>CAJFCO010000168.1:415638-499225 GCA_904066015.1 Synergus gifuensis
GTACTACAAACGTACGTCATTAGAATTTTTAGATTAAAAAAAAAAAATGGTTTCAAAATTTTTCAAAATGCTCCCACTTTTTGAATTTTTATCCAAAATGGCTGGCCAACGAACTTGACCTTCATTTTAGGACACTAAAAGAGTATGCCAAGGGACAATCCAATCGGTCAATTCTTTCGAAAGTTATCATGCTCACAAACTAAAATCTACAGACACACAGACAGACAGACAGACACATTCGTAAAAACACGTTTTTCGGGTTCAGGGGGTCCCAAAACGTGGACATTTGACAAAAACTGGGGGGGTCAAATTTTACACAAATCTAATACCTTCTCTGATGAGTATGTAAAAATATATAAAAATATAAATTACAAATATAAAAAAATTAATTAAAATATAAAAATATGAATTATATATAAAAAATATATAATTTAATTAAATTTTAAAAAAACATATAGGTTCAAGCGTCCTGTAAAGCGCAAGCTTCACGAAGGGCAAAAGCGCGCGATGAGAATGTGCCCTTAAAAAAAGGGTAGATAAAGATTTTTTCAAAATGATAATATGATTTTAACAAATAATTTTCTGATCCTCAGGATATTGAAGTGGAAATGGTGGTTCCTCCTGATGGCGGCTGGGGTTGGATGATAGTAGCTGCATCATTCATGTGTAATCTTGTCGTCGACGGAATCATCTTCAGCTTTGGAGTCTTTCTGGACAGGATCGTCAAAGATTTAGGAGTTTCACAGGGCCGGGTTGCCTTGGTAGGCTCTTTACAATCAGGATTTTATTTAATGGCTGGTCAGTCTCTCAACAAATGAAAATCCAGATTTAATAGATTAAATATATTTAATCAGTCAAAAAAATTATAGGGCACATAAATTTTTATTTAAAATATTAAATTTTTTCAGGGCCCTTTGTTTCTGCCCTGGCGAATAGATATGGATTTAGACCTGTTGCTATTTTGGGCAGCGTTATAAGCTGCATTGCATTTGTACTCTCATCTTTGAGTTTTTCTGTTGAGTACTTATACATCACTTACGGTATTTTAGGTAAATTTTAATATTTTTAATTTAATATATCTTTTCCACTATATTTAATGTAAAAATTTAAGTTAGATCGCGACAGATAAAGAAGGATGTATTTTTAAATGTCTATGTTTGAGAATGTCTGATAAGTCCCATTATCTTCGTATTTATCAAAAGATCTTTTGACTACTCGAAAAGCACCTTATCTTATGTACTTTTGTTAACTAAGAATCTTTGGACTAGACTTAACAATAACTTCGATAAATAACTATTTTCATTTCTGTCAAGATGATTTTGATAATCTGAAACAATTAGACTTATGTCTAGAAAATTTTTAAGAATTCTAGAATGGATAATGAAAGAGAAGTTTCAAGAAAAGGTGATAAGTTAATGAATTGTCATTAAAATCCAATATTATGAAAATTTTGCCAGGAGGCATCGGCGCTGGAATGATTTATGTACCCGCGGTGATAACTACCGGATTTTATTTCGAAAGATGGAGAGCATTGGCTACGGGAATTGCGGTCTGCGGGTCTGGTATCGGGGCCTTCATACTTGCACCATTATCGGATCTTCTAATCATAAAATATGGCTGGAAGCAGGCACTCTTATTTCAAGCTGGTTAGTTTCTATTGAATAATAAATTTATTTATTCAAGGTCGAAATGTTTCAATTTGATTAAATGCCTTTTTTTAGGAATGCTGCTGAATTGTGCTGTATTCGGAGCGATGTTTCGACCCGTAAAACCGAGGAGAATCAAAGTGAAACCTATAGAGGAAAAAGTGATGATCGAAACGAAGAGTTCATTGATGGCAAAGGGTTTATCACTCGGATCGTTATATGCAGGGCAGCCAATAAGAAGTCGTTTCTTTGGAACTAATAACAACACAGAATATCCGACGGCTGCTCAATTCATTGGTAGCAGCCCCGACATAGTAAAGTAATAAAGATAATTCGTCGGCAAACCATTCACTGATAAATGAAATACTTAAGCTAATATAGTCTGGTAATGTCTTCCCCTTGAAGAAAATTAATGATATCGATCGATAGATTGAATAACATTATGACATTATAAGATTAACGGTTTATTATAGTCATTTATAATACGACAATTCTCACAAATGCTCAACTTATAAGATATTCAAACTCGATCGTCATTATTATTTATTCTGCAATGTAGATTTTTTTTTGCAGAATTATTAATTGCTTTTATAAATAATCTACCTCAATTACTTATCGAGACTTGTTTTTATTTATAAAGACTAAAAATGTCATTTATCAGTGACTCATCACCTTCTTTATATACATTTTACCATAATTCCTACTACATAATTATAAATTTTGTAATACCACTTCTCCTTAATGAAAAACTTGAAAAATAATACGAAATTTCTTTTCCAGTAGCAGATCAATGTATTCTTTGCATAAGGTGAACGAATTGCAGTTATTGGAACGAAAAATAAGCACATCAGAAAAGAGACTCTCTGTTCCAATTTACCCCGAGTTGGAAATTGTCAATGACGAGGAAATAAAAACTGTCGAGGAGGAAAATAATTTACTCAGTGGTGATTTGGCGAGATTGAACGGTCGCATACCGACGGTTTGTAGGATTTATCATTTTTACTTTTTATTTTTTAACTGCTGATTAAGTTGATTTTAATGCTGATAAGTTTATCTCGGTGATTTCGTAATTTTGTTTTCTATTCGATGGGTTTAGTAGGATCTTGAGATATTTAAATTAAATTTTCTATACTGACAAACTGATGTGTATAACCGCAGCGCTGATTCGTACTTGACACATCCGGATTTCCTGTACAGATACGCAGACATACGATCAGCGGCCGTCGACGGAGTTCCGATATCAGCCACAAGAGTCTTAAGGTGTGTAATGGACGAAGTCCAACCGTGAAGGATCACCAGAGACCTTTTTACAGAGATGATATTTTTTATGGAGGATCCTTGAACAGACTGCCTCATTACAAATCACAAGTATGTTGTGGAGAATTTGATTTTCACGATCTTCGCCTTTTACTTCAGTTTTAATCTTGAGATAATTTTATTTTCTCTAAAAAGAAAAGTGTTGAAAAATTTGTGAACATTTCTAGAAAAATCTTTTTTGAAGTCCCTTAAGGATGTTGGAGCCAAGTACTAATCTAAAAATTCGATTTCTTCATTTTACTCAACAAATATTAAATTTGGAATTTTTTCCCTCTGTAGAATTAATCAATTTTTGACTAGAATTATACGTACAGAGCGATACAATATCTAATTCAAATATTTTTTAAGTAAAATGAAAATATTGAATTTTGAAGTTGGATTTTTAATTCTTCGTTTTATGCAAAAAGTATCGAAATTAAATATTTTTTCGCTCTGTTTGCAATTTTATATTTGAAAAAAGATTAGCGCTACAGAGCGAAGAAATATTTGTCTATAATTTTCATTGAGTAAAATGGAGAATGGAATTTTGAGCTTAACACTTTGGTCCAACGCCCTTAAAATCACTAGAAATCTCATAAAATTCCTAGAAACATTTTTAAATTACCAAAATTTCACGTCATTTAAAGTCCTTTAAACTCCTTTAGAATTCTTTAAAATTTCTTAAAATTGCATGAATTCCTTTAAAATTCCATAAAATATCCTAGTAAACATAAAAGAGTTTAAACTGAAGTCTTGCCGAAGTAACTGAAAGTAGAATTATTTCATAAATCGAAAATCTCATAATTTGACTAATTTATATTGTCCCGCTAGATGTCTTCTGTAGAATATCACATGTCTGTCACACGTCTTCCAACTGCAAAAGATCTCGCTGAAGAAGAAAGTGGAAGCTGCTATTTATGTCCCGAAAGTGTAAGAAGAATTTTATCTACTATGTTGGACTGGAGTCTTCTCAAGAGTCCTTCGTTTTTGATTTTGGCAATCAGTGGTGGTATGACAATGTTGGGATTTTATACGCCTTTTATTTATTTATCAGGTAACTAAAAGACAAAGTAATTGCACAAAGTCATTTCACTTTCTAAATTTAAATTTACCATCTAATCCACCATCCGAAAAGACTTCGAAGTTAGATTTTTAAAGATAAAAATTACAAACTAGAAATGGCGAAAAAATGTATTGCATTATTGCACATTTTATTTTCAGAAAGAGCTAAATCTTATGGTATGGAACCATCGACTTCAATGTTCCTAGTCTCAGTTATTGGAATTGGAAATACGATTGGTCGTGTCGGTTGTGGATTGGCAAGTAGTATTCCAGGAGTTGATGCTCTGATGGTGAACAATATCTTCATTAGTATTGGTGGATTGCTCACAATATTTTCTGGCCTTTCACAATCTGAAGAATATCAGTTCTTTTACTCAGCTGCCTTTGGTCTCAGCATTTGTGAGTATTATTATATTATATTATACTATATTATAATAATAAATAAACTCGCTGAATATTTTGTGCTAAATGTTGATTTTCCACAGCTGTATTTGCTTCACTAAGATCAATTATTGTCGTGGATCTACTAGGACTCGAAAAACTAACAAATGCCTTTGGTCTTCTTCTCCTTTTCCAAGGAGTGGCAGCAACCATTGGATCACCCATAGCAGGTAATGAGAGCTTATATAAAATATATATAAATCCGAAAATAGAAATGTCTAGTTCAAAAAATACATCTTAAATTATAAATATTTTGCAGGACTTCTGACAGATTTGACTCAAAGCTATAATATACCCTTTCATGTTTCTGGATCGCTGATGCTCTTATCAGCAGTCATTTGCTATCCTCTGAAAAGGATAAATGAATGGGAAAAACGTAAAAATTCCGACAACACATCCTGCTGCTCAAAATCCTGATCATGGATTTCATGGGGAAATTTTTATATTTCCCATATTAAAAAAGTGGTCACCAGTGCCTGCAAGTTGAACTCTGTTTACACAAATTTAATATATTCAGCTGAAAGGTGGGGCATAGAGAAGAAAACAAATCAGGCAGAAAATATTTTTCCAGCAGAGAAAGATTTGTGAAGGTGATAGAACTTGAATTTTCGAAAAAACAAAATGTGCCATTCCTTTGTGATGTTTTGCTCAGAGTGGCAGGTGAATACTTTTTCAGGATTTAAGACTTAATTTAAATAGCGAGAGTTGAAGTCGTATTTACGTTCTAGTAAATTTCGAATTTTTCTGTTTATATATTAACGAAAAGCTATTTTTGTAAATGTCACTACAAAGTTTTAGCTTTAACGTTTAATAAACTCGAAGACAGGGTGTAGTCTATTTTTTCTATCGATATTATGCAAGGATATTTGTGGCCTCTTAGAGATTATTTTATGTAAATATATAAATTGTTTTGCATTTTCTTTTATAAATAAAGTTCCACAAAAATGTTTCACGAATTTACAATAAATCTTGATAGATTTCTTCCCAAAACTTGGAACGTCTAAGGAAGAGTCTTGTTTTTGTACATTTTTAATCAAGTTGACTTATTTATTTTATTCTGTAAATGTTTTTGAAAGCTTGAAACACTTTTGCGGAAAATCAGTGTTGATAGATGGGAAAAAAGTTTTGTGTACGTGTTTTGTATCCCGAGAGAAACATTTTACTAGAACTTTTGAATACTGAATGATATTAAATGTGAAGATGTCAGATTTTTTGTCGATTTTGTAAATCGAATTTATACAGATTACTGGAAGGCTGTGCTTAGAAATTTTCTGAAATTATATGTCTCGAAAATGAATACATGTACAATTGAATAAAAATATATTTTCTTAGAATGTTAGTGTCTATAAAAAATTAGTAGAAATACTGTTTAGTTATTTTATACTTTACATAAGGATTATTTTAATTTGGAGAAAATTCAGAAAAAGTATATTTATTGTTTCTGGTAATTTTTTAAATTTAAATATAAAGTCGAATAAAAAGTGTACTACAACACACAATGAAGTTAAATCAGAAATGTCAGAATTATGTCAGAATTATTTTTGATGACAGCATGAAAGCTTCTGAACCTAAATTGTTAATAATAAAAGTGAAAAGAAAAGTGATTCAGAAAATAATTAAGAGTTCTAGAAAAATTTTCAAGGATTAGAAATTTCATTACTCTTTTGATTTTTAAGAACTCATGGCCTCACAACCAATATATTGGTTAATTTACCTCTTAGAGGAATGCAGCTAAGATTCCTCAGGTAAAACAATTTTTAAATTATTTTTTAAAGTATTAACTTAAATAAAATACAATTTAATAATTAATCAGATTCACCTTAATCATCTCACTACTGACCAGCAATGAAGCAAAGTTAAAAACTAAATCCGGGAAAACTTCACCAGAAAATAAAGAAATGAATTTTGAATTTTCGAAATCTCTTCAACATTTAACTTCATTAAAAAATAAATATTCAAATAGGGAAATTAATTTTCCAAAGTTTCGTCATGGTAGGACTACCCACATAAAAGCAATATTATCAAATCCGAAATTATCCGCGACTCAAATGCTGGCTGAAAAATTAGCCAAAGAAGCATTAGAGTCTCCAAAGATGCAGAAAGAATTTAAAAAATTGACAATTATTAAATCGAAAAAAAGGAATTCTCGTGATATTAGGAAAAATCCAAAGAGAAGGGAAAGTGTAATTAGATCTATCAAAGCTACGAAAGGATATTATAAACCAGTTTTTAAAGGTCCTAAGAGGAAAAAAAGGAAAAAAGGGAAGAAGCATAAATGTATTTTTGGTTCTTTTAAGGTAGATATCAATATTTTTATACAATAAGATCCTAATAATATCCTACTAAATAATCCTGATTTTATATTTAAAAAAACAAACTTCCAACCGATTCTAATATATTGCATTTGGTTAGACAGTGCCTTTAAAAATTCGAGAGGAAGCAATTTGCAAACCAGAAGCGAGAAATCCTTCTTTGGAAATCAATAAGGCACTAGACGACTCAAGACTTACTAGGAAAACTAGAAAAGCAATTGCCAGGGAAAGTATGTTGGAAAGAGTGATGCAGACAACAACGAGAGATCCCAACAAGAAAAATCCTGGTGATCAGGGGATGGAATATTCTGAATATTACAACGATGACGATGTGGTAAATGATCCAATTGAGAAAATTCAAAAAAAAGATGACGATTTTAAGAGTTCTATAACTAGATTCGAAAGAGAAATAACTGATAAAAAAACTAATATACCTGAAACTCTTCAGAAAGGTTTGGTTTCTTTAAATCAAGATGACGAATTTGAAGATGATGTAGAAAATGAAGATGTGAACGAATCTGATGTTTTGTTGAGTGAAACGGGTCAAAGTCGACATAAAAATCAAGTTTATCAACAAAATCTGATCAATCAACAAAGAGAGCCAATACAACGAAATCAAATTTACCCAAATATTTATCAGCAAAATCCTTATGTATTATCAGATCCTGAAAAATATAGAAAAGTTCAGCAACAAATTGGAGTGCTACCTAATCCTCAGTTTCTTTTTCAAAATCAGTATAGAAGTCAATTTCAAAATCATAATCAAGTCTTATCGCCTGTCAGTGACCTTCTAAACCAGTCAAAGAAAAAAGTGCTAATGAAAAATAATCAGAATTTCAAGGGAAATAATTATAAACGAAATCAGGTTTTGGTTCCAGTCGAAGAACCTCAGCAACTTTATCCTGGGATTGAAATGACATCTTTGAATTCTACAATTTTCGGGTCAACAACAGTTGGTAGTTCTGCAGCATCTTGTTATACAAATAATCAAATTCTCAATAATTTGACCCCTTTGAGCCAAAATTCTGGTCATCTTTTTGGAATTCCAGGAACAGAAAATTCAAAGAAGAGATTAGATGAAACTTTGGCTATGAAATATAATTTGAAACCGATGAATTCCTTGGTTCCTTTTTTTAAAGGACATGTCGTTGAACGTCAAAATCAACAACTAAATTCCACTGTTTCAAAGGAGGATACCCAAGTGATTGCGAATGAAATTCTCAATAAAATTGTTGATGAGCTGGAAGAATTGAAAGCGGATCGGTCGAAAAAATCACAGAAGGAAGGTAATTAAATTAAAAAATATTGTTTCTTTTTTGGTATTTCAAAAATCTTCTTTTCTGCTAAAAAGGATCTATTTTCAGGTAAACCTTGTAGACTTTCAGGTTCCTGGAATTCAACCCAGGCAGGTGTGAAACTAAATATGAAAGTCGTAAACTATACGATAGCAGTAAATATTGAAAAACTGGAACCCCTGCCAAGTCACGAAGGACTTTTAAACACAAGTTGGAATTTATCAGGACAAGTGCCTTTCAGACATGGTGGTCCATTTTCTCTAATTGGAGTAAATAATAAAACAAAGTCACTCGCTGTTTTCTCAGGTGTGTTATTATCCGGAATCTAAAAACTACTGAAGACGAAATTTTAATTTCAAAATCTCTAAATTTATTTTCTTTCCTTTTTTTTTATTTTGTTTTTTAAGGTTCATGTAGGATATGTCAAGGAGTCGATACAATAGAAGGAATTTGGACAGTTTCTAGAGAACCCCATGATTGTAGAGATTTTCAAATGGCTACTGGAATTTACAATGACATTTTTCGACGAATAAAGCTTCACAATGATAAGAGAAAAAAAGAAAAATCGAGCACTGAGTCATCAACAATTTTAAATTCTACTACGAATAAATCTTAGACTATACGAAACTAGAAAAAATATATATTTCTAGTTGCAAAATAAAGATAGATGTAGGTATGATGTTAATTTAGTCTCAAAAAGTAAAATATATATTAGTCTAGAAAACATTTTTGAACATTCGGTTGAATTTTTTATTATTATTTTAAAAAGACTGGACATCAGAATTTCGCGAAAAAGAGCACGAATTGAACTATAAAATAAAAATATGACTTTGAAAAAGATAATATAAAAGTCCTTTCTATTCGAAAGAGGCGGGCTTCGAAGGCTATAAACAATTCTTCATGATTTCAAGACCTTCCACAGTGATCTGCAATTCGTTTGAATTAATTTACAAAATTTTAAATAATAGTCACCTATCTCAAAGCATTGGTGAGATTAAGTTACCCTCAAAATTCCTAGACTCTTTTTGTGCTCAGGATTATCTATTGATAGAGACATATTTTTCGAATAACCTCCAGAAATGTAGGCTTTCAAGTTTAATTGAGCGAACCTGAAAATTTAAATCTGAAATTTCACTGTTATAGAGTTTAAAAATCTTTTAATTTTGAACTTTAAAAAGACTCAAAAATCATTTGGAATCCTCGTTTCTGTGCTTTTTTGAAAGAAAATCTAAAAAATTCATATAAATGAACCAACCCAACTTCTTTGCAATCCTTGTCCTGTTCATCATTTAAAGGTTCACTAATAACAAAAAATTTGATAGCTGGATCAACGACCTCATTCAACATTTGACGCAATAAAAGTCTTTGTCGATGATGTGTTTTTTCATCTACTAGAAACTCTGAAAATTAAAGTCTATTTTTATTTCGAATTAGAATGGATAATTACAAAAATTTCGAAAACAAATTTGTATCCTCGTTTTTACCTTTCCTAAAATTGTAAATTAATTCTAAATCTGGAGGTTTTGGTAGAAGCAAAGATTTGGTTTCCATATCTTCACCAGAATAACCCAAAAACGAATATTCGACATAAAGCTGTTTAATATCTGGATCCAGGAATACAAAAGTTCCTTGAAACAAACTTATGCTCTTTACTTCGATCACTATTAGCTCCTCGTCAGCATTTTTACGCATATTATATGGAACTGTGAATAATTTTATTCTCAGTGATTAATTTATTTAAATAGAATAAATAGAATATTTAAAAGAGAATTATACCTTCAAGAGTCTTTTGCCTGTATTTATTCCAATTTTCATCTGTAAAAACTGACTGGATATCGTGCAATGTGCTATCAGAATCAACTTGAGGCACAATAAAGCTCTGAGGATTAAAAAATAATGATATTAAATTACAAATGAATAAAAATTCTTCTTCAGGTGAAAAAAATTCTTACACTGGAAAGCATTTTTTTAAATTCGACTATTTCTTCCGCTTCAATCTGATTAGAATTTTCCTTATTATCTTTGGCCTTCATTATCTTCGGCCTAAAAAAATTCTTATTTCAATTTCAATTTCAAGTTAAAAATAAGGTAGTTTTATTTTTTAAATTTGTAAATCCCAACTCACGAATCTTTTACTACCGGAATTTTTAAATGATTGTTTTCTTCCGAAGCTTCGTTTTCTGTAATTTCACTAGTTGACTTTGATGTGATATTTTTCAAGCTTACCATCGAAACATCTAAATATGACTCTCCAGTGAATTTTTGTTCACTTTCTTGCTCTGCGTCAATTTCCATGTTTTCCATGACTGTCAACATTGTTGACTTATCTTTTAAAATCGGTTCCTTATTCTCGAAAACTGTTATTGTAATTATGATAACTTATTATTTCGATAGTTTCAAGCGAATTTGTAGGACATCGAAAAATTTCAAAGATTCCATTTTTAAATCTTTAGAAATCTGTAGAAAACTTTTACTTTACCAATTCTTTCTGACAGGTTCATAATTTTTTCTTGGTCTTCTCCTGATTGATCTTTTAATTTTTGTTTCTTTCTCTTAAAAGATTCTATTGAACTTTTTGCAGAATGGAAACTATCAGATTTATCCGTAAGTCGCTTTTTTATTCTCTGCACGATCGATTCTTGATAAATATCTTCTGAAACTATTCCTCGTTGTGCTTTAAAGTCTTTAATTTTGTCCAGATCACAGCTCAGTCGAACCCAGAGAGATAGTTGTCCGAAATTTGTTCCTGAACTGCAAGGTATTATACTACTCACTGTAGCAGTATATTGCATTTTATTATGAGGATAGTCCAGAGCTTCCTTGACACAAAGTTTGGTCTGCGCAATTGTGTGAGTAGTTTCGTTGGGATAGAGAATGTGGACTTGAAAAGTGATGTATTCTTCGAAAATGTAATCTAGGAAGTCGAAAAGCTCTGTCAAGACGAAAATCGATGAGGAATTAAAATTCAATTTTGGATAATTCAAAACTGGGGTGAATGCTGTTTTTTGATCTCGAATATCCCAGCTGATGAAGAAGGATGCGTTCGGAAACAAACTATCTTTAAATAGAAGTCGTACCGCCTAAAAATTTGATAAGAAATTCAATTTTAAATCTGAGGCAAATTTTTAAAATTTTCGGAATTCTGATTTTTTTCTAAGAAAAGTAAACTTACAGTTTTTGAGAGTTGAAGAGAAACTATATGAACTTCCATGAGTCCTTGATCCTTTGTGATTAACATTGGGTTCGCTAATTTTGACGTCGAATTACATTCGAAGGAACACTTTTCATCGCAATCTTCAATTTCTTCTTCTCTTTTCCTTTGCTCAATGGTAGGTTCTTCAGCGACTTTTGTGTGAGATTTTTTCTTGAAGCTTAAATCCTCTTTTAATAATTTTCCAAAATTCGATCTATTGGAATGATCTTTTGCCTATAGGAAATGCTTCATTTTGTCCAAGGATTGTTTGTATTTATTATTGAATACCATATTTAGAAAAAAATTGATTCTCGATTATTCAAAAACTTTAATAGGTATTGAAGTATACTCTTTGTATGCATTTAGAAAATTTAAATTATGATTAGTTCAAAGATTAAAATAGGTCTTACGTAGTTTTTAACGAGTTGATCAAAGGCAGGTTCCTCATAGATAGTTTTCTCAAACGCGTTTCCACATTTCTTTTCAAAACAGGTTTTCTTTTTCATACTTAAAAAATTTTCATTTGTGGAAGAATTTCTCTTTCTACAGTGATTGAAAGTCGATCATGAAAATAAGAAAAAGGAAATTAAATACGGAAAGAGAACATAATATAAAATAAGAAAAAATTGGAAAAGAAAATATATGAAGATTCTTTTAAACAGTAAAAACTAATAAAGTGAATCTCACCGACTCATATACAAGGTATCGAAAGTTTTTTCAATTGAAGGAATAATGTCCACAACGACATTTTCCATTGGTGTCGCAGGTCTTGAACAAGGTTCGCACTTCAAACTTCCAGTTTTTTTACTGTCGTTAATGGATTCTTCAGTACAGCAACAAAAATATCGTCCCTTAATCTCTCCATAATAATTAGGACATCTGCCATCACAGATACAAGAGCAATCTTCTTCAAGATCTTTTTGAGAATTTTTGAAATTTGTATCAAAACTTTCGTTGTTATCATAAGAAATATTATTGTTAATATCTTGTAATTTGAAGTGATGCTTCTTAATTTCTTCAGTTTCGTTGTTATTTAAATCGAGACAAACTTGATCCGCCTTCAAAGATGAATTAAAATTATTCTTTCCAGTTTTAAAAATATTGTATTCTTCAAGTATTTCGGAAAAGAAGCAGAGAATTTGATTTGGGTCATTGGTGGAAAGAGTATTTCGATAAAGGATTTGATTTCTGTTTTCTGGTGGCTTCAAATCTTGCAAAACTTTCATTTTTTTCATTTCCAATCTGCAAATGTATTTTATGATTGAAGTATTAAATGTACGAATTTGTTTTTTACAAACGCTTTTTGATGATCCTAAAATAATTATTTTAAAGATTCTAAACGACTGAAGGGTCTGAAAAATAATTATTTTCGAAATTAAAGATTTAAGAATTTAGAAAAGCCAGAGATTTTTCAACGCCATTCTGCTTATTATTGCTTAAATAGTACAAAAACTCAGTGATAGTTACAAAACAATTCACCGTACAATACACATATTGTCACAATCTTGACTATCAATACTTTCACTTAAGAAAGTAGTTTAGTCACATTTGACTGAATTCACAATCTGATATTTAAATTCATAATCTGACAGTGTCGTTTCGATAATGAAAATCGAAAGGTTTGCCATATTTTACTTATGATAGATTTATCCTCTGTTTTATAATTTCTCAGATTATATAAATCTTAGAAATTCTTGCGGGATAAATAATTTCTATAATCCGAGATCTTGGAATTATAACTTAAAATCATTCAAATAATGCTATAATTTTTAATTTCAATCAGTTACCCCTGGAGATTATTCGTCTATTTTAAACATAGAAATGTTTACTTAAATATCTTTGTACCTCCCTTCTGGAAGCGCTGAGATCAAAGCTTATTACTAAATCCAGGAAATTTGCCAAAGCTTCCTTTACTAATTTCGATTTTTGTGAACTCTCTAAGAAAGAAAATTACATTTTGCCCAAATTTTCCCGACTATGAAAATATTCCTGACCATTCTTATTGTCAAACTAGTTTTAAAAATTAAGCTTTAAAAAACCTTTCTCCTATTTTAAAATTCACCTATCACTTTCTTATTCTATTTAAAAATTAACATTCATCTCCTAATGAACTCATAAATTACTTCCACACTTAAAATCCATTTTGAAAAGTTTCTCAAAGTCTTTACGAACGATAATAAATACTTGAAAGCAAAAAATCACTAGATTTTCCGACAGCTTTTGTCAGAAACAGTTCGAATCCCCGAAGAGTAAGGTTTCAAGATTCATGACTTGCCTCTGTTTCTGAACAGAATCCGATATAGGTTCAATGTGCTTCAGCCTAGCATTCTGGGTTTCAAAAGGAGTGTTGATTTGAACCTGCTCCAGTAATTTTAGCATTCTCTCTCTCGAAAGCGGATTTCCATTTTGAATTATCTTTGCATTTCCATTCATATCCTGTGATTTTCTCCTCTCAGGAACTTCGTTTCTAGGAAAATCTCTTTGCGAACTGAGGACTTCTTTTTTTTCTACAAGATTCGAAGACTCCTGTAAATAACTGCTTTCAGTTTGCGACTCTTTTGCTACACCAGGATTACATTCTGGTTTCTGAGTCACCATCTCGCGTAATTTATTACAGGCGTTAGATAAATCTGCACAGGAATTTTCGGAAATTACAGAACTGGCAGATGATGTGCTGATTTTTCTTTCTATATGCCTTGATTTTTTCTCTTTTCTTTCGAATTCTTTTGACGATTTCTCCTTCTCTGGTTTTCCTTGAAATGCCTGAAATGAAATAATTTAGTAAAATAAAAATTTGTCTTATCCGAGAGCATAGGCACTTTCTTAAAAAAAATATAGCTTACCATCAATTGAATTGTTAATGTGTCTATATTTCTTTGGAGTTCGTGTAGTTTTGTCAGCAATTGCGAATTTGCAGATTGAAGAGCTGCGATGTTAGCTTGTTCATTGCTAAAGGCAGTTCTTAAAATTTGATGATCACTCAATTGTTCTGAAATCCTCTTTTTTAGTTCGTTGTTCTCAATCTCGACTTGGGAATATTTAGAACTCAGAGCTATTAGTTCACTGTTGTGTTGCTGAATAATTTTCATCTCGTTTATCAAATCTCGAATTTGTTCGTCCTTTTCTCGCAAAGAAAGCTGGGAATCTTTGGCCTTTACCATCTGTTTATTCATTTCCGCCATTCTTTTCTTCTCAGCCATCAAGGCTGCAGTAATCTCTTTATTATTCCTATTAAAAAAATAATAATAATAAGTTTTTAAATTTAAAATTCATACTAGACTTTTGAAAAGAATTTTAGGCTCAAAATAATATATTAAAACTCACTTTGTCGTTTCTTGAAGAAGTTGTTTCAAATGATCCACTTCACTGATCAAAGAATCCTTTTCGTTTTCAACAGCAGCGAGTTTTTCGCTATATTCTTTAATTTGCCTCCAGGCCCGAATATGTCCAACATTTTCGGCAATTTTTTCCCTTCGATTTCCTGTCATGCAACTCGTAAGTTCCATTTCCAGTTTTGATATTCTGTAAGTCATTTCCTTTTTCTCAGTCTCGAGTTCCTTGAAAAAAGTGAGAATTTTTTTCTAACAATTTATATTCTATGAGAGAGAATTTAAATAATAATTCAAACTCACTTGATTTCAATGAATTAATGATAACTTAATTTGAAGAAAGTACCTGAATTTTAAGCAGATATTTTTTAACTTCGCCAGCATCATGTCCATTTTGAATTAGAGAGTGACACGAGGGAGTTTTTGGTTTCGTTCGTTCACTTCGGCAAGTTCTAGAATAAAATGAATTAAAAACAATAAGGTTTTGTAAGGGACATCATTATTATTTAAGTTTACTTACGTAGCTCCTGAAGGTGTTCCTGTAAGTTTTCGACATCTTGAAGGTGATCTTCCGTGGGTTACGTGACTTAGTAACTGATTTCTTAAAGCATTTACCTTATTCTTGAGCTGGATGAGAAATTCATTGAAAATAAGTTAATTATAAGTATAGAAATATTTTAAATAATGAAAGAAGTTCATAATTCTACTGAACCTTGTGGTTTTCGCTTTCAAGAGTGGAAATTATTTCTTTTTCATTGTAAATTTCGTGAACATTGATGCAAGCTCTTGGATTTGCAGAGACCCTCATAAATTTAGTAGCCAGCCTCTTGATTTTATCCTCCTGTCTATTTGATAATTTTTTCAAAGATTGCATTTCATCCATCAGTCGTAAATACTTGTCCTCGAGTTCATAACGATCGAGTTTGCCGACAAAGTGGCGTTCCCTAGGATCTATCATTTTTTTATTTATCTTTATCCTTCCTTATCCTTGACCTTTTTTATATTAGAATTTATATTTAAACATTAAATTCAAAATTAAGAGGACATTCAAATTGATTTATTAATTTTTATTTGTTTGGTCCAGAAAGTGATGATATTTGGATGATATTCAACCTGAAATCAAATTAAAATTAAAATTAAAATTCAATTTAGTCGATAAAAAATAAAAAAGAATAGAGTGAATGTCCCCTTAAATTTGTAAATCTTACTTTTAATAAAGAATATTTTTAGGTATGAGGTATAACATTATACCTCGCATTACACTTTTAGAGATAAAATGAATCAGTTGAAGATTAAATGAGCTGAGATGACTACCTATTCATCGTTTGAAGGTCAACAATTAAGTTACTTTACATCTTGAATCTGTCATTTACTCATTTTTACTTATTATAGGCATTTTACTTATTTTACAGGCATACAAAATTCAAAAAGGGCTATGAATAACAGAAATTCAATAAATATATTTATTTTTTTTAGAATCTAGAATACATTTTTTTTTAAATATAATTCTTTTTCAAAATATTCATAAAAAATTCCACTATATTCTACTAAATTCTACTAAAATTGATAATATATAAATTGTGCAATGAATTGAATAATATTTTTTGCCTGTTGATAGGCCATTTAATTTTCTCTGACGCTTCCTCTCTGACTCATTCCTCTCTTTACATAAATGCAATTGGGATTTGAAAGTAAATTTTCAAACCTATAATACTACTGCGACAGGTGTCTGTACAAGATCCTTCCTTCACTGGAAGGACACTTCTGTTTAGATCATCTGCCATTTTTGAAAATGCGCTTCCAAGTCCTGAAAAAATAAATTACATTAAAAAATATTGTAATTAAATTTTGAACATTTTTTGAAATTAACTATTCTCTAAAAATATATTCAATTACTTCATATAGACACGTAATAAAAAGAATTGATCCAGATTTATTTACAAATTTTTTTTTAAAGATAAAATTCGATAATTATTTTTGAAAGCAGTAAATTTTGGATTTGGTTAAGAAATTTTTGGATAACTGAAAGTAAAACTTTTAATAGTAAAATGAAAATTAGATCTTATAGTGGCTCAGCTATCTTGCTTTGGCAAGCAGCCAAAGAAATGTGATAAAATTGAGCGAGGCAAACGTGGAGTCTGAAAAATCAAGAGACTATTTTTACATCAAAATAATTTCAGG
Organism: Synergus gifuensis; assembly: GCA_904066015.1. NCBI lineage: Eukaryota > Metazoa > Arthropoda > Insecta > Hymenoptera > Cynipidae > Synergus > Synergus gifuensis. The sequence continues at coordinate 432,394 of CAJFCO010000168.1, forward strand.
CTTTAACATGGAGTAGTCAATTCGATTTTGGAATACTCAAAAAAAGTATAATTTTTTATTGGAAGTCTGAATAAAAAAGACTGTCTTCTTATTGAATGAGACATTTCAATATACTGTATTGAAGACTAGAGATTGTAGATAACATCAAGATTGCCTTATAAGGACATTTCATTGGTTTAATAGATTCGAATGCGAATCCATTTTTGCCGCTTTCAATTATTCAAATACTTCTTTCAACAAATGTTGATTGCAAAATATTTTCAAAAGCTAAGATACTTTCGTGAAAATTTAGATTTTTTATTTCAAAGGCTTAAATGAAAAAGAAAACTTTTCTTTGCATAAAAGGATGAAAATAAATTTTTATTTAGTTTTCTTATCGCGATTGAGAACCACGCCTGGTTCTGAGCCTGCGTCCAGAAATTACAACGGGTTCAGAGAATGTGAAGTTTTCCAAGGTCTGGGAAAAAAAGTGCTTGTTTAATTTTAATCAACAAAAAAATTAATCAAAAGAAAAGTTGAATTCACTTTGTTAAATTTGAAATCTAAAGTGAATGAATCGTAGATTTTTAAAATATGTTGGATAAAGTTTTTCAGACATTTAGTCTAGTCATCATAAATTTAGGCTTGCTCAGTTATTCTTTATCGAGATATTGCATTAGCAGCTCGGGTTATTCTTAATGTATTAAATTCATTTATTAAAGTCTCTTGCGAAATTTATTGAGTCAATCTTGCAAGGGGGCGATTTTCTTTAGGATTTATTTATATATAAGAAAAAAAATTAATAATAACAAAAAAAAAGATGAATATTTTCTTAGGGCTGGTACGTAACAATGGATAATTAATTTAGCATTTGAATTGAAATTACTCTATTTTAACTCTATCATTTCAAAACAGTTTTTAATACATTTTAATCTGACATTATTTTTAAATTATTCCAATTTAAAAGCTCTCAATACAACATTAAAAGTTCCCCATCAAGAAAATAACGTTTTTTGTCAAAAATTGAGGGTACTGAACCAAGTACCAACTTTAAAATTTTATTTCTTTATTTTACTCAACAAGTATCATAATTAGATATATTTTTTCTCTGTATAGACATATTCTTTTTGAAAATAGAAATATGTCTATTAGAGCAAAAAAATATTTACTGCTATAAAGCTGCTAATACTTTTTGTGTAAAACGAAGAGTTCGAAATATAATCTTAAAATTCTATTATTTCATTTTATAGAAAAAATATAAAAACTATGAATTTTTTCTCTCTGATATTTATATTTGAAAACATAAGAACTACTGCAGAGAGAAAAAAATTTTATTGATAATATTTAATAAGTAAACTGAAGAAAAGAAGTAGAATTTATAGATTAGGAGTTGGATCCAACACCCGTTGTCATTTCTCATTTATGCAATAAAGGGACTATTGCACTTGTAAAAAATGAAAAATAATGAGATTTTATTATATGATGAATATTCGTTTTACCGGGGAATGATTCACCCGGTTAAGAGTAATAGTTGAGAGCTCGGGGAAGAAGGTGGGGCAACCTGCGATGAACAGGCCATGGTTTGACACATTGGCTGAGTGTGCGTGTGCCAGTGTAAAGGTAAGATGGCGGCGGACGGAGATGTCGTGATTCCCGATCAAGAAAAAGTGCGAATAGTTTCGGATTTTATTTTCCATTCGCCCCCGGGCGAGTTCAACGAAGTTTTTAACGATGTGAGAGTTCTGCTAAACAACGATAATCTGTTGAAGGAGGGCGCATCTAGTGCATTTGCCCAATACAACAAGGACCAGCTCACGCCTGTTAAGGTACATTTTCCTCAACTCTTAACAATCACAACTTCCCCGATTTTTATGAAGGTATCACAATTTATCCTCAATTTTCTCTATCAAGGTAACGAGCTTTTCATCCTAAAAATATAAAATCGCACCTGTTCACAGTTCCGTTAGTCATCACGAATTAAACTTCCGTAAAATCGCGGTTAATGACGTTTGGCTTTTTTCGAAATCGGAGCAATGAACGATCTCGAGTATTTTTCTCACGCTTGAGATTCACTTCCGTTTATTCTTGAAGCGAGTAAATCAAGAGAAATTTTATTTTGACTGACTACACAGACGGAGGAAGATTTCTAGGTTTTATCGAAAGGATAATTTTAATCTGAATGTGACCTATTTTGGGGCTCAAATGTGGAGTGATAGTTCCTCTTGTTTTTTTTTTTAGTTTTTTTTTCTTTTAGAGAAATGTTGTGGTTTATTACTAAAGGATATGCTTTTTATGAATTAAAAATTTAAGTAAAATTTAAATGATTTAAAAGACATAAGATCCTTTTTCTATTTACAATTTTTTCTTTCTAATTAATTGTTTGCTCGTAATTTTGAACCTAATATTTTTTTAATTCAGAGATGATTAATTGGTAGTAAGTAAAATTAATTTAAATTTTGTGTATCATGATTTAAAAATGCAATGATTAAATTTTGAGATTAGAATTTGAACCCAACTAATCATTGCTTTTTTTTTGTTTATTTAGATAGAGGGAAGCGAATACCCGGCACTTATCACTGAGCACAATGACTTAGGAGGTTCGAGGTTTTATGACGCCCGCAGTAAACAAAGTTTTAAATACGACCACCTGAGAAAAGAAGCTCAAGATTATGAGCCATATGAACCAGATCCCACTACTGAACCCTGGAGATCCGCACTTCAAGATGAAATAACGACATATACTCAGAATCACTATAGACATGGAGCTTGCTCAGTCTTTGGGAAAAGCCAGGGAGGTTTGTATTTCCTTTTTCAATTTTTTCTTAAAAAATGGAATGAAATAAATGTTACAGATTGTATGCTTGACGTTACATCTAGGTACAGGTGCGGTTCAGATTTCTACATTTTGTCCCCTATTAACTACATTTTTGAGCTTGTGAAGTTCACCTCCAAATTAATTTTTTTAGAAGAAGCTAATGCATTTTTTTTCCAGGAAATATAACGCTAATCGCCTGCATAGAAGATCACCAGTTTCAACCGAAGAATTTCTGGAACGGTCGCTGGCGTTCTGTATGGACAGTAAGCTTTAGTACAAGTTCCGGGACTGCAGAATTAAGAGGCAGTCTAAAAGTCCAAGTTCACTATTACGAGGACGGGAATGTACAGTTGGTCAGTAGCAAGGAAGTGAAGGAAAGTTTGCCAATTTCCTCCGAGAAACAAACTGCCAAGGAGTTGATTCGACTTGTTGAAGATTCGGAGAACGAATACCAGACTGCAATTTCCGAAAACTACCAGACGATGTCTGATACGACCTTCAAGGCCCTGCGAAGACAACTTCCCGTCATGCGGACTAAAATCGACTGGAATAAAATTGTTTCATACAGTATTGGCAAAGAGCTTAAGAGTCAATAGAACTAGATTTTTATATATTATATTAAGAGAATTAATTAAAAAGCGCATTTTGCTACACGGGTGAAGTCTGGAGGTGTGATGTACATGGGAGCAAACGTATTGACGTTTGAAATTTCAAGTAAAGAAAGATTAAAATATAGAAAATAATTATACTACGAATTTAACAATTGTTTTCCACAAAGGGCCAATTGTACATGAACTGTGCAAATATCAGAGTAAAACTCTATTAAACTGTTCAAATATGAGTCTTGATTCGGGCACCGTTAATCCTTTGATATTCGCACAGATCTGATTTTGAATGAGTCTGCACAACAATGAAATCCTTACGATACGCAACAAGCACAATAAGATGTTTTCTATTTCCCGAAAAGAATGCATTTATCGCGATTGGAGAATCGTAGGAACTATTCTTTAAACTTTAATAATACGTAAGGTGAAACTACGTCATCCTACTTGTGCTACTCCCAGGGCCGTGCGCAAGGGGGGAGGGTTTGGGGGTTCAACCCCCTCCCCATAGAAAAATTAAAATTAAAAATAATCTTTTATTTTACATCAAAGACGAACGTTTGAAGGAAATTTTTTTATTGTAACATATGAATTAATCATAAAAATATTTCGACCCCCCCAACATGAATACCTGCGCACGACACCCTGGCTACTCCAGACACAAAGTGTCTGCGAGTACTGAAGACTAATTCTAAAGACACATCACGGTGGACAGGGCCCACTATTTTTATCAGACTTTATATAACACAAATTATAAATAAATATATACACTTTTGTTAAACTCTATTGTTTTATAATGACTATAACTATAGCTAATATGTTGCGAGGTTTAATTCAAGTGGAAATAAAGTAATTTCTAATTCAGCAACTCGAACATCTATTACTCATTCTATGATAGCTGTATGAATGCGAGTGCCAAGTAGAAATGGAGAAATTTTGGTGCTATCGTTTTTCCACAACATTACACAACCAGACTAGTTACGCGGAGGAAAAATGGAAAAAAAAAGAAACTAATGGGAGTACATGATGCATTGTACATTGTAAAATGTAGCCTATAGCCTGCTGGAGCCTTAATCCGTTCGTATTTTGCGTTGGGAGGATAATGTGTACATATGTTATTTGAATGGATGAATGCGAGAATACGCACCGGCATTCGATTTTAGTGGAGATTTAAGACAGGTTTTGATTACAGATTCCTGTCACCGACATTTACTAGCATCTAGGTTTGTATCCGTGAAAAATCGAGCAGATGTCGGTAAGAGGAATTTAGGATTAGAAACAGATTTAAATACCCACTGACTTTCAACATTTTAGGATTCGGAACGCGTCTGTAATATTTCCCGTGTATTGTAAGTTACATCGTAATTTCAAGGTTCGTTTCCAGCTGCAATACTCGTATGTAGAAGCGGTGTCGATATCGTATCAATCGTTGTATAGAATATACAAATGATATACAGGCTGGGATCTAAAAATCGTTTTCCAACTTTCAACTGGTTTTTTGACTTCATAAAATTCATTAAAAAAACTTCTTAAACTTTATTTTAATTAAATATCTTTATCACAATATCTTTACACTCTAGATTTTTTAACTTTGTACTGTTTTATATATTTTAGATTAGGAAATTGTAGATTGGAAGTTTCGATTTTTGCCCATCCTGGATATATAAAATTAAAAAGTTCGTCGCAAATTATATCATTTTTTTGTGATGAATAAATAAGATAAAGCTAATTGCTGAATTTGAATATAGTACAATGCTCACGTTGAAATGTCTCTAGAGAAAGAAAGAAATGTTTGGGTAGAAGATATCGCGTTAATTAATGTATGAAATATTCGAGGCGTGATCTTGTGTTACGCATGTAAATTACAAACATAATGTTAAAAGTTTCGAATCTTATCAAACTCTACAGAAAATAGTTGCCTACGGTAAATGAATAATAAAATTAGGAAATAACCAACAATCGAGTGTATCTTAAAGTAACGCAAGTCCTTATGTAAAAAATTAAACAAAAGAATACGTTTATCGTTTGAATTGTGTATTATTAAATGTTATTATTGAGTGAATAAAGTGATAATTGCACTTTAACAATTGACTCTGTACTTACAAAAAGCATTTTCTCAGTTATGGTTCGCATTATTGTATTAGTTTTGATTTAATTAAGTTGTATTAAGGATGCTTGATCAACGAGGTGTTTGGATTGTAATCTATGGATTGCCATTATTTGTGGGACTGTTTTTATAATAAAGTTTTTTGAAATCTAGGCCCTTGATTTTATTTCGAGTTGCATGGTTTGTGAGAGTTTATTGCACCCTAAAAATGTAGTTTTAAATTAAAATGGTCAATTGTTAAATATGGTTTTGTGTGATTCTAAAAATAATTAAAAATTTAAATAAAAGTAATTAGAAAATACTTCACAATAAATAATGGGAAAAAGTGTGAAGTTATTAAATGGTGCATATTATTTTTAAAATAACTTGATCGAAGAAACTTGTGTGTTTTACAGTGCAAAGACCTTATTTCTTATTCAAAGAGAATAAATAATTAATGAAGAAGTTGCGGACAGAAGTGGTTCAAAAGCGCGCATTGCAACTTATATCGATTTTGATATTACATGAAATGATGTTCAATTTCAGTTGGTAAGTAAATAGAAAAAGGCCATATATACTTGAAATATACTAATAACAATCTCAATTTAAAAAAAAATAAATTTTTGTTTATTAAGTTCATAATTAATTATTTTCGTTTCTTTATGTTCATGGAAAATTCATAAACAGTTTATTTTATTTCAGAAGTGGACCTATATGAAAAACTTTCCGTTACGAAAATATATGAATACATTTTATTACAGATTAATAAAGAGACCTTTATAATAAACACACCTACGTATTTTTGAGATTATCTCGATTTATTCCTGCTTTTAAAAAATATAAAATCTAAAAATTCTCTCGTTTGTCACCATTTTGACAGATGAGTTTCAAAGCGGAAATATGAAAAGCTTGTAATTTTCTTACCTGGATAAAGACCTCAGAATTACATCTTTCTGTGATCCTATAGAGAAGAATGAATTTTCACGTGCATAATAGAAAAAATGAGTACATCGGCGTCCAGCTGAATTTTGACATGTGCAGCCATGTTTGTTTACATTTTGCCCGTTGCCGTAACAGCCGGTACATCACGTGACTCATGATGTCATGATCACGTGATCGGTATGTCTTGTTAGATTCGAAATTAAGAAAACACAACTTTATTACTGTATTTTTTATTATTAATTTATATACGTAAGTTAATTTATTATTAATTTAATTAATTAATTACCTATTTCTACGTGATGAGTTCAAGAAAGGCCTCGAAATTCCTTATTCCCTTACTATATCCATCATTTCTATCCTTTATACTTTTAAATTCTCGCGCAATTTTAAATGTGAGGTGCTGCCTCTACTGGCCTCTACGGAGATGAAACCTAATTAACAATCTTACTTAGAAAGATTATCCTTAAAAATTAAATCCCTCTGTTTTACTAATATAATAAACAAGATGAAGAAAAGCAATAAAGACATCGTGACTGAATCTACGCCTTTGATGCCAAGAGACTCTGGAAAACTAATAAGCAGATTGGCGAAGGACGTTTTCATCGAAGAAGAAGGCGTCAAGAATATTTCATGCGAGGTATTGTTTTTTTAATATCTATATTTTTGTAAGAATTAAACTCAAAAGTTTTAATTTCGAACAATACTGATAGAAATTATCAAGTTGAATTCTTATATTCGTCTTTTGTGCAAACTTTTTTTTTAGTTTTCAATTGTTGTGAATGCGGCTTTGTTAACTTAACCTTAAATTCTATCTGCAGAGCCTGCAGAGTTTACAATTACAATAATTAATGAGTTTAATACTTTAAAGATAAAGTTTTTTTATATTGTGCAATGTTACTTTGCGAATTGCTTTCCTACTCTTGTAATTGTTGGCGATTGCAAAATATTAAATTTATTCTAACAAACATTTAATATTTATTCTAACAAGTGATTTTATTTGCAGATTTTGGAAGGTCTGAAAAATCGAAAAATCAGTATTGAAAATTTCTTTAATCACGAACTTCTGCCAAGAGAAGATGATCCGAGAGCAGTGGATTGGATTTTTGTGTTAGATGCTTTAAACTTTTGTTTTTGGAGGAAAAAGGAAGATATTTGGTGGAAAGTAAATGGAGAAACGGGATATTTTGCCTTATGTGCAGCTGTCAAGAGAGCTTTGGAGGTAAATTACTTCTTTAATTATACGAAGTTCTTTCATTTTTTATTGAACAGGGAAAAACACAAATTAAAAAGATGTTTATTATATTCAGGACTGCTCTAAGAAAAATTTTTAACTTTTTAAACTACCTACCCTACTTTCGTCTTGGGTAATAAAATTATTTACTTCTATTGTTAATTAGAATATGCCTTGACATATTGACTACAATTTTTTAAACTAGCAATTTTGGAATCTCATATCGCTTAAGGAACTTGATTCTTTCACATTCACATTTGCTTTTACAATCATCCTCAGGAATTATTTCTTTACATGAAAAAGTTTCATCAGATTCTACGCCTTCATTATTTTCTGTTGTTGACGTTGTTTTGTTCTGCTGTGGTTTTTCCTTTGACTTTTTTGTTTTCATTCTTTTCGTATTCTTTTTCAACTTGTTCCCACACCTTGTGTTAAAAGGCGTGGAAACACCTGTATTCGTTCTTTCAATGTTCTTTGAATTTACTTGAGAAATTTTCGTTTTGGTTGTTGCTGAATCTTTTAATTTAGCATTTGTCTCTTGACCTTTATTCTGTAAGCATTTTTATACATAATAAATTTACATTTTGAACGAATTCTAAGATATTTTAAAATAATTTTGAAATTTACTTGACAACATTTCCGGATTTTGCAACAAGTTCGTCTTCTGCCTTCTGAAATATACCTAGCCGAGTGACATTTTACGAACTTTCTTGTTTTTTCAAAAAGATCTGGAATTAAGATTAATTATTGAATTCATGCAAACTTAAGAGAAGATATTTCTTGCAAAAAGCAATTTTTGTTATTATTATTCAAATACAATAAGCGAAAAAACCATACTTTGCATTCTTCGTCTTTCTTTTTCTATTTTCTTATTATACTCTTGAATAAACATTTGCCGCTCTTGTTCCACACAACGTTTTAAAAATTCTTCTCTCTTTAATTCTTGAACTTGAAACTGTTCTTTCTTTTTCCATCTGAACATTTTTATATCAAAATTTAATGATAAACTATTGAAAAAATCTTTATAATTTTAAATTAAATCTCTCCTTTTATAATAAGTTTAAAAAATATACCTGTCTTGAATCAATTGTTTTCTTTCTTCCTCTTCTTTGTTCAATCGGATTTGTCTCATTTCCTTAAACACACTTTCCTTCCTTTTCCAATCAGCTAATGTTTTAATTAACTTCTTACGTTCCAATTTTGCAGCCATGTAACGAATTTGTCTACTTTTTTCCATTTTTTCTTTACCTTTTTCTAATCGCTTTCGAATATCTTCCCTTCTTGTTTTTTCAATCTGTTCCATTTTATCTTTAAACTTTTGCATTTTAGCTTTCAATATTTCTTCTCGCATTTTATTTCTCTTTTCTTTATTTTCCTTATAATTTCCCACATTTTCTATTTTTCTTAATCTAGTCGGTTTAATAAATAAATTTGTATTTAGTTCATATTTTTAAAATATAATTATCTTCTTATTCTTAATACCTTTCCATATCTTTTTTAGCTTTTTCTTCTGCAAACCTCAATACCTTCTTCTCAATAAATAACTCATCTTCCTTTCTTAGTTCCTTTTTTACACTATCATTATGCAATTTATTTAAATATTTCCTGTACATATTATAATCATTCAAAGAACACTTTACGTCTAAATTTTCAGTCACAAATCCCAGTTTTATCATTCGTTGAATGTTAATCGGTCTCTTATAAAATTGAGTGAGATATTCGTCATGAAATCCGTCGTATTTAAGTTCCATTTCATAATTGCATGGATCGTTTAAATTAAATTCTCCATCCGATGAACCAATCCACAATTTTTTGCCTAACTTTTGCCGACTGAAATTGTAAGCACCTTTTGGTCCGGGAACCATGGGAATTTTTGACTCCAGAGGTATTGCTTTCCATTTAGGTAATCCAAAATTTGGGACTGCACCTTTTGGTTTTTGGACTCTCTCGATTACTTTATCTAAAACACTTGAAAACTCATCTTCTAAAAAGTCTAATTGAACGTTGAATATAATACTAATTTTAGGTACGACTCATAATAAAACTAATATAATTGAAAGATGTACATAAGACTCACGTTGGCTTTTTTAGAGAAATTATTTCAGTTCTCGCAAATTTATTTTTAAAAGACATGTTTCGCTCAGAACTTTGAACTCGATAAACAAAATGTCTTAGTTCGTTATTTTAAACTATGAATTTTTCAGTCCGAAACGGCTTTATAAAATAATTAATTCACAATAATTTTGTGGATGTCATAACGAATTGACTTTTAAACTGACAACTGACAGTAAATTTGTTTTTGAAGTTGAGCGCATTTATTGAAAAAAAAAAAATGAAACCGCTATTTTTATGTTTAAGTCAATAGAATTTTTGAAATTTTGAAACAATTTTAGGAAGGAATACCAATACTGGATGCAAATTTCTGCTCAAAGATAACGAAAAGTGAACTCGAAAATATTTTTCGGGATGATTCTGGTAACGCTGAAATTCCTCTGATTAATGAGAGAGTACATAATTTGCAAGAAGTCGGCCGAGTTCTATTGGAAAAATATAATGGTAGGCACTTGAGTCAGCGTTGAAAAATCAGGTTTCGAACTGGCAAACTTTTTTTTTTAGTTTTTGAAATTTTCTTTCATCTTAAAGAAGTTTGAAGCCTGAAAAATGAAAAATTGTAAATCTTGAACTTAAATTACTAAAGCTTATTGTATCGTAGGCACTTTTCAAGAATGTGTTAAGCGATGCAATGGTTCTGCTGAGAAGTTGTTAAAACTCATTGTTCAAGATTTTGAGTGTTTTCGAGATGAAGCTGTTTTTAAAGGTCACAAAGGTACGTGGAAATTAGAATACGAGTGTATTTTTTCAGCTTTCAAACAATTATTTTGCTTTTAGAGAAGCTTGACACAGAGTTTGGAAAATCTGAAGAAATTTGGTAATTTTTAATAAATTCTTTAAGAAGTCATTTTAATAATTCTTAAAATTTATTCTCGAAATTTACAATGGTCATCTCGTAGATTTGTAAAAGTCATATTTGAATTGGAAATTCTGTATCAATCCTTTAATTAAAATGAAGACAAGATTGATTTTTTTAAACATGTTTTAATTTGCAGTTTCCTTCTATAAAAGAGCTCAAATAGTAGTTGCTGACATTTGGGCTTGTTTCAAAGGAAAAGGTCTTGGTAAATTTCATGACATCGATACGCTTACCATGTTTGCTGACTACAGAGTTCCTCAAGTTCTTGTTCATTTTGGTGCCATGCGATACAGCAATTCTCTGCTCAGCAAACTGCAGTCCGGTATGCATTTCTATATTTAAAAAAAATTCCTTAAAAATGTTTTTGATCCTAAAAAACAATTTGCCAAATAAGTTCAAGAGCACATGAATTAAATAAGAATGTACTAATGAGAATGCATATTTGAAACTTTCAGAATTAGAATTGAAGCCCGGATGTGATGCAGAAATCGAGATACGAGGCTGCTCGATAGAAACTGTTGAACGAGTCGTGAAAGAAGTTCGATCGCTAATTGTACAATATCCTTTACTGGAACTTAAGGAATCAGATTGTGGTGCCATTCAAATAGATTTTTTTCTTTGGTTTTATCGACGGCAACACAATGTCGAGTTAGAGAAAGTGCCTTACCACAGAGTTAGGACAATTTATTATTAAAAATGTTTCCGTTATTGATACTTTAAGCAAGGAACATTCTCCAGATACTTCAAAGTACAAAAATTAAGAGTTTCAATTGAATTGAAGGGCTCTTTTCTTTCCATTTGAGATTATTAGATACCTTTCCAAATATTATCAAACTAAAAATCTGAAACTAGAGTTGCTTGGCACTTTTATAATTGTTATAATGAAAGACATTTGCATTTTCAAACTTATATTATAAGATCGGTTAGATACTTGTTATCTTTTGTACTTCTCTAAGGTCTTTAAACTTGTGATCATTTCTTTAAAATAAAGTCTTTGTAGAATTTATAAAATTCTCTCATCATTCTTGATTGAATTAAGTTTCTAAAGATTAATTTATAAATAATGAATAGGATTTTAATTGCTTTGATATTTTATTTATTCACACTCTTTGGATAATGACATTTTCGCTTGTCTCCTTTGGCACGAACGAATAACTTATTTCCATATATGTACTCTAAGGAAGTAAACGAAGTGTCTCCATCCACCTTTAACAAAAATTTATAATAAATAAGTAGTTCTATTTTTATTTGCAACAGTATTACACAATCTTGCTGGTCACAAGAATGGAAACCGGAATCTATTGTAAAAGACGTTATGCAAAGATAGTGTGTAAATTGTTTTACACAACTTTGATTCAGTTAAGGAAACAATAACAAGAAAACGTAAAAAAATCTAAAAGTACGAATATGTTTATGAAGTATTCGATATACAATCTTATCTCTTTATTACAGACGTATATGGCAGATAGTTTCACTGCGAACGGATCGCCGTTCAGTTTTCCTCGATCGGTTTTAATTAGTGGTTTAAACTTTTAATCTTAAACAAAAAGACAGGTTTTTATAAAAAGATACTACTTTTTATCTCTAGAAATGGCATTAAACTAGAATTTTACAAGTTTTACAAATGTAGGAATAGGATGGAAAAATATTTTAGAATTCTATAAGAACCTTCATGTTTGATATTCTATCTACACTTTTATATAAAAATTTAAGAACGACTTGAAATTTTAGGAACATGTTTAGGTTCGCCTCTGGAGTTGCTCCCAAAATTGAATATTGTTTTTTAGTTTTCCAGGAGAGATAATACTAATATCGCCGGATGAACTTCTTTTATCATTTTCGATGATGCTCGTTTGATTTTCGCAAGTTTTTTGTTCGATTTTGCTTGGATTGGCTGGAGATGAACTCATTTTGTGTGGAATTTGACGAAGACCATCTCGGAACTCTTTTGAAAGTGATCTTGCAGTCAAACTATGCATTTGTCTTGGTGTTTCAACGAGATGGATTTCTGGAGTTGTCGGTCTTTCTTTCTCCGCTTTATTCGTCGATCTGCGAATCTGGGTGAAAAAAAATTAGATAATAAAGTATTTAAATTTAACTGAATTGAGAAGAAATTCGAAATAGGAATTGAAAATAATTTCAATGCTTTCTTCTTTAAAACTATCTAATGCAAAGAAAACTTTCTTTTTCTGAGTTGTAAATATTTTTAAAAGCCTTACCCTTGGAGGAGTTAATTTTTCAGTTGATTTGCTGAAGGCTTGAGCTAATCTTCTCACTGAAGGCAGAGAATCCTTTGCCATAAAAGGTTCCAGTTCAACTTCACTTTCATCTGAAAGATTTTCCACCGAATCTTCAAAAACTTGTTCTTTACTTTCTCCTTCACTTTGATTTCTAATTTCAATTCCGTTTTTTTTTTCTTCTTCAGTCTCTTCTTTTTGAGGACTATATTTACATGTCCCTTCGTATTTACATTTCATCATATTTACATTGATGGTGCTTTCATAATGCTGACTATCTGCAATATTCGGAACTGACTTAGCAGAAAACATACCACGAATTGCAAAGTAATTTCCAGATTGTAAAGACTCTCGATTTAATTCTTCTGTGCTTTTAGTTAAATCATAACTATTATCCCTCTGATTTTTAATTTCTTTTCTCTGAGTCAAATTAGATTTACTTTTAGCTCTGATAATCTTTGGTTTCCTATCCTCACTGTGATTTCTGCTGTCTAGTTGAATAGATTGAGTTCTTCGAAGTCCACTTTCATATCCAAAGGATTTTAAATCCAATTTATTTACAACCCTCTTTTGCGATGGCTTCGGCATTTCGAAATTTTGATTTCTAAAATCATTCGCAAATCCATAGGCTCTTAAATCAAGTCGGCGAATCTTTTTATTCTTCTCGTCTGTAATTGGTTCAGCATTTGCAATGAGACTCTCCTGGTTATTCAATCTCGCATTTATTTCATTTTTGTTGTTCTTCCTTTCTTTTTCTAATAATTTTTCAACCTCGGAGTTTTCCCAATTTGTGGAAGGCACTATTACTTCACTATTGAAACAATGAGTAACTTCGTTTTTAGGTTTCAATTCAAGAGATTTTTCTAATTTCTTTTTTCTGAGATCCAAAGATTGGAATTCGCTCGTTTCGTCGTTAAATTCGTTGTTTTTCTGCCACCTGGAGATTTTTATTTCATTTTCTGGACTTGAGAGTCTCTTTGAATCATTACAATGGATTTGATCCTGGAACAAAAAAAGTCGTTGAAGATTTGTTAGTCTGACTTCTTTGATTAAGTTTAGTTTATGTTTTTCACTTAAACCTAAATGATTTCTTCGAGATTTAGAGAGAAAGGAATATCTCAAGTAGTCTGAGAGAATATGATTTTTTTGGATGAAAAGTTTGGCAGGTTGTTAATTTCAAGCACCAACAAAAAAATGATTTTTAAAAATGTTTGCTATCTAATATCCCCAAGCACTGTCAATGTTAGAACATCATTACATATTTTATAATAATTTTAGACGTTCAATGTTTAATTTTAAAAATTGTTGTCTTTCTAAATTGAAGATTTTAAATTTGCAATACAAATGTTTAAAATTCGGTATCATTTTAGACAATTTTATTGTATATTTTAGAAATTTTCAATTTTTCACTTTTATTAAAGTTAGGATTAAACACGATAATTAAAATCTACAAACTTTTTCAAAATAAAATGGCAAGGTGCGTTAGTCAACAGAAAATTCAACATTCAACGAAAATACTTACCCTATTTATTTCTTGTACAAAAGAAGGCAGAATCTCATGCAAGGCCAGTGCTCAGGATATAGATTGCAGAACATTTTTTAAATTTTTAATTGTAAAATACTGAATACTCCTGTTATAATTAATCAGCTTCAAATACTATTATTTTTTTTAATGTTCAGGGAGGTGTATTTACAATTACAATGTAAATTGAAACTTTTTTTTTTCGCATGCTTAGTAGGTATTAGGAAAAGTAAAAGAAGAATGTGAAAGATGTATATTTAAAATATTTATAGGAAATTTAATTTCAGCCTTTACCCTTTTAGTGTACATTTATACAAAATAATTTTAAAAAATGTAAATCCTTCTATAATTAGCTTTTTCAAATAAAACTGCTAATTTAATAACTTTCTATTTTCTTTTAGAAAAGGTCTTTTTCTTGAAAATTACTTCGAGATCTACTTTTCTTGTCATCGATCGACCTCAAATCTTTCAAGGTTTCAAAATTTCTTTCTATAAATTCTGGAACTACCGGAGGTTCTAATCTAAGACTATCAGTTTCGTCATTTTTACTTCTCAAAATATTTTGATAAATCGGTCTTCTTTTCGTTCCGCTTTGTGAGCAAACTGATTCGTTATCAGTTGACAATCGAGATTTTGGTCTCGCCGAAACATCTTCCAAAAATTTGCTCATTATTTCCTCATCAACGTAGCACTCATTTTCTGAAATTTTTCTTAATTTCTTCTCCCTCAAAGATTTCTTCCGTCTGATTGTGTCACTTTGATCACTTAAAACAGTTTTTGCTCTCTTAAAAATATTCTGGTGTCTTCTTTGAAATTCGAAATCTATTAAAGTTTCAGTTTCAATATTTCTTTGCTTCATATTTGATAGTTTTCTGGATTTAGCTTTTTTATGCGGGTTCAACTTTTGGGAGTCGATTTTATCTCTCTTAATCCCTCCAAAAGTTTGAAACTTTAAAGCAGCGCAGTCGTAATCATTATCGTTAACAAGAAAATCTTGAAGATCTCTTTTCTCGTAAGTATCTTCATTATTACTTTTATCTTCGTTTAATCTGCGGCTTTTAATTCCTCCGAAGGTATGGTACTTTCCAACTCCAAAGTCCCAGTACCTTTTACCATGAATAGAAACTAATTGATTTTCTCTGGCTTTCTTAAAATTATTTTTCAATTCGTCGATACATTGGGAAACTTTTGTAAAATCCGAGTCGCTTGATTCAATTGAATACAATCCAGAATCTTGATCGAGTGGACTTGGTTCTTGGTTTATTTCTAGAGTTGATAGATTCCGATTTTCCAATTCGAATAAAGGATTTGTAACTATATCTTCTTCTTGAAAATTTATCATTTCGTTAAGAAATTCTTTCTTTCTTTCTGAGAGGTTGAGAAACTTATTAAGATTTCTTTGATGTTCTTGTAAAATTAACTGTCGTTTATGTATTTCCTCATCTTCTGTATTTTCCACAGCTTCCATATTTTTATTATCTTCATTTAATTTTGAGTTTTCTGTTTCAAGAGTGATGTCGATATTTTCAATTGTATTGAATTTTTCCTCGTTGCTTAGGTGAATCAAAGGATTAATAACAAATTGAGAACTGGAATTTGGACCGCGATAGCTGCACCTATGAAGGCTGCCCCTAAGTGAAGCCTCTTCGAATTTTTCAAGGTCGAAACTCACCTGAAGTTCAAAATCGCTTCCAGAATTTGAATGTTGAGATAATGAACTAGCTGGTCTGCTTCTATTTCCTCCTAATTTTGCCTGTTTATCTCCATTTGGTGTCTTGGCATCATTGATATAGTAATCTCTCCCAAATCTAGAGAATTATTTTTAATATTTAAACTTTACATTTAGAGACGACATTAATTTAAAACTCGCTAAATTTACTTTTACCTTTTCACATCGAGTTGCTTCGCTCCCAATAAAATTTGAAGAGGCTTTCCTGTCGTTTTGGGAACTTCAGTATTGTTCCTAAAAAATATATAATATTTTGTTTTGCTTCTACTTTTAAAATATCTCATATTTAATGTTAAAGAAGTAATTACCCTGAAATTTCTGATCTTCTGGAATATTGTCGTTCCAGAAGTCGTTTTTGAATATTTTCCTCACTGTAAGGATTGTTTTCAATTGGTGCTGCATTTTCCCACTTTTTGTGCTCTCGTTCTGCGATAGTTCCTGGAAAATTGATTTGGAAAACATTATTTTACTGATAGAAATAATATTTATTTATATTTATTATGACCATGAACAGGTTTTTTTCAATGACAGATGAGTAATAAATAAAGTAGGCATTTAAAAATAAACCAATGATTCCTTTACTAGTTAATTGCAGAAAAATTAGACGAGGTTACCTGGTCGAGGTGGAGTGGCCAATTCAACTTCCTCGTCGACTTTTTTCCCTTCTACGTAAGTCTGATGAGAAGTCTTTTCACCTTCAACAAACGCCGCAGCCTCGCGGCACTTCCTACAAAGTGGAATCTTGAAATTAATTATGTTCCTGACATCCAAGACAAGCTCATTAAAGATCAAACTTTAGTATAAATTAAAGTAAGAATCAAAAGACAACACTGAAATGAACCTCCAATTAAATTGGTAAGAAAATAGGTTGGGAAGAAAAACTATAATGTTGACATTTGTCAAGATTAAACAATTGAAAGGGACCTGGCTTGAAAAAATATAATTCTATACTAATACATATTTATTTGAAATATATTTCAAACTTGCGATGCAGAAATTATTTCCCAGACTCAGGATGTAATTAAAATAAATTTCTCTACAAAACTTTATGAAGGTTCATTAGTGAAATATTTTTTTCAGTCGACGCCAATGCATTTTTTATTGTAAGATTGTCATTCCTGATATAACTTTTAATTACCGTTTACGTAGGTACTATCGTTTTAAATTGTGACCTTCTACTTCAGTCTGTGCTAATTGTATTTTTCGCGAAAACAATCATTTATATTTAAAAGGGGACCTTTAAATATTAGAATTAAATGATTTCCTGAGACAAATATTTTTCTCTCATCATTTAAAATGGAAGTTGAAATTGGATTCTATATTTTTGCAAATCCTACCTGAGACTTTCTGTAGAAGGTGAGGGGCTTTTTGGAATTGAAGGTGGCTTTTCATTTACGTGATCTGTTTCATCAATTCCCATTGGCCCATAAGCGATCGTTAAACTATCCATGTGTTTTTGAGTTGCTGTATCATAATGTTCAGTATATTCACTTTCTTGCTGAATTTCATCTTCACCTAAAAAAAAATACCAGATATTTTATAATATTTTAGAATATAAAGATTTATTTTTTACAGGTTTAAAATCCTTGATTTTAAAACTGTTAAAACTGTAAATTATCTTCTCAGTAGGAATTCATTTATGAATATTACCATCGACTTTATGATGTCCATTCGTCATCAGCAATTTTGATTTGATGACGTCTTCTTCGAAGACTTTTTCTTTACATTCCTTGCTTTCAGATTGATTTATTTCCTTTCTTTCTTCTATGAGAGAATTTTCAGAAATCATCAAATTTGCTTTTGAATTTACTTTCAATTTTTCATTAAGAGATTCTGATTTTTTAATTGTTTCAGAAATTTCTGATGATTTTTTATTAGATTCCTGTATTTGAAAACCATTATAAACTTCTTGGACTGCTTCAATTTTATCTTTTTTTTTCTGAGAAGAAATTGTCGTCGATATTTTTTCAGCTTCATCTCTTTTAATTTGATTTTTGTCAATAGTCTCTCTTAATTTTATAGACTCCTTCTTTTTTGTAATTGAACTTACAGTTTCTTGCTCTTCTTGCTTTTTTTCGATTTCGACCTTCTGCTTTCGATTTTCTAAACTGGCATCAGGCTTTTGAAAATTTACCAGGATCTGAGAATCTTTTCTAATATCGGAATTTTCCAATTGAATTGCTTCTAAATCTTTTTCAAACACTGAAGTTTTAGGAACGACATTGCTAATTACGACTCTAATTTCCTGTTCAATTTCCTCATCAGATTGAACAGAACATTCGGAGAGGTCTGAAGTATCCTCGGCATCTTGATCGCCAATCAAGGCTCGGAATTCTGAACTTGCATTTGGAACCAACATGGAGACAGGTTCTGATCTAGCTTGCATTTTTCTTTTTTGGAAAAGCCAATTTTCCTCCCAGGATTCGACAGGAGTCACGAGATCCTGAAATGAATCTTCCAGGCTTTCATCTGATGAATCTTGAGATGCTGGATAAATGAAAATAATTAATAATCTATTTTCTCGATTTGAATGAATTAATGAAATTACAAATACTTACGATCGACGATGTCCATCCCGAATTCCGGAAATGGAACTCGTCGACTGTTTCGAAAATCGAGACCATTTTCGCCATCGTGATTCATCTCTTCATCGGATGTGTAGGTCGTTGTCACTTCTTCTATTCGCTCTTCTATCTGAAATTATTATTATAAACATTTTTCCAACTTGAAAATATATTGTAAAGTTCGAATTTTGAGGATAAAATCTATAAAAATTTAATTGTAAAGGCTTTTAATTCAAACCAACTAATACTTTTATATCTTTTAGGTGACATGGATGGACGACAGGAAAAACGGAAAGACATAAGGAATTATGGGACGCTTCAGATCGAGGTTGCAGAGTCTTCAAGGAACTCCACTTTTTCTAGTCAATCTAGTCTAAAGTCTTCGAGCATTTCCCTCTCGAGAACGAGTCGAGCTTCTTCAGAAGAAAATTTAATTGCGGTAAGTCAGTACAGTTAAAAGAACGTTACTTCACTAATGCAACAATGTAAGTTTCATTCCCATGACTTGTTATCAGCAATTCTGATTTTCAGTTTCTAACAATTCTTGCGTGGCTTTAAACCACGAGTTCCATAAAAAAAATTAAACTTGGAGATACGAAAAAAACTAAAGAACGTCAGAGGAAAAAAATTGGAATCGTTCAGTCTAATATAATTATAAATTCTTGAAATTCTACAAAATCAATTTGTAGACAAATGAAGTCCATCTGCAATCTCTGAAATTAATTATTATAATTACCGTGAGAGACAGAGGTTGCGAATGATTGAGATTTTGTTTGGCTTGATTGGCACTGCAGTCACTGTTGTATTCGTCCTGAGAAAGTGGTTCCAAACTACAATCATCTTCTTGTCCTTTCTCGAGGCCAGTTTCGATTTCGCCTTCAATCAAGGAAAGAAAGTCGTTTAATTCACCTATTGTGCTACACTATCAGGATCAACTTATTCGTGTTTATGGAAATTCGATTAGCATTGCTAAATTCAACTAGGAACTGTATAATATCTATATGCTCGGGTATGATTTACATTTGCCTTTAAGGACTTACAATTTGTAAACCTAGTCGAGGATTTTCCGCGAAGGACGTTGCTGTTTCCATCTACGTATTCATTCTGGAACTTTTCTATCACCTGTAAAAATGTATGAATTAACCAAATCTAGTATTAATCTGGAATTAATCTGGTTTTCTTTATAAATTTTAAATTCCTAAAATTGATATATTTGAATCATTCCTTACCTTGTTGAGTATGGCAGTTGCGAGAAGATCTTCGTAACTTCGATCTGAGATGCTCTGCTCCTTTTCTTTTCCGGATTCGAAATTTCTCAATCCTGGCAATTTTCTAGCTTCCTCCACGGCACGTTCAACGAGTTCCTTAAGTGACGTGTGAGCCATATTTGTAGTACTCGTTGCGGTTTTGTCTAAAAAAATCAGATTTTATTTAATTGATTTATAAATATTTCCGTTCGGGAATATTAAGTTTATTTATTCATTAAACTAAATGTCTAAGTATTTCCAATTTGACCGAATAAAAAATCAATCACCTCCAATTTTCTGCTACAATCTACAATTTTCTATCTTTTGATAATTAACTTAAAGTGACCTGATTATAACTTCACGGGCTGTTAGTTGAACAAGCGTCAAATGACTACTAAAGGTAAAATAAGAAATTGCAAGGGAGAATATAAATCTAAGATAACCAGAGCAGGAATTTTAAGCCACACTTTCTTCCAACGAGTGCCAACTTGCCGATTATGGGAAACGTGACATTTCTACTGATAATTCACTAGTAATTTCTCTTTCATGTTCAGTCTTCTTTTCTCTAGCTTGTCAACTCGGTGAAATTGAAGAAATCCAAGATTAGATGAAAGATTCTTCAATAGCTGTATATTCGGGTTTTAAAATGAAAAAATTTTTTTAAATACTGTAGAGCATTAATCCGGTATTGAATAACTCGTTTTTAAGTAGAGAATGCAGCCTACTACTTTTATCTTCAAAGTGAAGGTGAAGGTCACTCGTGACGATCTTCCAGTTCGTGCAGGAATTATGGAAAACAAAACTTACTCTATGAGGAAGCAAAAAGGATGGCGAATTATGACGAAAATTGGATGAGACTGGCCAATATTTAAAAAAGTATTGGTTTTGTTTCAATTTGGAATAGACATTTTTTTGTATGGGATTACGAGATAGTCCAATGAATAAGCAGTAAGCTGCTTCTCAGCAGCTACCGTTTTATAATGTACTTTTCTCCATGTAAAAACATAAAACATGTTAACCACTTCATCGCGAAAGTTTCGATCGAATGGTGTATCGCAACTATACCAACAACACAACATAAGACCAGATCCAGTCGAACGAGATGTAAACCTGGACAATTCACGTATCTTAGTGGGCTTTCTAATGGTGATTTTCCAAAAGGTGAAGGTCACCTAATGACCTTCTTCTTCTAAGATGGTAGCAAAGATGATCTTAAATGAAATGACAATAAAGTCAATGAAAATTTAAAAACCTTTAGAGTGATAAATTGTAAATATTGACTGTAGACAACTTGGTTTCAAGAGAGGAAGGAAGGACTTGGTTTCGAAGGACCCCAAGTTTTTGAGACTAAAGATGAGTTGCATAAACGACCTGAAACCTGTTTGGTGTAAAATTAGCGGAGGAGCCCCGAACGAAAAAGGGCGCTAAACGTTTCCCACGACTTTGTAGAACCATTTTTGCTATGGAATAGATTCTAGATTCTATACGAATTACAGAACGTTTATAATGTTGATAAAGTTCCTTAATCTCGGGGAATTATTCGTCTCTCATTATCGAGATCCACGCTAATTGCTTTAGCTGCTTAATTAATGTTGCGAATCGATTCACGTGTTTGGAAGACAGTTATATAAAGATTAATGCAAGTTTCGAAGAATTAAATTTTGAACAGAATGAATAGATGATAAATAATTTAAATTTTTCTTAAATTAAAATAATCTTTTTTGTTGAATAAAATAAATCTGCACTTTGCGACAAATATAAATATTTTACTTTTAGTTAACCGGGAAAATTGAAAAACTTGACTGGAGAAAATCGGGAAATGACCACTTGAATTGTGAAATGCAATGATGAACAATAGCATATCCTATTATCTCTTTTGAGATTGGGTTCTTAACCCAAGATTGCTCTACTGAGCATTCTTCACAATTCAAAAAGATTTTCCCGCTTACGACAGGAAAAGTAAGTAATACAATATTTCAAAGGTTTTAAAAGTTCGAAGCATTTAAATTTAAATTGAAGTTTTTAGATATCTAACATTGAGCGTGTTGAACTGTAATTTTATTAAATTGGAATACGATTTCTCGCCTCCTTAACCGACTTAATTAAACGAGCTCGACAAATTTCATTCTTATTGTGCACAACTGAGCGTAAAAACAGTAAAGACACGTGAGACCGACTCCCATGACATGCGTGGTGTTTTTCAACGTTTTTTTTTTTTTTGAAAATTTTTGCTTGGCGAGAAAAGAATTTCTCGACGTATAATTAATCGCGGAAGAATTCAGTTTATTATAGTTATGCAAGATGTACGCATTTTCTTTTTCTCTTTCTCTTTCCTCATTGCTTATTTGCCTTTTTGCCTTCAAACGTAAAATAGCATGATGGACTGTAATTTAACACTTGCTGAAGACTCAGAATAATTGTGATGGAACTTTATTGAATTGACGATGCATATACAAGCAGTAAATCGAAACTGGAAAGAAATTTGAAGCTTGAAGTAAAAATTTAGCTTTGGAGGAATTTTATGTATTACAAAGCAGAGTGGACAATGGAGTCGAAATTCGCTGAATTATTTAAATCTACTTTATTGCAGACACTTCGTAATTCGTAATTTTAAAGTATTGTGCAATTGTCTAATGAATTGATAGTAATTATCGAAGTTCCTCTGTTAAATGCTTGGCTGCTCCCATTGTTTGAAGTTTAATTTAACGGTTTGTAGATTGGTTTTGGAGAGAGTTAAAAATTTGTGAAAAGTAGACTTCTCTGATAATTATTTAAAAAATTTTTTCCTGATAACTTTTTTCTCTTAATTTATTTACAAACTGTTATAATTTCCTTTCTTTTATTGTAAAAAAAAACTCGAACGGAATAATATCGATTCTCCTTTTCATTGCAAGAAAAGTGCATTACCATGCAATAGTTTATATTGTAAAGTTAGATAGTAACAGTAAAAAATATATTAACACTCTTTCTAAAACTGGGAGCAATAAAATGTGATGCATAGTTCACTATAAAGTTTATAGATCAAAGGCAGGTTAACGGAAGCCTTGAAAATAAACCGTTGCAACAACAGTAGCTTCCATTTGTCGTTTTCAGGACGAATTTTATTTTATAGTTGGTGATTAGGTTTTAAAAATGTGCTAGAACAATTGAAACTAGGAGAATGAAAACTCGTCGAAGCTTATTTGAAGTTGGCCCCTAAATTATAAGTAACTAAACTTGATTTAAGGGAAAAAACTTCAATAGTGCTTTAATGAGTTGATATTCTCATTCTAGCGTTATAAAGTTGAGGATATAATCATGAGTTTCGCTATAACGCGCATAAATGATACCCAGGTCATGTTCTAACAACCTAACACAAGAAGCCAGCTAGAAGCCAGGACGATAAATTAATGTTATCGGTTCGCTACGACAAGACCTTGTATTAAAACTTATAAAGCTTTAAGTATGAATTTTAATAATTAATAGAATTTTCAACTGCGTTAAGGAAAACTTTGTTCTAAGAATTCTTATTCAATTTTTCAATTGGGAGGATTTTAATTTAATTTTTTAATAATGAACTAGAACATTTTTTATACGGGTTGGGTAATTAAAATTTTAAATTGGGATTATCAAATTACCATCTTCTCTCGAGACGAATAAGTAGATAAAGTAGACGATGATTAGGCCCCCAATCAGCGTCAACATTTCCTCCAACAGTTGTACGAACATTTATTTCACATAAACAATTATTTGCATTATTCGTATAATTGCACTTTAATCACTTCCAATAGTTTTTTTTATTTCCACGTCATTTCTTTTTTATTATCTCTTTTGCAATGGGTGAGCCATTATCTCATTTTTCACTGTAAACACTTCACTATCAGGTGTGTGATTTCTGGTTTAAGAGGAAATTTTTATCATGATTAATTACGATTGATGAATTCAATATTTAGAAGTATTTTTTCGGTATATGTCCTGTAATAAAACATATTTTTTCTTATTTCAAAAAAATTTAGTTGTTGTATAGTTCCAATTTATTTTTAGATGTATTAATTTTAGATTTTCATTATTTATATAGTTTGTACAATAATTTTGATCACGCTACTAATTCAAATTATATTTTAACATTTTTATTTTACTTTAATGTTTAAAATAGTATGCATTCCATTCGATTAAATTTCTCCCTGGATTAAAATGCTTTTTTTTCTTTATTTTTAAAAGATAAACACTTGGTCATTAACTATCCACTTAATATTTTAGGCATTCACGCAGGAAAAAAAAGAACAGCTTAAATTTTTAGCCCGAGGAATTATGTTTTAATACGTTTCTCGGTGCCGAAACAAGAAAGTCAATTAGCAATTCCGGTCACGCTTATCTTCCGCGCTACGACAGGAAAGTGGCTCTTCGATGGATTTTCCACGACTAAAGCCGATTTGCATGTGGCACATTGAAAGTACCGTATCGGGACGAAATGAGTCGTAAATGATGCTGCGGGCTGTAATTAAATAACGAAAGTTAAATTGCTGATTAGAATACCACTATGTTTATTTTAAAGAAAGATTTCATCTTTTCTTTCCGAGAAAAACTTTTACACCAACTAAGCCGAAAAAAGGCTGATTTATGAAAATTTATGTTGATAATATAATTTCGCAAAAAGTCAATAATTTATTGAAATTTTGTCGTTTAATAATTAAATCCGAATATTATACGTCCATTCAGTAAAAGATTCAGTATAGTTTGAAATGCAAAGTGTATTTTATCATCGTTCATTCACTTAAAGTACTTGATTTTATCCGATTTGTATTTCCGATACTATCCTACGACCATTTTATAATTAATGGCTTTTTTCCTTCTTCTGGTCGTAAAGGTTATGCCATTAAATTTACGTATTTAATATTCTGAATATCTCAATATTACCGAATAGATTCCTTGTATAATTTTACGCTAATCCTGATTTTTTATGTAGCTTTTTGTGACAGTTTCTTTGGCCTTTTTTTTTCAAGATTTTTTTGTCGATATTCTAACAAATATTGTAACTACAAATGCTGTACTACAAATGCTTTACAATCAATCATCTTTAACTTCGTTTTCGTAACAAATTTAATCAATTTTGAATTAAAGTTAGCATTAAATTTGTTGCCTAAATGAGTTACCCAAATTAAATGAAAATCTACTTTACTCTCTCAATCTCAATTTATAAGAAAGTATAAGTTACTATTGAAATAGTTCCGATTCGTTTACTAATTCACTTTAGTAAGCATTTTTACTTTCAATTAGGGAGCCTTACTAAATGAATTAGTAATTTTTTCTTTGAGTTAGTAATTTTCAACTAACTGATAGCAGAAAGTCTAACTAAAGTAAATTAGTAAACGAATCAAAACGATTTCCTGTCATTCTCGAGATCTTACGCAAGTTATGGACTTTGTAATTTAGCAAGTTCAAGATTATACCGTGTTATAAGAGATATAAACATTGTTTATTGTTCTAAAAATAATTTCATTTTTGTCTCATTACAATACACAATTTTTTTATGTCCATATTTTTTCCACTGAATGTCTCGTGATTTTTTTTTTTTTGCCTTATTTTTTATTTTCAGATATTAATATAAATTATTTTTATTAATCTTTTGATTTTCAAAATTTTCACCTATTATTTACATTATGCGATGCACTGCGCACCTCTCGTGAGAACTTGTCACGTTTTTCGCGCCCGCTTTATTTTGTAATTGCATCTTTTTTTTTGTTTTAACTGAATAAGTCACTTTTTCGATTTTTTTCGATAATTCACGGAAAGACGCGAAACATGTAATCACACATGCTCTTCAGGTCGCGACTGAGCATGGAAAAGGCAAGTTGATATGTGAACGACGTACCCCACATACGTTACTACGACTTCTTTAAGTGGGGATACTTTTGCGTCCGATCTTACCTGTTTTCATTCTAAACTCAACCGACGACCAGACCTCTGAATAACGCCCTTTCTGGTACACGACCTTGAACTTTTCACTCCATTTCATTCATTAAATTGATCATTTTCATCATTAATTGAATTCCAAATAAATTAGCATATCTTTTGTCGACCCGTTAGCGAAATTCAACTGAAACTTTAGTACAATTTTTATTAATTTGCTCAAAGAAAAAGTCATCAATGTTTCCAATCCAAAGCGAGTGTCTATTCATTCAGCTTTTCCTTACAAATTTCATTTTTCTGTCAATATGAAATCTTTAAAAATCTAAACTTATCTAGTCAGACTTTAAATTTACAATTAGTAAAATTTTAAAATTAAATGTTTTTTATATCGGAAATCTTTGAATACACTGAAAAATCTGTTTTATGAGGACAATAAAATGTTTGGTTGTTATACAGTCAACAAAAGCTTTTTAATGTTTTGTTTGGGAAACAAAAATGTTTTACAAATATGAGAGGTTACCAATTATAAATTTTCATATATTTTGTAATGTGATCCATTAATACGAAAACCGCAATGATAATAGAAATAAGATAAAAAATATATCACACTTTTTTATCTTTTGTGTGTGTGTGTGTGTGTGTGTGTGTGTGTTATATTCAATTTCGTGTCTATAAATGTACAAACAGACGTATCAAATCTTATTGTGCAAACTACAACTAAGTATATAACTATTTATCAAAGTCTTCATCTTATCTTCTATTAGTTTCTCGTCTCAATTCCTAATGGCTTCTGCGTCATATTTTATCAGGTGTTCTAGAATCTTCAATTAAAATCTCTCATTATCTGTTTCCAATAATTTTAACCAAGAAAACTGGGATTTAATTAATTTGAAACGTAAAATAAAATAAAAATGAGTCATTAGAATTTGTTTCAATGATATTTGTATGAAATAGTTGCAATGAATAACTGTTAATGCTTTTTTAAAAATATCAATTTCTTTAAAAGAAGGAACACAAAGTCTAGAAAATAATATATTCTTAAATGGATTAATTTATTGCGGTTGCAGGAAGCCGTTGCGTCAACGTGAGACAACTATTCGACGGGCTTTTTTTTCTTTAACATTTATCGATTTTGACCTCGTTTAAAAAAGTATACGTAGTACCTCGGTTCGTGTACTTTGGTGTAGTTTGCGCAGTATTCTGATAAGAATTGTGCGTTTCTCAACTGTGTTCGAGTTTACAATGCACGATAAAGAGAATAACAGCCTTAGGTATGGTTTTGTCTCGCAACCATAGAAAATCAATTATCACCATTACTTGAAAGATTATTTTCCCTTTTGTCTACACGCCGCTTGTTCCATATTTCAATAAACTTAATCACATCAAGTCATTTTAAGGCATCAAGTTATTTGCAGCAGATTTTTTTTTCTACGACTTTTTGAACTTTCCAATAGAATTTTAATCTATTCATTTTTACAAAAACATGCTCTGTATATTATCGATAAAGACTTGCTACTTTTACCATAAAAATAAGTTATTGCAGATTACATTTTGGTTTTGCAAAGTAAGTAGCGCATAAAAAAGATAGCTACTTATTCAAAGTCTTCATTGAAATTCATCCAAGCCTGTACTTTTTCCATACATTTTTCATTTTGAGAAATAGGTTTTTATAAAATCAAAGACTTTGATTCATATTAAAATCGTTTTTAGAATATGAATGACGTATTCGAGATGGTGATATTGCAAAATTAGCGGTTTAAAAACACATGATTCATGCTGCAATTAACTCTATTGTCATGTAGATTAAAAAAATATACTTTTTGAGAATGCGGTATGAATACAAATTTTTTAGAATGGGTTGTTTCTTAATCTTTTGAATATTTTCGATAATAGATAGAGTTTTCTAATTTGAATTTGTAGTGTTAAAGTATTTAGAGTTTAAAGTGTTAAACTTGGGGATTTAAAAAAAAAAAAAAGTTGTCTTGAATTGAGCTATTTAATTTACTTTTTCTAGATATTTAAAAATCAATGTCACTAATGATTCTTCAGTATAATTTTTATATAATACTGACTATATAATGATGCATAAAATAATGTCTTGTTGCAATTTTCAGTGAGGAAAAACTCAATTTTCCTACAAAAAATTGCAATAAGTGAAACTAATTTCTCCAATATCCGTTTTCGTGACGGAACGTGGACAATTGGTCTTGCGAGGGAAGGTCGTTCTCAAACAAAATTGCCCCTAGTGTAGTATAGACGACGAGAAGAAGTACTGCAATTACCATTTCTGTGTCAGTTATATAAGACTGATGTGCAACATTCTACACGCATACAAATTGTAAATGTCTTACAAAAGTAAACATAGAAATAATCAATCTTTCGCTAGTTAGGAATAAATTAAAGATATTGAGCTCTTGGTCGCTTCTGACGTACATTGACGAAGGGAAAAAAGAGTAAATAGGAAAAAGCATGAAAAGAAAGAAGCTCGTTAGAGTCACAGTAATTATGATGAATATTATACGTATATTGAGTCTCTTGAATACATATATATTTAGAGGAAGGATGTAGTGCAGAATTTAATGATAGTCGATATATTATTTGATGACAGATTAAAGAGAATGTAAGCAAGTACATTTCTTCAAAATTAGATTTCAAATTAAATTATTCAAGTTTAAGTTATTCAAGTTAAATTTTTTAAGTATTAAGAAATGAAAGAATTTTTAATCATACTTACTTTGAGAAACTATCTCTAAAGAAACCACGAGTCTTGACAAGGCTCTCGTCAATAGGACAGAATAGTTATCCATAAGCTGATCATCTGTTAATTTTGTTAGTATGATTTAGTTTTATAAAGATTATTTTAGTATCTGAAAAGCAGTTTTCGCATTGAATTTCCATTAGTAATAAAGAAACATTTGCCATGCAATACAATTAATAAGTGTCAATTAATCAGTAGTATAATAAATCATTTATTATACATATTAATTTTTATACAAAAAAAATAGATTTTCTTAAATTTTTTCTAAAATATACTATTATACTTAATGTATTAATTATACTTCATACATTCAAATTTTGCAATTTTTCGCTTGAATAATTATTATATTTTCTCAAGAGGTGGCAGCATTTACAAGTCCATCAAGTATGTACAGTAAGCGGTATAAATCTTTATGAGAAAGTTTTTATTTATGATGAAAGCGACTAATAATTGTATTCAAAATAGATAAAGAAAAATTCGCGGCGAAACAATTCATAATTGGTAATATTTTAGAAAATCCTTTATCTTATATATCAAATTGTGAAATTTTATTTTCTTTTTAAATTAGGCTTTTTAAATTAAAGAAAGTAATCAATTTTGTGGAACTTACATGCAAGATGATTGTAGATTCGATCTACAGGTGAATTGTCCACATTTCCAACTAGACCTTCCACTATTTTTTCAACTATTTCTCGAACAGTTTCCACCGAATTTTCCTCCTGCTGGCCACCCGTAGCCAAATCCAATGTGTGATTAATCGCCGCATGTTGGGCTTCTGTAAATATATAAAAAATAATACATTATCTAAATTACTTTCTTTGATATTAAAAATGTCTTTTATTAATTTTTCTTATGAAACCTCACTTATATATTTTATAAAGTTCTGTTTTTCGATTACCATGCCTCAATTATAAAATAACTGGAGCATTAATAACAAGAGCCATCGGGGAATTAAACAAGTTTAAATGGGAATTTAATACAGAAATAACTTAATACATTTGAAATTTAATCATAAATATCCCGCTTTGAATGATTTAAATTATTAATACGTTTTTTGCTAGGTCTACTATAAAATATAGACTTTGTGCTTTGATATAAAAATATGTTTAATTTGTGAAAGTGAAAAAAGTTCAACTGGTTACTCTCGTTTTCTGTATCTATACTCTAGTTTCTAGTTTCGAATTCTTTTTTTCTCAGTTATACTCACTCATTAAATAGCCGTATGAAAGTACGTATATATTTATCCCAGAGCAGTAAAATATTGACACTCAACGATTTCACTACTTCCTTTCTATTTAGCGATTAATGTTTAATGATTTAGTCTTTAAAAAATTATAGTTGCACTTCGAATCACTTCTGCTCTTGCATCAATCTTTTCTTAATTTCTTTTCTGCATTGTTGTGTAAATATTTGAGGAATTCTGTGAATCTTAAAGAAATTTCCACTAAAATCCTTTTTTAAAAAACGATTTTACGGGATTTGACGCAATTTTGTGAAGCTATTTTCAAATTAAAATTTAGCTGATTCAAAGGGACCAGAAAAAAATAACGATTACACAAATTGAAAAATAAAAGCCCGAATATTTAAATTGGAAATTGAAGAACTTGAGGGATCTCAATAATTCGTTATTTTTATAATTCGTAAATTGTACAAATCAAGCATCTATAATTCGGTATTTTTATTTTTCATCAATTTATATATTTGATATTTATTTTTTCGGTTTTGCTTGTAAAGTTAATTACATATGCGTTTCCAGAGTCCTAATATTATAATTCTCCATTATATGTCTGCATTAGTTTCCATAGATACCATATGAAAAAGTGCACTAATCATTAATTATCTCTCGAAGCGTACAACAATAGTCATAATTGGTTGGTTACACTCGATCGAGCACTCTTTTGAAACGCGTTATTCTCGCAGTTCCGCATATCTCTGCGGAATCATCCCGCACAACACAGAATCGGTTCTTTCAGGCAGGGCACGTACTTTGGGGAACAATTTCACCTCCTCTCCGCTCTCCAGTCTTTTATCTCAATACTTTTTTGCGCAATTCAACAAGAAAATCTGGTTTTAAATCGAATAAAGAGCTTCCGGGCGTAACTTATAGTCCAGATAAATTCAATTTCGCGTACATTCAAATAACACTTTTGAAAACGTGCACAGGCGCACTCATCGACTAATCACGTGCTTCCAGAGTTCAGGGAAGACAGAAGTTATAGCAAGAAACGTATGTGTCTTACGGTATCCGTTTGTATCTTGTATCTTGTATCGAAGACCAAGGTCACAAAACCGATAAGAGAGGACGATGGTTTCGCCAAGATACGAATAACGGAGAGCTATTGCAGAGCTACCGGGGCCACGATGTTGCTCGAAAGAGTACTGGAGCAGAACTGAGGTTCACCACCTTCTCAGAAGACAGGAGGACGTTCAGTGGAATCGTGCCTGATACCTGAATCATGAAATTCGAGAAGAAAAGACGCCCACAATACCACGGAGCACGCACCGTGCATGGGGTGCGTGGCGCGAAAAGTGCGCGAATACTCTAGAGAAATATAAGCAATCGAGGACGACGACCTCAGATTGGCTGCAAATCGAAGAAATCAGCGGTTTTCCCTTCTCTCAGGATCATATTGAATAGACTAATCCAAAGGAGTAGGGAAAATCGAGTCAAGAGTGCAACAGTTAACTTGTATTTTCGTATTTTATGCAGAAGAAACGAGAATGGAAATTTGTTCTTGCAAATTTCCTGTTACTGATATTTGCCGATATTTGAACCATTGCAGAGTTCGAGGCTGTGCTCAGTTTAAAAGCTTCTGGACTCTAAAGAATATTGTACAAAATTTCACTGGATATGGTTTTCCAAGTAGATAAGGAGTGTTTTAATAAGCCTCATATTTTCAGTGGAAACGGCGATTTTTAGTCAGACGTAACTTTTAACTGCGCTTTTAACATCTTTCATTTTAGCTTCTGGTTGTCCATTTATTGCGTAATTCTTTTTTTGATGATTTTTGGAATCTCCTTCCATTGTTGAAAGATTTCAATGTCAAAGGATTTTACAAATTGTAGGTTACTTTGAAAGATTTAAGGGGATTTTTAAGAGATTTAAAAATTGGATTGAAGTTTCAGACGTCTATTCTGACGATTTTCGTTTGTATCCATTTTTTTTTTGTTTATAATGTCCAAAAAATAAAAAACAAGGTACAAATATTTTTTTTTCAAAATCATTGATTGCGTAAGTTTTACATTTTTTTAAACTCTGAAGTACCATTAGTAATTAAAAACGAAACGGGTTTTGATTCTATTTTTAGGATATTATCCTATCTTTTAAAAAAGTGGTGTAACGAAATTCCGCTGGTTCAGATTAAGAGAGTGATTGACTTTTGAATGACTTGGAAGTTATAAGATGTAAAAAAAAATAATCGTGCGCGTAGCGCGCGTGTTGTGGTTTGCTACTTAGTAAACTAAAAAAATTAAAAGAAAAAATTGAATAGAAGAATCATCCAAAGAGACGTTTGAAACTTCAGTCCTGATTAGAACAAGGTATTTCAAAAGATTTAAAGACATTTTGCGGAAAAGATTCCAAGTAATACATGGACGACCTCTAAAAATTAATAAAAGTAAAGATGATTATATCCATGTAAAATTAAATAACTTATTGAACAGATATATATTTTTAGATTGAAAAATAGGATGGACTTAAAAGAATCAACTTTAAATCATTAGCATAACGAAGAGTGGTTTGAAAAGCAAGTCTCGAAATTTAAACTATTATCTCTACCAACTCGGGAAAAAAACGAGAGACTTGAAAATCCACCCTTATTCCTAGAAGACACCGAGGATGGACGCTTCGGAATGAAAAAAAAAATGTTAAGGACTCGGTCGAGATGCACCAGTCTGACCTTATTTGGCGAAGAAGAGAGTGAAGAACAGGGACCCTTGAAATAGCTTCTGTGGTCGGAGAATGTGAAACCTCGAAAGAACCCTACATAGTATATGCCCCCCTAACTTCCCTTTCATTACTTCAATGCCGAACAATTTTTTATTTCATTTCTACATTAATCCCAGATTTAACTTACAATTATAGAAAAAAAAATCGTTCTAATTCTAAAGCTCTACTTAAAAATCAAATAAGAGAACTGGGTTTCTCTTTAAATTAGTGAAATGGGTACTGTGATTTATAAATAGTTTTATTACTTCTTAATTACGTATATTTAAGGAAAATGGTAATTAAAATCTCTTATAAATTATTTACTAAATCAATTTTATTTTTTGCTCCATTCGTGCTATTTGCTTGTCTTTTACTTTTGTTTACATGCGTGGATCCTATAAAAAAAGGCGAATAATCAGAACTAACCAGGAGACTCGATTAAAATGCCAAGAAGGATCAAGGATTTATCTTGGTTTTAATAGCCTATCTTTTCTTCGCTTGCCATCTAAATAACTTCACTTTTGCCATCAAGGCTCAATAAGTGATAGAGCTGCGGGCGGTGAATCTCATCGGAATTTAAACCTATTGTTGTGAAGAGTGTTCGAGGAGATGTGCTATAATCTATCAAGCGAAAGAAAGTAATAAGTATAACTATAACTGCGGTAGTAAAATTGTATTGAAACGGCGGTTCATTGTCGTTGTTCTCGTGAAAGCCAAATATAACGGGTTGGATAATCACGCGGCGTGGCTTTCAACGATTTTTTGTCAATTTCAAGTCACGAATCATACCGCTATATTAAAAGTATGGGATTTCGTTCAGATTGTATATTATAACGGTGCAAATCTGTTGGAGGAATTTCCTCTCTGCTAAACTATAACTTTTTTTTTTTCGTTTTCAAAGTCTTAGAATGTGTTTATAATGTAATATAACATTTCTTTTGGAAGTTTTACTCGAAAAATGGAGAGATATGACACCACAGATTTAACGCGTTCTAATTGCAAAAGACTGTATCGCGACAGTAATTTGTAATTGAAATCGTGTGCACTCTGTACCTATACTGAGAATCATGTTAACACAAAGTTGACTAAGAATAGAATTTAAACGAAAGCCGCTAGCGCTTTAAAGTGCATCGTGTTTGTTCTCGATCGTGAGACAATCTGTAATTTTATTATAAGAACAGACTGTTAGCGAACGCATTGAAAACAATGAGCATTAACGGAGGCCACGACAAGGTGAGATCACCATCTCCCTTTTGTATTCCCAACTATAATTCCTTGTTCTATTTTGAACAGAGATTGTTTTACCGGTTCTTAAAAGCCACCAACACTCTCCAAATCTCTTGACATGGTAACATCTGATCTTTTGGGTAGATTTTACCCACCTGAGTTATTTTTCTTGCAGATAGATTTCATTTCAGACTCGAATCTGGGTATAAATGACAATATCTTTTGTGTTCCACTCATGTTTCTTTTTCCAATTCACAAATTCCTATTCTTTAACTTAAAATGACAATATTATTTCTTCTCTCTTTCTTTATCTTGCCTATATTATTTCTAATTATCAACATTAAATGTTGTCTATTTTTGACACTTTTTTGTTGAAGAATGCTTGAAGATAATTATTGTAGACAATTTTATGAATAACAGGATTGTTTTGGAAGAGTTTACTGTGAAAGTAACGAGTTAGAGCAATTGTTATGGTAATTGCAGCAGTTTTTACCTATCTAGTGATAACAGACTAGAGTCATTCCTGATAATTAAATTTTTTGCTTCTGATAAAAATTCATCCCGTGTTATTTTAGAAACTAAACATATTTCCCGGTTATTTTTACTCTGAAATTTTGCTCTAAGCTTGAAGCACTTGGGAATGCATTCCTGAAGACTGGTCTTATTGAAAATGCATTATTCATACCTCGCCTTTTTTTCCCGATTATCCAATCATCGATTTTCTCTCCGACACCGCAATCCTTTCCTCTCAAAGAGTTAATATAAATTTTTAACATATTTGAGTAAAGTTTTTAAGTTTAATGTTGATTAGATTTAAAGTTGGAAATTATTTACATCAAAACAAAGTTCTTTATTTCTTTTTCAAAATTTTTTTACCTGTTGTTGAATTTTGAGATCTTGCCGTACTGAACTCGGTCTCTGACTCCCAAATTCCGGAAATCCCGTCAAATGTCTCGATCCAGTTCTTGTTTTTTATCAACCACGTTCTGCAAAATGAAATTATAAAATACATTCATTTTTTGGTTTTGCTCGATTTGGTAAAACTAGAGTCAGAAATACAGTTAATCCTGTACCTAATTATTTACTATAAAAGATAAAATGTTAATATAAATTGATAACTTGGTTAATACTACTTTTTTCCATCGACAATCTAGGAAATTATGATAAATAGTCGTCTTCGAAGTTGTAGGGAATTTTAAATATAAAGTAATGCAACGTTACTTTATATATTCTTTAAAGCCGGTTATGCTCTTATAATTCTTTGGTACATATACAAATGAATGCGGTAGAAATTACACTTCACGCATGGGTGAATTACACATGACAGATGCTTGACCGCTTTTAACAACCTATGGCATTTTCAGTTAGACCCTGAGATAATACTGTGTGACCTATATATTGACACTCATTAATTTACTAATTAAAATCTTTTTCAGATTTAGAAAATCTAATTTTAGAAAATTTTTATTAAATTTTTAATTTATTAAATTTTTAATTAAATTTTTATTAAATTTTATTAAAATTTCTTTTTGACTTGAATATTGTAGTTTACAGGAAAACTGCATCCGAATATTCTGAAATAAATTTGATAAAATTGGTAATAATTACCTTCGTTGATGGCAAAAAAGACAGTACCAAGCCTCCTTTTCCTGATTCCAACGTGAGCAGCTTTTTCGACAAGATTTTACCCCGCAATCACTGCAATCTACTCCGCGATCAATCAAGAAAGGTTTCAGGCAACAGGCGCAACGACTGTCGTCCACTAAAGGATCTTTTTTTCGTTTTTTATCGGATTCTGCAACTCGTCTGCAAATTAAAAAATGTTAACTTGTATCTTTAATTATAGAAAATCATATTCATATCAATTATTTGACATAAAACATTTTCCAGAACTATATTCTTTATAGAAAGCTTTTTTGATCAATTTTATATCAAATTCGAAAATTTAAACCAGATTCTCGGAGAATATTCTACTTGTGATTGAAAATTACATGTAATTGAAATACTTAGAAAATATTTCGAAGCTATGTTAGGGGATAGGAATCGTTCATACCAAAACACCAAAAAAAAAGGATAAGGTGAAATTTATTAAAAAATCATTCAATTATTTATTACAATTTTCGTAATATCTGCCTACTTTTCATTCAGTTCACATTAAATGAGTCATATAAGTCTCAGAAAGAGAGATATGGCCTTCATTTTTAATTTTTTTTATACATACAACATTGTATGGATATTCTATTCTATTCAAGACACGCATACGTATTTTAACTACTTCTTTCCAAGTATGAAAGCCTATTACTACACGTACTATTCACATTGAAAAAAAAAATACAATAAGACGATCCAACTTGAGTGCAATGGAACGAATTCTTTTTTTCATGATTCACAGAATATTCTTTTGTTTCGAATGAAAATGAGACGTCGAGTTATTTTCCTCTGTTTGTTGTTTTCTTTATGTTTTTCAATTGCTTACACGAAGGACATTCTCCGTTACATCGGTATTTAAAAAAATGATGATCTTCATATTTTCTCAATTATTCATATAAAAATAATTGTTTTGCATTTTCATGAATGGTTTTAACACAATGTGAAGTGCATAATACTTTCATAAAATTCATGTTGAAATTTCACAAACAATACATATTGCATAATTTCTCTTCAAAACACCAAACAAAATAGACGTAAATACAATGACGCTTTTTTTTAAATTCCACCACAATTCGAAAACCTTGTTTGCATAATAGTTATTTATTCCTTCGAATAAATTTCGAAGGAACTCTACAGTTTTATGAAATGAATCCGTAATAATTTACGCCCAAGTTACATGCAAATTTGTTTACACGTGACAAATTTATTCCAGACATGTTTCCATCCATTCAAAAAATTCCATTGACTTACATGGAGTCATAGGGTTAGGCATACAAATCGATTACATTATACATTATCAAATCATCAATATCGCTTAAACAACTTCCTCTGATATCTTGTTTCTAAATTCTTTTGTCACCAAACATACAAAAGTTTGTGTTTCGCATCAATCACCGAAATCAAATAATCTATTCCCTGAAGGGCTTTCGCCTTCAAATTCTTGCTCGGAGGTGACAACCTTGACCAAGACAACTTCGATCGTGATGAAGAAGAAGAGCATCATGAAAGTGGCCAAGTTGTACTTTTCCTGTCCAGAGATTACTTTGTCTCCTTCCAACAACAAAGTGGAAACCATTCCCGAGACGAAAGTTAGCATTGTTTCGAAAAAGTCACACTCTCATCTTAAAATAAATTTATTGACCTTACGCAGATCTAACACATCAATCAAAACTCCTTTCCTAACTTTTAGCACTGCATATATCACCATTCACTATAATTTCACGGAAAGAGTGGGTCACTAGTCTCTGACTGCACTGACATAATCCAATAATTCAATCCTTTGCAAGCCGCGCGAATTAAACCACAACTCCAACTTCACAAATTTATTCTGATTCAATTTCCTCGTTGTTTCCCATGTTTCCAGATTTACTCGGTGCTTGAATTTGATTTTCCTTTCAGCATTTTGGAACAGAGATTTAAAAAGTTTAATTGTTCCCAAAAACGTCCCGAACAAGTTTCTGCACTTGTTAGAATGTTATCGAGCATTTTTTGTTCAAAACGGGTTTGAACCCGTTTCTAGGTCTCTATTTTCGCGGATTGGTTTCGAAATTAATTGTAGTTTAGAGGCTTGGGTACACTTCACACGAAGACTGAGTACAGAATGAAGCTGACTGTAGTCGCAATTGCGTGACACCAACACGCAAAATGATGCAATGCATCCAACGATCAAATTATCGCATACAGATATACCAACCCTTTCCAGTTTACTTTCCCATTCCCTCAAACTGGTGACCCAATTTCGGTCCCATTGATGAAGAAAGAATCGATTGGGTCTGTTAACCCATCCTAAAATTTGTATACCCCATTGGAAGAGTTTATATTTTCTATGTTAATGTCCATTATTTCTTCTTTGACATTAAAATGAATCTCATCTTTTTTTTGAAGAATCCAAAATCTCGTTTTTACATCCTTGTATTTTTACACTTTAGGTCACAATTTTCTTCTCTTAAGTTCTATTTTCACACTGGTTTATCTTTTCACTCGTTATAGAGGCCTATTGTCTCTGGGTTTATATTATTTTTTAGATGCTACACAATGCAATTGGAGAACACAACTACCAGAAGTGTTGCTGCGTTGCTTTGTACTAGACTGTTGGTTTGAAAGTGACAGTGCTTGAGGTAACTCGCGGGCTTTCGATGGTAGGAGCGTGCAATACAAGGATTATTTCATAATATAAATACGACCAAGTGGTGTTGTACCGTGAATCCCGGAGGACGCTCTAATGTGTATACTTTCACTGAATCAAGTACAATCGGGCCAACTTGTGAAAAAACGGGTATCTGCAAGTCCAATGACCGCGTCTCCTATATCACAATTCGTTTCTAACACTATAATAGTCATTTTTTCTTTTTATATTATGGAATTATAAAAGCGTCTAATTATTGCCTTATTTTTAAACTGTAAAACAGAGGAAAATGCATTCTATTATTAAAATTTTTTCATTATTTACAGAAGCCTTTGGAGTTTGGATCGATTCGTACTTTGCTTCTTTTAAATTTCAAGGAAGGTCGATATATATTCACTTGACTGCATGTCAAATTGGTGGGAGATTTGATTTATTATCTGGATTGAAAATAGTCGCTGATCTTGACTGATGACCTTTTCCAATTAATGATAATGACGTAGAGTCGGCGTCAAGTGGATAAACTTCATTATTGTCGAACAGTGACGTGGACACTCAGGTGCATATATACATATTGTATATGTATGCATAAATTCAAAGCTGAGAATCGAATGTCATTTTGTGTATTAAAATTCCATAACATAATGTAAGCAAAGTGTTCGATAACTATATTACATTCAAATTAAATGATTCAATGATTCAATTAATGATCAATTCTTAAATTAAGACTTAAATGCTCAATAATTTATGTGATAATTTGCTATGCAACACTTGATTATATTCTGCTGGAACACAGCTTCGTTATATACTAGATATTTCGCTCACATTTCCTCATTTCTCCCAGTGCGTTAGCAGCAAAATTTCATAATCCGCGATCCTGCAATCCGGTTACATAACAGATTACAAATAACAATTATCGAATATGACTGAACTTTTATATATTATAAAAAAAATGACGTTCATAATCCAAAATGTCAGTGGGTAGACTACTGAATATTAATTACGTAAATTTGCAATTTTACAGAGAAATGACATTGCAACCTTACTAGTTTTTTCTTATTTAAATATTGGGTTATTTACAAAAATTCTTTTTAATAAATGACACAAAAGTGTTGCAAAATATTTCAGTAAATATTTTTAATGCTGTCTATAATTCGAATTTTGCGTCAAATAATGGAATTTATCCTGCAATTGCAATGGATATTTTCATTTAAATCAAAACCGTAAATTATTCTATCAACTCTTTTATTCCACATAAATTAAAGAATACCTTTTTTCTTGAATTCGTCTGCATAGAATTGTCCTTAGAAGAAAAATTTTAATCAACTTTCTCACTTCGCCCGATTTCATGAATGAAACTTCAGTAAGGACACTTTTTCACACTTGAATTATAAATGATGTACCAAAACTGATTTTTTTCACAAACAATGAGTCATTCCAAGTATATATTTTTTTATATTTTTTATTAAGGATAGATATTGTTATTGAAAATAGTTTAGACGTGATTTTACTTCTTTCACAGGAATTTTTATAGAGATATTTCTATAGTTTTTATGGTTAGTATGTGACTAGTCAGGACAAAAACCATTTCAACAATGAATGCCGTTCTACGTGGTCATGCCCCTTTGCCAGTATAGTCACTTCATTTCCGGACCCTCTTCCTCCTTTTCGCCCCTCTTCCCCCATTTAAACGGAACAAAACGGAAAGCATTGTTTTAAATATGGTTTGAAATCATACATCGAGGATTCACGTTTTGCCTTTAATGTCTTGGGAGTACGTCGAATGCATCATAATTCTAAAAGTTATTGAACTGTAGTTTATCGCTCGCATGACCAACTCATGCGTACATAGGTACATACTTCCGTTCGACCCTGAGCTCAGAGTGCACAATCGCGATCACTATGAAAATAAAGTTGAAAGTGGAAAGTAAATAATTGAATGGTTATATTATCAGGATTTTCAGCAGATTAGGTTTTGTCATAGTATAGATATATGAATTACATTATTACAGTTAGATTCTTACTATAATGCGACAGTCTTCAGTCTTCTGTTTCACATAGACTTTGTGTGAAAAGAATGAAACAATCCTTACCGTTTTTTATTAACGGAACAAAATGCGTTTTTTCATGATCTAATAGGTAAGAATTTCACGTATGCAAATACGCAAAATGAAATTGTTCATTTCTCAACTAGGGTGGGTCATTAATTACGTGAGGATCATTTTTGAACAGATATGAATCCATTATCAGTGATTTTCGTATTAAACTTACTGTTTCAGGAATAACAGCAATTTTTGAATCTTTTTTAATTGCAGCGTGTACTGATACTCTTCAAAATATTTTTATAATTTATTATATTTGCGGGGATTAAGACAGTAATTTTTCTATTCATAATAAAAGTAATCGGAATTACGGAAAAATGAAATATAGAAGTAACTACAAATTAGAGGAAAACGGGGACAATTTTCTATTGTCGTGACACACAATTTGTTTCCCACTCGTTACGTTAAAGTGGCTTAGTTGCTTCTCCCAATCTCACGAGGAACCAAGAGCCATATTATTTTTCAATGTGGGTCAAATGCAGTAAAAACAATGCAATTTGCTCCACCGACTGGAGTTGGAGTTCAGGTGGTCGATTAGAATCGGGACGAAATTATTAACCGCGTTTAGATGTATCTACTGAAAATTCAAACAGGAAGTCTATTTTGGTTCTCAAACCGAAAATATGCTAATTTATTTCTCCTTGGTCGAAGAACAGAAATATAATCTTTTATCTTTAAACTTTCAAGAATTAAATCAAATCTTGTTAATTAACATATCTTTATTAAATAGTAATTGTTTTTATAACTTTTCAAATACAAATAGCGTCTCCTTGAGTTATACAAAAAATCCGAAATTACTGACTCTAAACTATTTTTACAACTCTATAAAATTTACTGTAATTTTGTCTTTAGATTTGACTTTTGACCTGTGAACTTTGACCTTTGAATCTTGACATTTTACCCTTGACCTTCAACAATTGACATTTAAACCTTGATCTTTCACAACGTTACCTTAAAACTTTTACCTGTGATCTTTGACCTATGACTATTGACCTTTGACATTCTTTGAGATTTTACCTTAGACTTTTAACCCTTGATCTTTGACACTTTACCTTTAAATTCTTACCTTTGACCCTTAACCTTTGAGATATAAAACAAAATATAATTCGAATTTTAATGTATTGTGACCTTGGGGGTTGATTAAAATAATAATTGGAAAATTAATTACATGCTTAGGAATAGTTTAGCAGAATAATTACATTTTTGCAAGATTCTAAATGTTGATATAAAAATTAAAAATATAAGGAAACCCACGCACCTGATGAGATGCAACTTACGTGATATTGTAGCATTTTGATTGCCTATCACCAGGCGTAAACGTGCAAACAGACGTACGTGTATTCAAGTGAAAACATTGTCACGAAACGGTTTGCCATTCGAAAGGAAAATAGACACGTGTGAATTCTTTCGGTAAGCATTATTTTCCTCGCGTCAGTTCTCAGTGCATATTAGAGCATTTTTAACAAGATATGGCTAATTCTTCTGATCTTTCTTTAAGCAGTTCTGTGGTAAGTTTAAAATAAATTTAGAATTACAAATTAAAACTTTTTATAAAACTCTTATACAGTTGCTTTGAAATGTTTAGTGATTTTTGAGAAATTTATTGAATTCTTAGAATATTTTTGTAAAAATATTCATAAGCATTTATTAAATCTCTCAAAATTAATGAAAAATATGTGAAAATTCATTAAAACTATATTGGAAGTTTCCACTAAATAATTGCCAGTAACTTTCCATCATACTTCCTTGAAAAAGTATCCTGTTGATGAATCGATTAGATTTAAATGTTTAGAGAAGATAATATTTTCTGTCTAAATTTCGATTTATATTTATGACATGAGGCTTTTCTTTTAAAATTAGATATTTTCAATGTCATTTAAAAATGAAGTGTTTAATGCAAACTGTAATTAGTTATTGATTCTGTTTGTGCGATACTTTAAACAGTAAATTAAAAAATGCAGGTTCTCATTGACGTAGACATTGGATGATAAGAAAATATGACTTACTTGCAATTTGTTAACATTCATTGTTTTTTCATATTTTATTTTACAATTTTATTTACAAAATTGAGCATTTTAATTGAAAAAACTCTTCTATATTTGCTACGTAATACAGCACATGGATAATTATAAATAATCATTTTTCAGAATCGCACAAGGAAATTATGTCATTTTTTTAAAATTCGTTACGAATTTATATTTACTTGCATATTTTTTATTATTTGTTTCACCCTCGTACTAAACAATGAACGTAAAGAATATTTATAATTTACATACATATATGGCTTTATGGTTCACAGCATTCTCAGCATTGAAGTCAATTTTAATTTACATCATTAATTTGTAATCACAGTTGTGATAATTATTTTGTTACGCGTTGTTTACTATATTATTATATGAATGATTTATATTTTTCTTAACAATGAGAAACTGAGAAAGTATAGGAATAAATTTGAATGAATTTGCTTCAGCTTTTATCAATAATTTTAGAGAATCGCACGAAAGACAATGATAACTTTTATAATGTTGATTACTCTAAGAAAAATATATTCATTATCATAACATTATTTTTGTAACATTTCCGAGTAACGACTTTTTATATATAAAACCAGTTTGAATGGAAAAACGGTTAATAATCATTTTTCAATGACATACCGTAAAAATTCTAGAACTTCTCTTCTTCGTTTTCTTTTTTTAATAATTGTACAAATACTTTATTGATCTTCTCTATTCACATAAAGTCCAGACTCAATAACGTCATTACTCAATAAATATTCCAGTAGAGAAAATAAATTCACCAACTAAATTATTATTTTATTTACTATAAAATTTACTTATATGTGTTCATATTTTTCTTTACACATTTTGAATTTATTTATTTGACTTTTATATTAACTTTTTAACTATACCTTTTCTGATATCAG
Organism: Synergus gifuensis; assembly: GCA_904066015.1. NCBI lineage: Eukaryota > Metazoa > Arthropoda > Insecta > Hymenoptera > Cynipidae > Synergus > Synergus gifuensis. The sequence goes on from CAJFCO010000168.1 coordinate 475,419, forward strand.
AGTTCATACACCTGAACTCTGTAATCAAGAATATTATTTTTTCATGTGTGAATTCAAACAGTTGATTCAGACAGTGAAATCTGGAGAATGCGATTGATTCTCCCAGTAAGAAGGACGAAGAGAGTGAGGTGCACTGGTACACGTGTTTTAAAGGTGATAATGAGCCATAGAAAGAGAGAAATTACGAAATGCAGGAGAAAAATATATAAATTGTAGATTTGTAGAGAAAGAATTGAGATCTAAAATACCAGATGTCAGATAATTGATATAATAAATTATAAAATAAGAAATGATATAAAAATGATAGATAATCATCAAATAGGAATTTAACTTAGAGAAATTTAACATAGATTCAAGATGCTGATGCTTCTGGCGTTCAAACTTAAGGTCTCAGAGGCCAAAAAAATTCATAAAGTAAATTCTTAAAACATCTTTGGACTACTTTGCCTCGAGTCTTAACGAGGTTGAAACCTCGTTTTCCTGACAGCGCAATTATCGAACGAGTTAAAGAATTTGCTTCTCGGTTTCGGTCGAAATTACACGCTTTGAACTTCCAGAAAGTTATTTTAATCGACTTAATGAACCTTCAATTGTTCATTCAATCCTAAACGATAAATTGAAATTCTGATTTAAAATCAGTGATCCAGATTCTATTGAATCATTTTCTCCCTATTTGCAAAAAAAACTTTCTACTTTCAATCTTTACTTTTACGTAATGCAATTTTAGAATTACAAGTCACTTAAAATAATTTTTTCGAAAGAATATGAGTAAGTGACATTAGTATGTATTTATTCAAATAAAATTTGACGAAATTGTCTTAGCTGTAAGGTATTTCTTAAGAAATATTTTATTATAGGTATGCAATTTTTTCGCGAAGAGTGTAATTTACATGCATAAAAGTATTTCGCAGCGGTTGAATGACACGGGTAATCTTGAAAGTCCCTTGAAATAAGCACGTGGGCAAACTCTCGACAGACTTTTAAGGAAAATTTTATATTTCATGACTCCATGGAGAGCAGCTTCTACCTTTGAAGGTACCTGCTATGTGTAGCATATTTTTATGCTTGAAAATACGATAATAAACTTACTATGGCTTTTGTGATGTATGTGTGCTAATTGGAATAATTATGTAGATATTCCGGAAGAATTGGACCACCTTTTAACCTAGATATCACGGGAGCCAATCAAACAGACACATATTGTTATTTTTTTAAGTACTTACTGTGTATGTAAAATACAGCTATTTTTATACTTGTTTTACATATAATATACTTATCTAATGTTGCACTCGCATATTCTTTTACTAAAACATACGTACTTTTTTTTACTCATTTTACAAAAACAATCATTAAATACGTAAGCATGTACTTTTTTACCAGATTCATTAAATGCGTTTAAGCATATTTTTATTATGAAATTGGAAAAGAATATAAAATTCGCTTTACTGGCAAAAGTGCATAGTAATTAAAATTTTGGACATACCCTCTTCTGAGACTGTTTATGAGTAGAAAACAAATGCAGGAAGTAACACCAGCGACAACAATTCCCATGCATGGTGTCACATACATTTTGACCATTATAATCTTTTGTTTTTAAATTCACTGATCACTACACAATTTAATTTAGCAATAAACAAATATTTATTAATGAAGAAGGTCCGAGAACTGAAGTTTGCATTATTTTTATGTTTGATTATTGAGTTTTATGTATAACCTCCTTGGTCTCTATTCTAAAATATCCGGGTACTTTTTTTTTGTCTTCTTAATCTTTTATTCGATTCAGGAAATATCACTTTGTAAGTTAGTGGCAAGCATAAGAAACACCTGTTGCCGGTGGCGCGATCGTTGAACGACTGCCATAATAAGATCAGTTTCTCATTGCGAGGGAACGATACCTGCGAGATATCAGAGTAACTAGATTCTGTGATAACGCAATAATCTAAAAAGAAAATATAACGACTGAATCTAGCCAAGCATGTTAATTTTTCAAGGAAACTACTGAATTACGTAAATTTAAAGGTCAGAGGATATGATATTTGATGCAGTTTTCTTAAAGTTCCTCCTGAAAGTTATGAGGTACAGAGATTTTTGTGAATATCGGATGTAAGGGGTTTTCACAACAGGATTTATAAAATAACATTTGGAAAATACGAAAAGGCTTGCTTAAAACTTGAACTTTTAGAAAAATATTCAGTTTATTAAATATTGACTGAATTTTTAATTAAACGATATTTTATGGTATGAATAATAATGACTTTAAAAATTCAGTTTAATTTCATTTATAATAAAATTTGGATAAACCATTCATGGTTGTAAAATTCTATCCATGAGAAGCTTTTTCGAAATAAAAGCTGCGTAACTGATAAAATAGATCGCTTAATAATTCCTGATATCGATTTCCTGATAGATACTGGATTAGGTAATTCGTGAAAATACTCTGTTGACAAATGCACTCAGATATTTTGTTTACAGAACAAATATTAAATGCTAAATATCATTTTTATCAAGAGATTTTAAAATATTTTAGTTATATAAAATGTATAATATGGAGTTGAATAATAATTTAAGTTTTACACTTCCCGATTAATTTACGAGTAAGAGGCAATAAGGTTCACTGTTGCATAAGATTCCAGATGTGAAGAGAAAAATGTCGTTTTTTGGCGCAAGTTTCGTGTGTAAGAATCTAGTTTTAGAAATAAATTGTCGCGCCTTTGACATGAAATTGTTACATAGGCTGATAACTAGTTTTTGAATGCGTTAAATTTCCTACCTAATAAGTATATGCACAAACTATCAGGCATGTCGTTTCCTTCCCGCGATAATAATCTATGACCTGATATTAAGAACAAGTGCCACACCGACAAACTATTCATTCAGTTCGTTTTAATTAAGTGTTGATTACCAAACGTCTGCTTCCAGCAAGTGCCACACAAGATGTGAATTGTGTTGCAATTGCAAATATGCATGTACGATTGTACGCACAATGGTGCAATATTTGACGGCATCTTGATGCCATGGATCTGATATGATAATTATCTATTTAAGGATTTTAAAATATGAAAACGGGCGTTTCATACCTTTGTAAAAAAGTATCCTATGCTCCTATCAATCAAGGAAATTAAATTCATAGGGTCGGATTATAATTATTAGTTGTGAGTAAAAACAACAGCTCAAAGCTGGTAAATACATCCTATCAAGTAGGACGGCACCCATCCATGAAAAACCGAGTCAAGTGTAGCTTAACTTCGGTGATCGAACGGAAGCCTTAAATCATTCCATATGTCCAACTGCACGCATAAATATGGAAATTAACTTTGAATAAATAAAGACATTGAGAGAATAAATAACAATAGATCCGCATAATGACAAGAAAATTAAAAAAAAAAATAATAATTTTCAATTCAAAATTGAACATTTTAGCTGAGACAACAACCAACATTACAAGAATAATATTTATTCAAGCGCAAATCATCCACGCAAATTGGATTGCCTACGCAATAGGCGTTAGCTACAAATCAATTTATTTGTTATCTTATAAGATTTTTAGCAGGATGATTAAATTTGAAAGCATTTGATCATTAAAGCTTTTTTCTAATTGTAAAATTTTGAATATTGTAATGAAAGATTTCAGAAATAAATATATTTCAAATTACACTCACCTCGCGATAGAGAGCACTCCGATCCAGAGCACTTTTCACGCTTGACTGATTCTACGTCCCCCCTGAGCGTCCCTCGACAGCCAACACTAAGTGCCGGCGCTCGCGAAGTCAATGCCGTGGTGACGTCAAAGTGCTCGCTCGAGCTATTTTAATCCCATCCGATCGAAGTCACTCGACCCTCGAGCGGTGCTCTCGATCGCGAGATGAGTGTAATTCCCTTTGCAATTATAATCATAATTGAATTTTAGAATATACTTCTTGATTCGATAAAAATGTGATTAATTGCAAGACTTGTTAAAAGTTGTTCTGACTACAATGCTTTGAAATTACTGAAATTTTTGAGTAAATTGGAATTTTTTCAAATATTCACCGAGATAATTTGGAATTTGAAACCCAGACTCCTGCGTATCAACCAATTACGATGATCTGATAAGAATGTTATTACAATTACGTCACTTAATAGATTATATGTTCAAAGATTACAAAATGTGATCGATTCCAGTGACCTCAGATAATTTTCATAATCATCTATTATTTCCTAATATTTTTTAAAATGAAAATTTCGAATTATTATCTTTTTATCTATCAACTGTTGCCACAATTAATATTCTAAGTAACGCGTGAAATGTGTTTTGAACGATCTCTGATCTTAAATTCAAGAAAATGCAGAAAGGTGCTTTTTGCAGGTGAATCATTAATAGTGACTAAATTCTTTTAAGTATACTTATTGACACGTATGTTTACACAAATTACATACATAGGAAATTTCAGTAATGTATATATAAAATTCCTTCCGATGTCATATCTTTACTAATACGAATACATTCTTTCGTGTTTATATATTAGGGGCACTAAGGCCTGTACTTTTGTCTGAACTGTCTATGATTCCGTTATCTTAAGAAGCTCAATGTAATCAAGTTGCAAATAGTTGAAGTGACTGACTTCGCTGTCAATATAAAGACGAACGCTCGATGCAGGTTCACTCGAGTTTAAGCGAACCGCGTTATCGAGATGTCTACCACCTATTTTCAACCAGTAAGCTCAACACAAAAACGATTCAAATATATTTTTAATAAAAAAAAACACACCTTTTTTTCTCTTATTTTACAGCACAGAACTAGGGAATTATCTTTCTTTCTTTGGATTAAAAGACAATGTCTTTGAGACGATGAAATTTTCTTTGATTTTAATATAAAAATCCGTTTCTCCAATTTAAGAAAATTATATCCTTGTCTACTAGGATTCGAAAACATTTCCCTGGAAATGGCAACACTCTTTAAATCCAAATCCACTTTTTACTGATTTCAATTTAAAGAGCTGCATCTTCGAAAATAGGCTCGTTCAAATCTTAAAAAATATATATCTATAAAACACAGGTACTTTTTGTTCCGAAATGTGACTTAAATTTTAATGGAATTTAAAATTTTTAATTGAAAATTACTTGAATATTTTTTTATAAAATTTACACCAACATTTCTTTTCTTCAAATTCATCACGAAAGAAATTATTTTTGTTAACGAATTTTTATTTGATCATAGTTATCTTTTAATACTGTAGCATATTGACTAATATTACATTGTAACAAATGTTTATAGACGTTAAAGCTTTTGTATTCGATATTAACTTAGTATATTTTTTTACAGGACTCTCAAAAAGCGATCTTCTCGAGGCAGGATGAAGTATTTACGATTACAAAGAATGAACAGGTAAATTCTCCAATGGTTCTATGTATCAATTTATTAGTTTCTTAATTTTATTCATTCCATTTCAATTTGGTCATGTATGCCAAATGAGTTTGAATCTTCTTGACCCAAATCGATTTCCCTTGTCTGATAGAGATACCTTTTACCTCGAATTATTCTAATCTACATTAAGGACCGATTTTATTTAAGATTATATCCACAATAGTTTCGAACACGAAACTATTCAAAACTTCATTGGATTGAAGTCTCAGACATCTAGCTTGACGAATTTTTTTATTTGTTTTTTTGTTTCACATTTTTATTAGATTAGGAATATCAAAAAAAGTGCCCAAAACCACTTTCTTTTTATTTGTTTATTAGCAGAAATTTACTCGGATTTTCCCGGGATTTTAAGAGATTTCAAGCGACTAAGGAATTTTAATGAAAATCCTAATGACTTTAAGTGATTTCAGGTGATTTAAAGATATTATGAAAATATTTTAAGAAATAAAAATTAGGTAAATTAACATTAATTATAGTAAATAAATTTGAGAGAAAATTGATATTTGGTCATGCATATTTCGATAAAATAAAAATTAGGTAAAATCAAATTTATGGAATATTCATGCTCCCAAAAAATTTTGGGTTTTGAGAATTTTCTTTTGATATTTTTATTCTAATAAATGTAAAAAAAAATCATCAGACTAGACCTCTGAACCTTCAACTAAACCAAAACTTCGTATTATTTTTTTACATGAAGATATTTTATCTTCTAAATGAATATTTTTATTAAAATCGAATACATAAACGTCTCTATAAACGTATAATAAAAGTATAATGTATAAATCATGCACGTGGTTACAGTTCTGTAAAGATCAGTATGTCAATTATCCTACGTAATTTATTAAGTCTTATGTAACCCACTATTGAGGATATTGACATAGATATGAATACTATCGGCAAATCTAATATTTGATTCTTAGTTCTAGAATCCAGAATCTTCGATATTTTAATATTTGACTTCATTTTAGGAAATACGTTCACAAAAGTACGTAACGTATTGCAGTTGATGAAAGTTATTCAAGGGATACGATTAAGATAGAATCTTATTTAGACGATATTCTTCAAAACACTTGAAAATTGATGTAAAAAATTTAATTAATAAACAACTTCAAGATTCTAGATCGTTGAAAATTAACGTTATATTTGATCCATGATAATTTTGTAAAATGGCGCGATACTGATAAATTAATTAATGCCAACCAGAATTATTGAATATTTTCTGACTTAAAATTCTGACTTTTTACTTTGAATTCTAAATCGACGTTTGAGAAAGACACATAGGAAAGTGTCGCGAGAAAATACCTATTCTAAAGCGTCCAAAACTTTTCAAAGCGTCTGCTATACATTTTCTCTTTTTCCCTGCTCCAGTTTTTCAACCCTTTAGAAATAATTTTACATTGCATATAAGGCCTAAGAAAAGAAATATTATTTTTATCAGCGTACTGCTATTTAATAATATTTTGAAACATAAATTATGCTAATTATGCATAAAAGTAGATTTTACCTTCGTAATGTTAATTTTACACCTGATATCAGATATCAAAGCAATAGATCAGGTGATTGCGATCAGATAACTCACAAAACCTTTTGATTATTCTTTCTATTACAATATTTACTACATTTTCCTCATTCTTCGCGACCTATGGCTTTCTTCTTTCTTTGAATAATTTTGGAACAGAATGTTCAACGTGTTATCAAAATATTTGTATAAAATTGGACAAAATTTTAGACGGAAAAATATTATGACTTATTTTTCTTAGTTTGGAATGAAAGAAAGTGACATCAGTTTTTATTGTCACGTGGTGTCATGTGTCTATTATGCCTAGTTCGTAAAAAAAAAAAATGTTTTCGATTTATGAATTTTATAAGTGGTGTCAGAAGGTATAATTCATTGCACGGAATACATGAAATGTGAAGTCAGTGAAAAATTGATTTTTCGGAAAAAATAACACGTGTCGTGAATGTAAATTCAGAGGCTACATTCGGTGATGTGAATTTTTATAGACTACACCTGCAGCAATTTTAACTCTATTCTATTTTTAGGTCATATTGACCTAAATTTCATCTTTTTATAATAGATTTGAATTACACTTTGAATTACAGTGCGATTTTGTGAATCTTATCCATGAATTTATAAAAAAAAAAATGACTGAAAGTCCGCGAAACTTATCAACTTGAATCATTTTTATTTATATTAAAATTTATTTATTAATTTATTTATATATTTATATATCCATTTTGTTCATTAATTATTTATTATTCACACTTGAGGTAATTGACAGTCGAGAGCTACCTCCAAAAACGTTTTTAAGGATCTAAAAAAATTGTGTAAACTTTTTTTGACCAAATACAGAATGAGCGGGTGGGACTTATCAAAATGTTAATTTTTTGAACCGCCTGAATATAAAACCTATTGAACGAGATATTTGCTTCTAGGGGTTTCTCTCGCCGTTTTTTTTTTTTTTTTTTATGATAAAATAATAAAATTGCTTGCCCGTAGTTCTGAGTGTTATTAGCAATAAATTCAAGTGTGGGAATTGAGAAGGTAGTAGATAATACACATGTACGCGTAAGATTCCCCGTAGAATCATTCGCGCAGAAGCACTGCGGATGGTTCAGTCAGCACTTGATAGTCAACTCGCTTTACTCGCTGACCGAATCTCGGATTTAGTCGAGCTTCACTACTCGTACAGAACGGGTATTTGATAAGAATTTGGTCCTGGGGATCGTACAGCTGGTCCATTTCGCAGCCTCTCGAAACCGGAAGTTATCAGCTCGCGATCAAGGGTCCATGAAAAAGGAGCAATACAACGACCCTGACCCATGACCAGCTGGCTCCTTCTTCACTTTTGCCCACTGATCGATATGCTCGCCGCCAAAATACCAACTTCATTCGAAGACTGTCTTATCTAAAAAAGTTTCACGCGAGCAATACGCTTTTTTTTACTATATTTTTATCCATTGGAAAAAAAGAACAACAGTGAAATTGACCTTTTCTTTCAATTATGATTTATCGAACTAGATTCATAGGGAAATTTTAAAAGGTTCTATGAAGAAGGTCTCTAAAGAAAATATTTGAGGAATTATAAGACGTTTTTAAAAGAAAGATAAGACAATTTTGAAAGGATTTATAGGAAAAATCTGAATGATTTATAAAGAAAGGATCGATGGTGATATTTATCTGTGAGAAGAGACTTTTGAATCAAGTCTGAGCAGTAAATATAGGCCTAGAACCACGTGGACTTTCTGTCAATGAAACACAGCGACAATAAATCGAGGTCTTCATTATCTTTGGGAACAACAAAGTATCCGTTGAAGGAGAATATTTATTTTTTGAAAAGTATTCAGAGTGATTAAAGGATTGTGATAGGAAGGCCGACAGAGATCAGAAGTATTCTTGTGTTGTAAACAGAAAGTGTTTGGGAGTCAAGGAACTATAGTGCCGCTCATTAGTAGGTCTTTCAAGGATATAATTGTAAGTAAGGCATTACTTTATCTTACTTTTTTTATCATTAATCATTAATCAGTAATTAATTGAGATTTTAATCAGGCACGTAGTCAGGATTTTTATTAGTAATTGTTAGAATTTTGTACTAATTATTTTTTAAAACAATATCATCAGAGGATTTTTATTAATATAGTGATCTAGATTCCTAGAATTGATTAATAGATATTGAAGATTGTTAATCAATTTCAGAATACGGATAGAAGTATTTTATAAACTTTCTATGATTTTATATTAAATTTTCAAATAATGTACAGTCTAATTAGATAACCATTGTAACCTACGGAAAATTTATTAAGCCATTCTAGAGATATTTCCACCCCTATACTTAAAATTTATTGTGCAGATAAATTTCGAATCTACAAATTCCATCACACGACACATTTTATGAACCCAGAAGTAAATGAAGTAGAAGAAAATGAAAAGAAATATATATAGTGAGAACAATATCCCTTTTTTATATTTTTGGAACGTTTGATGAAATATTTGATGTCACTTCTTGACGTTTGATAAAGATGTAAATCTATTATGCCAATTTATTTTATTGCTTGGCGTGGCGACCTTCAACAAAACTCGTTCAATTTTCTGAAGCCACGCTCCTAATCGATTTCCGATACAATCTCGGAATACTCTTGAGCATTTTCACCAGTTTCCAGCACTTCCAAAAAAGCGAGAACAAAACGTTTCATTTTGGACGTTTCTGGTCCAGCGCGGAAGCTCTGAATTGTGTGGAGATTCTTTTCCAGTAACTATCTCGATCTTTTTCTAAAATAGGAGGACGAAACTTTTCCGCGGAAAGATAAAATGCCGCTCTTTAGTGTTACTTTTTGAAACTCAGAACAATAAAAAGATATTAGAACAATGTAAAGATTAATGATTATTAAGAGTTGATTGTTAATTATTTAAATAGATTTAAAAGTACCAATTTCAGTTTTTTGAGACGTCTAGAATTTTCTTGGAAATTAATATATTTTTAAATGTCTATGATAACAAGTGATAAGAAACTGGGTTATTGTGCAGTCTATTACGTTTCAATTTCGAGATTCCTGTTCCCTAAAGAGACTTATTGTCTTGAAATTGCTTCATGTTTAATTTCACGTGTCCCACTTTTTTTATCTATTTTTTTAAATGTTCTTTGTGCTAAATATCTTTCAAATTTTTCTTTATTAACATCTCTAGTGTATAGAGATTGGTTATTGGATAATTTATTGACAAATTTTAATCAAAATACCGCGTGGACTGTGACGAAGGGTATAAGTGGTATATTCAGGAAAATTTAAAGCTCAAAAAAATTATTTTAATTAAAATATATACTTTCCCGATTCTTATTTCGATTAGAATTAAAATCAAAGAATTAAAACGAAGAAATTCTAGATGTAAGAAACCTGGATTTTGGATTTGTGATTATTTGGCTTTAAAGAAGACATTATGAAAAATAAAGGTCTAATTAGAGTTCAGAAGTAGTTGGAACTCGTAGGGAAACTTGAGGAAACATGACTCTCTTAACTTGGTCTTCTTGTTCACCTTTATCATTATTTTATGAGGAGTAAAATATGTTTCTCACATGAGACTATTTGACATTCTGCAAGTTTCTATTAATAAAAATACAATTTACTTGCTAATGAGTGTCCATTCCTACTGAAAAGCTGAGAGTGGAATAAATTGATTAAAATAATTATGATTCAAAATTTGTAATGCTGCAGTGTATGAATATAAAAAATCCTCTGTTTCGATACTAGTAAATCTAATTCATGTCATTTCTCATATCATTTGTTACTTAATTATTCAACTTATAATTTGTAAGGACAAAAAGCTTCTTAATTTTTAATTATTATTATTTAAAATTATTATTTTAGGAATTGTAGTAACTCTTTTAAACGAATGCAATTTGAAAATGACGAAATCAACGCCAGATTACGTTAAGGCTATCGAGGGAGGTATCCCACCAACACAGGTAATTTTCTTTTATATCTGGAAAAGTTTTTTTTTTCTAGTGAGATACTTTTACCTATGCTATAAGTTTCTTAATCGTAAGTCAAACCAAATAAAATTGATAAGGATCTTTTAATAAAATTTGAAAAGGACTTGATTGTTGTTATTTTTTAGTTTAGGTATTCGAGGTTTCAAAGATGGTTTATAAGTGTGTTTCCTATTTATCTTGGAAATATGTATATTTTTTAGACATTTCAGACAAGATTTTTTATCTGTTTTTTATAAAGTAAAATTCTAAAGGTAAATTTTTGTATTTTTGTGTTACAGGTAGTAGAAACCAAAGTCTACAAACGAAGATGGCTGATTTTGGCGATTTTCGTTCTTTACAGTACCAGCAATGCAATGCAATGGATTCAGTACAGTATTATTGCAACTACAGCAGCAAATTACTACAATGTTTCCACTTTCGCAATCGATATGACGAGCATGATATACATGATAATGTACATCCCATTCATTTTTCCAGCAAGCTATCTTCTAGATAAGTTTGTAAGTGAATCCCATAAATATTTATTATACATATTTATCTTTACACCTTCAGTTTAAATAAATTGATTTTTAGGCCCTTAAATTTCGTAATTTTCGTAGTTATTGTTTTTTAAATTTGAAAATGAATAGAAGTTGAATCTTAGTTTGAAAAGTAATTTAATTACGCCACTAAAATCGTGCAAATTAATTATTAAATGCCTTTATATCTTCAAATAGCTTATGCGTAATAAAGCAATCTGTAATTAAAATTATGTGGTGTACTTTATCATTTCATGATACTCGATCTTTGGCCTAATCGAAATCTTACGTTATTTATTTTTAACAACTTCAGTAGAGCATCATTTACCAATAAGAAATTATTCAAATTAAGTTTAAATAATTTAATCATTTAACCGTTCTTAAAATTGGTTGACTGCACAAGTGTATATTATGGAAATGATCTCTTCGCTGGCTTATGGAGTCACTTTATTAATCAAAAGGAACGAAACTTATGATGACTTGTTTTTGGTCAATAAAGATAACAGTTTGCGTGAATTGTCGTCATTCTTATTGACAGCCAGACGTTTTGATAGCTGATCTGTTTTAACTGAGCTGTTAATACACCCAGTGTCTGTTCCTTATAAAATTGAAATTACATTTTTTCATCCGAATATTTTAAAATTGAAGACAAAATCAATAAAGTATTATACAATCTTTTTTACATTTATTTAAAACTTTTAGCACGAAATACAGTTTTAAAAAACTGGATTAAGAAAGCAATAAAATGAGTATAAAATTGTGAAATTAAAAAATGCAAAAATGATTTTAGGGGCTTCGATATGCAGCAGTTTTTGGGGCGGCTGGAACAGCCGCCGGTTCCTGGATCAAAGTTTTTAGTGCAGTTCCGGATCGATTCTGGGTAACTTTTCTTGGCCACTCATTGGTAGCTGTGAGTCAAACTTTTATTCTTTCGGTACCAGCTCGACTTGCTGCTGTTTGGTTTGGGCCGGATCAAGTCAGTAGTGCTTGCAGTATTGGCGTCTTTGGAAATCAAGTAAGATTGATTCCTTATTAAATCTTAATTTGCATATCTCTAATAAATTACTCAACAAATATTGAATTTACATTTTAAAACAAACTGAAAAATTACTTCTAAAAATTCCCTTCAATCAATTTATCTATTTCTTTATCTATTTCTTTATCTATTTATCTATTTTATCTGTCACTATTATAAAAATTCTAAAAGAATCTAAAAATACATCTTTTTATAAAGAATTATTATCGACATTTAAACTCTTTTTCAAATCCGTGAATAGGCTTATGTCGGTTTAGCTATATTTAAACTTTTTAAGCAGAGTTTATCGTTTAGCCTCGTACAGAAATAAATTTCTAATGCTCTTATCAGTTTCACAAACTTTACGTTTGTAATAATATTAATTTTTCACTAAAACTGGGCCATTTACCTTGGCCTGTACGAAATGGAGATAAATGGTCCAGTTTTAGTAAAAAATATTCATTATTGCGAGCATAAAGTTGTTTTATTTTTTAAATTTTATTCTTGATCTTTGATTAATTGTCTATTTTTGAATAAAAATCAGCAAGATTTGATGGGAAACCATTCAGAGTTAGGCACCCACGATTAATTTTTGAGAATTAGGGTCCGACCCTCGATAAAATACCGACTCTGCAATACATACCTAGGACTATATGATCGACGCTAAGTGATTCAATTTGACCTAGGTGCATCCTATATATGATTACTTCGTTGATGGTGATTACTTCTCCCAATCACGAATTCACTTAACTTGGATTTACCAATCAGATTCGCTTTATATAGAATGCAGATATTAATCAAATTATTCATATTTTCTATCATTTTATTAATACTCTTTTTGTTATAAAAAATGTTGCAGCAACTTCTAAACTATTTTGTTGTTTATAAACTGAATTTTAAAATAAATAGTATTTAAAATAGTAGCATTGGAAAAATTAACAATTTTTTGAAGAGGAAAGAAACGTATTCGGAAATTTATCGGAAAATTTGCATTGCTTATCAAAAAATTATCCATCTCTGTCGCAGACTTAAACAAAAAATTTACAACATTGTTTTGGCTTGGTTTGATAAATTTCAAAGACAATGGAATAAAAATAGAGTAATAAAGACGATATATTGAGATATTCAGATGTTTAGAGATAAAGATAAGGTGGTGTCGAGATTTACAGCGATGGAAAATTAGAGTACAAATGCACTGAGTGAATTATAAGTGATGACTATAGAGCAGGAGGAAGCAAGCTCTTGTTAGAGGGTTTTATATTAAACGGTATCTCAGTGTCACGTAGTAAATATATAGTAATGTAACATTATTGAGAGATATAATTTTGCTGATCAAGTGCCACACACATTAGACGATTCCTGACATGTGACGTGTTATTTACCTTCTATCTATCAATATTCATTATGTTAAGTAGTCAAATTACTAACGCAGTCACATCCTACTTAAACACCTATTCTCATTTCGTAGGTGAATTATGCTGAATAGTTCTAAAGGTGAAAAACAAAACATATCAAGAAATAAGAAAATAAGCCTTGTAGGAAGCGATTTATATACGAATTTCTTATATAGGATAATAGAAAATGCTATATATGTATTTAGAAAATTTGAAATTTTAATATTTTTAAACTGGGCTTTTTAGATTGTAAAGGTATTTAAAGTGGATGTATTCAAATTTGAGAACTCTCGATTTTAAAGTTTACTTGAGGTCTGAAACGTTTACAAATAAAAATAAAATCATATTGAAAATTTGCGTTGTGGAAGCTTTCGAATTTGATAGCTTTTTTTCTAAGAAGAATGAAAAAGAACTTTTTAGAAGAGTAAAAAAAACCCAAAATTATTTAAAGATAAAAAAAATCTACAAAAGCATTTATTTTACAAAAATCGTTTATTATTTTTTTCACAAACTTAATATTTTTTTAAAATAAAAAGCTTCATATAAATTTGAGACTATATTTCACATTCCAAAAGCTCTTTACAATTCGTCAGTTTCAATTTGATCTCGTCGTCATTGAGAAGAGGATGTAATCCTGGCTTTAATAGACGATTAGATTCAGAGGCAGAGCTATAAATTTATTTCAAGCTGAGGGCATATCAGAAAATTGCTACTAGAGAGTCAGGAAACATTTTGAATTATAGACTCTTTCTACATTTAGATTTTAAATTGTCACTGGTAAATTATTTTATATCTTGCACGAGTAATCAATTTGACTTTATTTTTCCAGTTGGGAGTTGCAATCGGATTTTTATTTCCGCCGATGTTAGTCCCAGAGAGTAAAGATCCTGAAATTGTTGGACAAGGATTTCAGCTTATGTTTTACATAGTCGCAGCTTTTACAACGATAATTTTAGTCCTTATATTATTGTGTAAGTCAAAATTTGCGCTTTAATTATATTTTTAAGTTCCTAGTTTTTCAGTTAATATTCTGTGTTTTAAATATTAAAGCAGCTGAAGTTGTAATTTCCTCGAATTTTAAACAAGACCTTCTTGAAATTTGAATATTCATGAATATAAAATTTTAGTTTTTAAGGCTGAACCACCTCTGCCTCCGAGTCCAGCTCAGGCTGTTCAAAGAGATGCAGAAGCTACTGAAAGTTTCTTCCAATCAGTCAAGAGGCTTGCCACTAATTTCGGTTATCTCTTACTTTTGCTGAGCTATGCAATTAACGTTGGCATTTTCTATGCCATAAGCACTCTCCTCAGTCAAATCCTTGAAAATCATTACCCAGTAAGTATCACAGAAAATAAATTAAACCTCTTGATATAACGAAAAATCTGTAAACAATTAAAAATAATTTCAGCATTCGAGTATTCACGCAGGAAGAATTGGATTAACGATAGTCTGTGCAGGAATGTTGGGATCTGTTATGTGTGGAGTAGTTTTGGACAAAACCCACAAATTTAAGTGAGATATAATTTTTTAAATAAGTTTATTAAACTAGTTTCATTAAATTTTTGAATCTGATATTCAAAATCATTATTTCAAACTATATTTGTTAATTATTTTCATTTTCCTAATACGGTAACTTTATTTTGACTTACTTTTTGTTTGAAGTCTAAATTGTAATAGGAATGGAAATCAGAAACGGTATTAAATTATATATAGTATTTACTACGTTCGTTTGTCGTACCATACTATTTATAAGACGTGCTAATTCTGTTAACATCCACAGGGAAACGACTCTTGGCGTCTACCTGTTTTCGTTAGTGGGTATGATCATCTTTACTTTCACACTGGACTGTGGAAAAATTTACGTTGTCTATTTCACTGCTGGATTACTGGGGTAAGATTTAAAATTGAAACAAAAAAAAATTGAAAAATCCCTTGAAATTTATTAAAATTCCTAGAAGTTCTTTAAAATCCCAAGAAATTTCGTGCAATTTGATGAATCCTTAGAAATCGTGTAATCTTTATTTGTCAAAAATTGTAGATTCTTCATGACGGGTTATTTGCCTGTGGGTTTCGAATTCGCAGCAGAATTAACATATCCAGAGCCAGAAGGAACATCAGCAGGTTTGCTAAATGCAATGACTCAGGTATTTGGAATAGCCTTCACTTCAATTTCCGGATATCTGATTACTCAATGGGGCGATTTTTGGTCGAATATAACTCTCTGCATTACACTCGGCCTGGGAACAATTCTCACTATGATCATTCCCAACGATCTCAGACGACAAAATGCCAAATTTTAAGCGAAAAAGAATTATCTTGAAATAAGCGGACGCTTAATAGTTACTGGAACATGTAACGCAATATAAAATTCGAGACAATAGCACGCAGGTGCAAATACTTGCCAAATGTGCCAATTTTTTGAGAAGAGAGGAAAAAAGATTCATCGCTGAAAACGATGTTTTAAAAAACTTAGGGTAATCCCTAAATAACAATTTTCTTTGAGAATTTCACAGAAAAAGAAGACAATAATATATAATGGCGAATTTAAATGTGCAAGGCCTTGTTTATGAGGCATTTTGAGAAGAAGAATTTTAAGAGCGACACTCATTTTTAAAAATAGAACCCCTTCTCGTATCTAAATGTGATGATCCATATTTTACAGTAGGATCTACTTTTAATGATTTTTTGAAAGAGATACAGAAGACAATTATTTTTTCTACGAAATTTAGTATCGATAAAAAAATAATTTCTCTTTCATATAGAAAGTTTTATTCAGAAAAGCTTCCTATCTAAGAATTGCATTTGCAAACATGTTTAGACAACTAGGTAAATGTCTTTAAACTTCACAGATCTAGTTTTGATAGGATAGATTTTAATCTAAGAAATTGTAGTCTGATCTTTAGTTGCATACAGTTTAGTTTAGGAAAGCTTTCGAGACCTAAGGATATTCTGAAAGTCGTATTGTAGAAAGACAAAGAATATTTTTACAATACACTCACGAGATGTGATAAATTCTAAAGATTTGTGGT
Organism: Synergus gifuensis; assembly: GCA_904066015.1. Lineage (NCBI taxonomy): Eukaryota > Metazoa > Arthropoda > Insecta > Hymenoptera > Cynipidae > Synergus > Synergus gifuensis. The sequence continues at coordinate 492,263 of CAJFCO010000168.1, forward strand.
TCCCTCCACATGACCTCTACATATTTTAATAAATCAGCATCATTTTGTTCTGAATCCTTTGAATCAGGAAAATAGAAAGCAAGCCTAATCTTTATAAATTAAAGCTTATTTAAACATATTTAAAACATCTGCTACTTATTTTCTTGATTCTTATGGTTTCAATAAAATGAAACAAGTACAAGTTTAGTTAGCAAAAGTTCAAATATCAGAAAGAGACCCTGTAAATATGTATATTTTGTATTCCCGAGTTGCAATTAATTAAGCAGGATTTCAATCCGTTGTATATTTTTTAATGCATGAATTTGTCGAAATAATGTGTAATATAGAAAATGTAAATGTTAGATCAAGAAAAAAAGTAGAATCTTACAATTAGAATAAATATGCGTTGACGGCTCGAATTATACGGCACCATCTGTTGAATCGAGAATCCTGCTGTCGAGATTATTGAATTGATCGATTCGCCAAATTGAACGAAATTGAAACGATCAGAACAATGAGTGACGATACAAGAATATTTTTATTGATGCGACGTAGTTTTGTCTTGAAAAATTATACTCCAAACCAGATCCATTTCGCAGATAAAGAACTCGATCAGGTTCAAAATTACTGGAAAATTAAATTTTTCCTAGACAGGATTCTCGATGCTGTTACTATATTAATATTTTTGATAGGCTATTTTATGGGTCACTGAGCGACGTTGACGTTGATTTAATTATAAAACGTACCTGCGCCACGGCCGTGATAAATTATAATTGATTGCCTAGTCTGTCAGTCAGTTCATAATTAATTTAAGTAATTAGTTATAATCTAGTTAACCTTCCTAAAATTTTCAGAGTTCTTCCTACTTTATGAAATATTTTTGCACCTTCCTTCTTTCAAAATACATATTTTTTTAAATGTGAAAAACATATTTTAGTAAATAACGTTTCTGAGAAATTCTTCCATTGGGAAGTTTAGAATTTTCCTAGCCATTTTTCAATGTTAAGAAAATCTCTCTTCAAAACTCAAATAATGTTCTTGCTTGTAAATGTTAAATTTGAAAACAAATTACACACTAAAATTATAGTACAATTGTATTAAGATGACATGAAAATTAGTATTTTTGAAAGTTCTACAAAGTCGGAGAATAAAATCCTTGATAGCAATTTTGCGTGTCATCTTAATATGTAAGTATTTATAATTTAAAAAAATATTTACGTAAAGTTTCGATTAAGACTCTAAATATTACGAACTGTTAATCATTCCTCATTGTTATAGTGTTTTTTAAATTAATGGAATACAGTAGGAAAACTTCATTCTATAGAAAATAGATGCCAGTTTTTTAATGATAGATTATTTTTTATCGTAAGTCTTATTTTATAAATCTTCAAAAAGGCTGAATTTCAAAGAAAGGAGTGTCCAGAAAAGTATATTTTATATTGCAACTTTTGAAAATGTAGAATATTATCATATCTGTTTACCATATCAAGAATTATTTTGTATCAAAAGTTTATTATTTCTTGTTTTGATTCCTGTATCAGAATCTTGCATATCAAATTTTTAGATACAGCGACAATTGTATCTTTAAAAACATTATTTGTGCTCAAAAAAAATCGATTGAATGAAATTGGTTTCTGTGAGAAGAAGAAAAATTTGTAAGAAGTGACAACTGTTAAGGAATTTCATTCAATTTGTAGAAAATAAAGTTGACGTTTACCTCTTCCTAAAAATCCCACAAAATAAAATCGTGATGTTACAATGATACATGTTAAAGTTGAAACTAGTCGTCATATTTTTAGATAGTACAGATCGTTGTTACAAATTGAATGTTTGTTAAAATAAATGCGAATTCTATTCTAGCATTGTTATTACTTTATAGCTAGCAAAGAAATAAAATGACAAGTTAATCCCATTTTTTTTATAAATATCTAAATTGAAATGTACATTTTTATTTTTTAATAACAGAATGTACATTGTTTCAGTTCCTGTTCAGATATTATTTCAGGATCTGGATTATACTATTATATCAAATAATGTAACTTGTCAACAAATCCACTGATTGTGAGTGGCAGACGAACGAGTGGAATATACAAAATTTAAGTATTTATCTTAATATATTATACAGAACCGAAGCTTAGTCAAAAAAAGAAAAAGTAATATCACTAAATCACTTCCAGTGAGAATGTTGTGGTTTTGCAGTAGCACCGTCACTGTTTTCTTGTTTCTCCTTCAAAAAGTTTCAAGAGCTCTAAAGGCAAGTCTCTTTAAATATAATTATTGGCACTCAACCAGATTTTTTAAATCTGGAGTCAGTTCATCAAAAACACGAGTCACTTTATCCAAATGATTTATTTCCAAATTGTAGCTATTTAAAAAAAAAAAATTTTTTTTAGGTAAGCTACGATCTCGAAAGAGTACTGGGATGATAAAGTGTTGTGTCTGCTCCCCATTCATAAGGATTTTCATGTGGTCCTATTGTAACAACAGTTCCTGGTCCAATTGACGTGTGAGATGTTGCACTGGCCATTCCAGGTCCAGAAGAAATGTAGCTTAAAGTTGGTCTCGGTTGATCTCTCAAACGTGCGTGTTTTGCCTGCTTCTTATATCTGGAAAAAGTGTGGAGTTAATTGAAGAATGTAAGGTAATTGAAGGGAATTAAAGTGTCCTTAATAGAGCAATAAGGTGAGTCCTAGTGGAAAAAAATGTTACTTACTTTGAATGCATACAGCATAAGGTGCAACTCGAAACAATAGTAGCAATTCCAACTAAAATTGCAATAGCCAGAACCCACATCTGGGTTTTGGAAGCATCAGCACGAGCAACAGTGTTCGCACAATTAGCAACCTTCTCCACATTAAAAGTCCTATAAACTTTCTTTAGTTCCTCATTGTTCGAATCAGTGAGCAAAGCCTTCATCTCTCTAAGATCATAAACTTCCTTTCCTACCATCTGAAAACATGAACTAGTAGAAGAAAAGTCCAGAGAATTATCATCCTTGGAATAAAACTGAGTGTCATAAACATTGACACTGATTGGCAAGGATAAAGCCTGCTGGACAGCTTTTTCAAAGTTCTCCAATTTCTTCCTTACTTCAGCTGGAGGCTTCGAAAAGACAAATTTCAACATATCTCTATCTCTGAGTAAAAATATCCTCAGAGTTATATTTGTCTGTCTTCCAAATTGTATTGAATTATTAGCAGAAACTGGTATTTCCATGTAGCCATCAGAAAAGCTTGCAAGTGATCCAGTAGTCCGAAGTTCCCCAGTTTCAGAATTTAAAGTCAAATGTGAAGGAATTTCCTTCTGAGACATTGCTGGATCAACTAGAGAAATGAAGGAAATATTCCCCATGATGTAATTAATTGGAAGAGCATCAGAGTCTGGATCATGAGCATCGAGGGTTATCAAACTCGTGTCAATTGGTACGTTCAATCGGACTCCAATAGTAATATTTTCTTTCTTAAATTGTGGTTTGTTATCATCTATATCTAAAACCTTGATTAAAATCTGTCTCTCCGAAGGATCTTGTCGATTATAAGGTTTCAATGCTTGTAAAGCTTCAGATTTTTTCGATGAATACTTAAAGCACTTTACAGTTAACAAATGTTTATCAGCAGTTTCTCTATCCAATCTTTTCACAGACTTTATAACTGCAGAATTGTTCTCTAGACGTTCTACAGAGAAAATCCCTTCTTCATTTCCATAAATTATCGCATAATCAATCATTCCATTTTCTCCAATGTCTTCATCAATTGCTTCAATGATTCCAACTTTAGAACCAACTGGCAATTCTTCCTCTATGTTCAACTCTACTGGTGGACTGTAAAGACTTCTTTTAAAGTGAGGCTTGTGATCATCAATATCAATGATCATGACTTGAAGAACTCGAGTTGCTTGTTGAGGAGGATCGCCCAAATCTTGAGCAACGAGGATCAAGGTATAGGAGTCTTTTGACTCTCTATCTAAAAGTTTTCTAGTTGTTATTAATCCAGTTTCACTGTTGATTTTAAAAGCACTTGAGTCACTGCCGAAGTTACCATCTTCTAAAAATTTGAAGGTAATTTTTCCATTTGGTAGATTTGGGTCATCGGGATCGGAGGCTACAACTTGGAAGACTGGACTTCCAACTGTTGAATTTTCTGCTATGGAAGCAACTTCTTCAAGAGTTGGTCTGATAAAAAGAGGAACTCCGTCATTACTAACAACGTCACCTATGTACAATGTTAGAAGAACGTCCGAAAACATCACTGGATCTCCACTATCTTGAGCTCTTATTCTCATGATGTAGGGTTCAGTTCTTCCTTTCCCAGTTAGTTCCCTAGCTGATGATATTTCTCCTGTTGTGTGGTTTATCTTTAGAAGACCACTAGCTTCTCCCTCGTCGATGATCTCAAAATGAACATGTCCGCCTAGACCCTCATCAGGATCAACAGCTGTGATGTTCACGATGCTAACTCCTTTGGCAGCATTTTCTGGAATAACTGCTGTGTAAGACTCTTGGGGAAAACTTGGTGCATTGTCATTGACATCTAGGATGTCAACTGTCACTAAAGATCTCGTTGTTTTTTGTTCAACTCCACCTTCTGGCATGTCGGATGCAACAACGTAGAATCGAAGAACTGACTGTCTTTCCCTATCCAGGGATGTATTCTGAGCAATCTATAACAAAAATAGGTAATTAGGAAATCAAATCAAAAGATTTTAATAATAATAAAGAAGCGACCTAAATCTTACCTGGATATTTCCATTGATAGGATCAACCTCAAACAAGTTAGCATTTTCTCCAGTTAGTACATATCTGATTTCCCCATATCCTCTTTTCTTCTCCTCTTCGGTATTTGAACTATCCATATCAGTAGCTTTTACATTGAGAATAATTTTGGAAGGTTTGGTTGATTCAAGAATAGCAATTTTGTAATCTTTGTGCGTGAAAATTGGGCTGTTATCATTAATATCTTGAACTTCAATAATGACATTGGCTTCAGACATGTGCCGAGTAATTTCGTAATCCCTCGCAAGAGCTCTAACTTTAAATTTGAGGAACTTTTGATTAAGAGTTTCATAATCAAGTCTCTTACTTAAAACGACATTTCCACTTTGCACTCCAACATTAACAAAACCTTGATCATCTTCTGCTCTAATCAGTTCAAACCTTTGAACAGCGTATCCAGTCATTGGTTCTTTGGCTGAGAGCATCAATAAAGTCGTTCCCAATGGTTGTTCTTCAGGAATTGTAATTTTAATTGTTGGATTGTTTGGTGACCAACCAGGATTTGTGAAAGTTGGATTATCATCACTGTAAGCTTGGATGTAAATTGTAACTTCGACTGTAGCAACTTGATTTTCTTTATTTTCCATTGCGTTCAAGTCTTTTGCTTGAACTGTTAAGATAACAACAGCAGCTACTTGATAATCAAGACCTCTGTTGACTGTTATCATTCCTGTTGTGGAATTTATTCGAAAAGCTGTTTTGTAGTCGTATGGTATTGTACTTTTGAGAGCTACACCAGTTTTATCGACAGCGTTAATTGGTTCTATGATAGTGTATTCTATATTTGCATCCGAGTCTGGATCCGAGGCTGTCACTTTTAAAACAGATTCACCTAAGGTTGCTCTCTCCGAAACATAGACAAGATAAGTCGAATTTTTGAAAGTAGGTGGCTTGTTGTTCACATCAATTATGCTAACAGTGACTGTCGTACTTGCAGTTTCTCTAACAGGAGTTCCAGAGTCAATTGCATAAACAATTACTTCATACTTATCACCTCCAGTTTCCAGATCCAATCTGGCATCTGGTGAAACTGTTATAATACCAGAGCTAGAATAAAATATCTTCTGTTAAAAAACTAACTATAATTGTTGCATCTTGTTTGTTGAAATATTCTTTTATTTATATTATTTAATGTAACTAACATCATGATTACCTCGAGTTGATGACAAAGTTGTCCTTGGCGCCAGAAGCAATCTGATACTGTAATAAACTATCCCTTCCATCCGGATCATTAGCAATCACTCTGATGACTTCTGTTCCAGGAGAAGCATTTTCCAAAAGCCTCGCTCTATAGCTGTTTGGTCCTGGAGTTCCAGCTTTATAATTCCCTCGGAAAACTGGTTTTTGGTTTCCAGGGACACCCACTCGAATGAAGATTTTGGTCTCTGAATATAAAGGCGGCTTTCCAGCGTCCGTTCCACGAATTGTTAGTTCGTAAATTCCCCGTTCAGTGTCACCTGAACGAGCTGGTTTTATCATTGTTAGTTCTCCCGATTCTGGATTGATCTAGAATGTTAGGAATGTTAAAAATACGAATTTCTTTTTAGGTAAGATTTCTTTAACAAATTATCAGAAATATGATAGATTTAGATTGTGAATAGACACCTTGAAAACATTTTCAGTCATGCTGTTGTGACTACTGATAGAATAAGTGATTTTCCCATTGCCATGCATAGGACCATCAACATCAGTTGCTCTGACAAACATTTGAGGATCAAAACTGTTTGCCCCTTCTCTCACAGTTCTGGAATACTCATGTTGTTCAAAAATTGGATTGTTGTCATTGACATCTTCCAACTCGATAAGGATATTAACCGTTGATACTCTTCCACCTCCATCTTTAGCTTCCATTGTCAAAGAATAGGATTTTTGGGTTTCATAATCCAGTGATTTTGCTACAGAAACTCCTCCTTCTTTCGGATCTGCTCTGAACTTATCTGCTCCGAATCCTCGTAGACTATAAGTCAAATCACCAAAGGATCCACTGTCTCGATCTGTTGCAAAAACGTCTGCAAAGTGAGTTCCTGGTTCTGCATCTTCTCGAACCGAGAGTTTGTAAACTGATTGTAAAAACTGTGGACTGTGGTCGTTGGCATCTAGGAGTTTTATATGAACTCTGGAAGTTGCAACCTGAAAGAGGAAATCACAGTGAAGCACAGATTAATAATAATAATAATAATAATAATAATAATAATAATAATAATAATAATAAT
>CAJFCO010000168.1:499235-512000 GCA_904066015.1 Synergus gifuensis
TTTACTTCTTTTCCACAGAACCTACCACTTCTCCAGCTACTGAGGCAGTCACTTCGAATTCCAAATCTCTTAATGAAGGGTCAGGGACATCATAATCTAGGACACTTTCATCTCGGGCTCTTATCACTACTGGAACTCTTCCTTGAGCTTCTTCAGGACTGACTATAAAAGCTTCGCTGACTCCTGGATAATTAGGAACATCTTGTAAGGCCAGTGTGTATTTTGCATTGTCACCAACATCCCCATCACTTACAACCATATTGAGACCTGGAAATAATAATCAAAACTTTACAACTTAATTTCAAAAATTTCTTAGAAGTTCAAGTTGAAGACTCTCTTTACCCGGAAGAGGTGTATCCATGCCAATATCTTCAGAGATCTTGAGACTGAAGTAATCTTCATTAAAGGTCGGCGTCAAGTCATCAACATCTGTAACGACGATTGTTATCACCGAAATGGCTGATTCGGCTGGAATCTCATTGTTAATGAGCTCTGTCGCCCTGACTTGGAAAGTATAAATTCCACCATTTTGCAAAATATTAGGATCTTCTCGGTCCAAGGAGACATTTGTAGTTATTAATCTGCCCAGTGCTATGTCGCCTTTTCGAGAGACTTCCAACCGAAAGTGACCAAAATCCTCATTTTCTAAAGTCAGAAGAAGAGGCCTTGGTTCTCCAGTGTCACCATCTCTTGCTTTCACTGTTAAAATTGTGTAACCTTCTGGTGTATTTTCAGGAAGAGCTGCACTGTAGGGTGCATTTAGAAAAGTCGGCGGCTGATCCTATCATTAATTAAAAAATAAAACGAGTACGTTCAACCTGATTTTTCAATTTAGCATTTTTATATAAATTGTGTTGTATTAAAATAATCCAATTACTTGTACATCCAGAACATCGACAGCGACTGTGGCCCTAGCTTGTAATCTTTTGAAAGGATCACTGGCTCCATCGACAGCAACAAGATTGATGAGATAAGAATTTCTTCTCTCGTAATCCAACGGTTTCGACACAGCGATTTGCACATCGTATTTTCCTTCTGCCAACTGACGAAAAGGAAGAATATTATTTAAAATATCAGCATATGTAAGTTTAATCTACCATTTCTTTCATTTGTGGTATAATTATCTGTATATTATGTACCTTTTCAGAGACAACTGAGAATACTTCGCAAACATCGTCGTCTTTAGAAGCAGGAATGCAAGAAACTTGTACATCTGCATTAACACCACCGTCACGGTCAGTTACTGTAATTGTTCCTGGTGGGAGTAAGAGGCCTCCTACTTTTGCACTTTCTGGTACTCTGGCCGCATAAGGACGACCATGGTAGACTGGTGCATTATCATTTTCGTCTAGAACCGCTATTTCTCGACGTAACGATACAGTATTGGGTTCCGAACCAGCGATGCCTTCGTCTGCAATAGCAAGGTTCAAGAATAATGAGGTGCTGATAAATATCTTCAGGAAGGGGCGTTGCATACAGGAAATAAATTTAAGCAGTTGTATCGCGTGCAGTCACTCGAGTGGCAGGTATAAATAATGATTTCTCTCTTTTAATTAGTTGCAGATAACAATTATCGTCTTCAAAAATACGAGACAATGTTTTATGCTTTATTCTTTCGATTTTTAGCAATGGAAAGAATAGTTTCTTCAGAATATATTACAGGGTGGTCATACGTCAGCTTTCCAAAAATTTCAAAGGATTATAATAAAGAATTTCCAGACATTCTCTGGATTTCTAATTATTTCAAGAGATTTTAAATAATTTTAAAGGATTTTAAGAGGTTTCTAAGAATTTAGAGGAATTAAAAGAGATTTTTATAATATTTCAAGGATTTCGTGGAATTTTGAAGGGTTTTAAGAAGCTTGTCAGGGAAAAATCAGGCAGTCTGGGAAATTTCAGGGAAATTGGAAAATTGAATCTTGTGGCCATCCTGCATTATCTTCTTACAAAAAAGGGAAAAAAAAATGTATAAAACATAAAAATGTTACACGAATTTTTAAAATAATCGGAGGTATGTGCTTTTCTATTGCAGAAGATTGACCTCTAAGTGTGTACGGAACAGTGAGGGTGGAACAAAGCAGGTGTAAATTTTATTGAATAGGAAACACGGTTTTATCGCATGCGATCATTTGAAGTCTTTATGGGTTATGCAATCTCGTTAATTACCGGTTATACTGATGATGACTTCAATTAAGTCTTGGGCTTCACGGTCCAGAGCTTTCCTCAGGATCACGACACCCGTTTCCCTATCTACAGTAAAGTACTCTCCGCTGATGGAGTAATGTAATCTTGAGCCTTCCGGATCTTCTCCTTGAAGAGTGTAAACCGGGACTCCAGGTAAAGTTCCTTCGGAGACGGCCAGTCTGGCCATGTCCCCTCCATGAATGAAATGTGGTGCTCTGTTGATCACCTGTCCCCACGATAAGGAACAACCCGTGATCAGAAGGAATAAAATCGCCTTCATTGTCACCTGTAAACATTTTTGCGTTCAAGGTCAGAATTTAACAGTTTCAAATTATAATACATTTATAAGGCTTATATATAGAACCCAAAGTTAGGATTCAAAATATAAACCTGATACACTTAGGGAAAAAGTCTCTTTCAAAATAAACCTCATAAAATTCTGGTTAATAATGAACTTCACTCGAGTGTTTGTATAAAATAGAAGGCAGTGTAATAATGTTAAGGTGATAACTGATGAAAGATAACATTCAGCATACGTAAGTGAATATATCTACTTTCATAACTTGAACCCGGAGCCTCTCTAATCCATTCAAGTTATATAAATAGAAATACTTTACATGCTAATGTTGCCTTTGCATATGAAATACAAAAAAAGTATTTCCTTAGCCCTTCCTGCATATAAATATATAAAATTCTTCTTGGAATAACAAAGGACCTTTGAAATTTATATCCAGAAACATCTTCACAACTTATCTCTTGTCATAAGCTTCCTTTTCTCATTTGAATATTTAAAAAAAAAACCAGTACTTTTCAATCGTTTAGTAAACGTGTTTTTAATGATTATACATATTTTTAAAATTAAATAATCGCCCATAAAAACGTGGGCATTGAGCGAATAAAATAATTTTCACGCTCCATTTTCTTGCAAACTAATAAAATTTTGCAGTAACATTTTTCATGTCTCAATTTATAATACCTATTTATATTTCGAAAGCCCTCTTTATGTGAATCAATTCACTTTGCTCTATTTTCTGTAGCATGTCAGGTTTTAGCATTGAACCTGAATTCCCGACTGGTTACGCTTAAGTTACGATGTTTATGAAAAATGCTGTTCATTTAACGACACGAGATATTTATATGCACAAACTGCAAAATATATGCGTTTACTCAAAGCGACCATTGAAACCGGTCCCAGATTTTATTCTTTTTTGAAATACTCTCCATGAACTAGGCGTAATATGATCGTGATAAATCATTTAATTTACAACTTCAAGTTCAAAGGCTCATTTTTAGGCTCGTTAATATATTAATATCATTATATTAATACATCGTGTCGTTTAAAAAATCACTATATCAGACAATTTAATGTATTCATAATTATTCTGATATTTTATCAATATTTTTTTCAACTATTATTTGAAAATTAAAATTAGTAATTGTTATTTTGGACTATAATGTGCCTTTACAAAAAAGAAAGCACTGTTAAGTTCGGTGAACTATTATTGGGCAACTATAACAGAGTAAGTGGGGATAAATCAAGGAAGAAGAAGAAATTGTAGTTGTACCATATTTTCTATTTCTATGGTTGTCATAATTATTTTAAAAACCTGAGAAACCTTACTTTGTCTCATTTTGTTAGTACTTTTTTTTTTATCTGCAAAAATCCATATTGTCTTGAGTTTTACGGTTTACTCTAAATGGGTTGCGTTCAATACGTGCGGTCAGGGAAAAGCCGTTAGAAATCTGATACCATTTCTAGAAGTACCTGAACAGTACCTGAAGTTAACAGGCGACTTCCTTTATTTTAGCACGTGTATCAGCTTCCCGCTACTTTAAAGGGTATCCTTTGTTATTCAAGAGTGAAATGTTGAATTTATTTAAATAAATTAGCCAAGAATACTCTTTAAGAAATATATCTTCATAATTAACTTATTTCTTGTTTAAAAGCTAAATAAACTAGCATGAATTACTAAATGGAAAAAAAGAAGAAATTTTAGGACATTTGATATTTAAAATTACAGAGAACAGTTATTTTCCTTTTATTATTATAAACGCTTAATCAAGTAGTATTTTCAACGTTTAAAGAAATGTATAATTGCAAAGATTGATTTATGTTTCAAGTTACGTGGTGTGTAGAAGGTAATCTTTTTTTATCACTTGGCCAATTAAGGATGGTAAATACTCCTTTAAATTTTTCTGGTATATAACTAGAGAATCATTTAAGTAATTACCGTATCTACTATTAATTAAAATTCTTTACCCCAACAAAAAGTGTTTAAAAAGTTTATATTGTATTGAGAATTTTTGAGAAATAAAATACATTATAATATTATTTTAATTCAAGAAGCTACCATTAAGTATTTATTTTATTATTTCCAGATACAAATTATAATGGAGCTAACTATACTTTTTGTGATAAATTCTATTAACTCTATGTTTCGAAATCTTGCATAATTCCATTGAAGAATAAAAAAAAACAGAATGTGTTTCGCATTGTTGAGTTTCTAACCAAGGCTCTCACTTTCTGAGAGAGCAGATTTTATAATCTTCTCATTATTCTCAGATTATGAACCACTTTTTTGCCCTGAAGTTTACTTTTTTAATGAATTTCTGCTATAAAAATGATTTGATCTAGGGTCATCATCATTATCATAATAATTTATTTTATAAAAATGGGAAATAGAGTGTCATTTGTGGTAGCAAAACATTCAGCAAAACAAAGTGATGTCTCGGTAATTTCGAAATGCCCTCATGCGTGCAACTAAAGTACTTCCGCGTTCTGAAGGTTGGTAAAACCTCTTCTCATATGTAGCAATTCTGTAGGTCATGTTCGAACTCACTTGAAAGTCACTGAACCCCAAAAAAACGTCCTTTAAAAATTTAATCTTCAACCATACTTCTTTGTAGAATTTTAGAAATCCATTTGCTTGTAACATTTATTGCAAAGAAGCAATTTGTGCAATGCATGCTTACAAGTTCAGTAATATTGAGTATTTTAAAGAAAAGCAAAATCCGTCACAACATAGTAACAATCGTTTCACACATCGATTGCAAGAAATGTAGAAGAAAAATGAGATCGTACTAGAGAATGAGAATTTTGTTTCGAAATGCTTTTCAATGGTCTCCATAGAATAAATGACTAGATGTAAAAAGTTTAACTACATTTGATAATCGATTCCGTATTTTATTTCTATGTCAAGCACAATTTTTAGCAATGAATTTTTTGCAGTAGAAAAATCGCCTCATTATAAACTTTTCCAGTGAGTGACTTAGAAAAGCTGATTATTACAAAGAGATTTCATTCTTATGCAATCATATTTTATAACATAAGCTGAGAAGTTTCATAATTCACGCTTTTCGCGCTGGATAATTGTATAAACATACTAAATGCAGAAAGAGCGTAAAAAATAGTGAGTCACTATACTAGTTACACGAATAAATCAAATTTTGATTACTATTCTGTTAGAAGTTCAATTTCAAAGGTATTTTTTGATAGCTTTTAATAACTATAGGTATTTTTAATTTCCTTTTTAGCGTTGAGTCTGAAGAGACAGTACGAAGCCTGTCTCTTGCAGGCGTTGAAATCACCGAGGTCAAGACTCGCTAAGGCTGGTTTTGGGCCGACAAAATGTGTCCAGGATGCGCCTACTACCTGTCTCGAAAACATATGTGACTTTCTCAGGTAAATACAGTTTACAAAATAATTCCTAGCACGTATCCGTTACGTTTAGGAAAAATATATGGGGTGCATGCCGAGATGTTTTTGCAGCATCCGCAAGTCGGGCACGCGAAAAGCAAACACACGTAACTGTTTCAACTGGTCTTGCCAGTCTTGCGTCCTAGACTGCTGTTAATCGTAGGAAAAAACCGTTACCCCCGTATTACGTTACACGCGTGGAATTCTTGGTGCACGTCAGCCCGGATATGATAAACCATGAATGACAGACGAGGTTTCATTTTTCCTTTGCTTTTTACTCTTTTTTTACTTCGAGTGACTCACTCTTAGAAAATAACCGACCCCCTTGACATTTAAACATTTTTTTAATCATACATTTATTATATATTGTCATTAATGCATTACATTTTATATTCACTTGTTTATTAGATACTCCATTACTAGATATGTACTCAATTTTCAAAACATAGGCAGATATTCTTTAATTGTCAATGCTTGTATTGAAACAAATTGTATAAATTACGAAGCCTTCCTCAATCTCTTCAGGAAGAGTAAACGGTATAAAGCATCGGAAGCGATATTCTTCATTCATGATTTCCATCATCGAAGGAACGAAAATTGTACACTCGAGTCAATTCCGTGCGTGATATAAAATTTGCGTGATACTAGGTCAAGATTAATTATCACGCAATACTACGCCCTGTGGTGTAGACGTAGTATTATCAACTTCACATTAAACCGGATGTAAAACTTGTTCCGAAGCATCTGTGAAAAAGTATATCATCTGCAAAATCGATGCTATTTATTAATTTTAAGTGGCTTCTATGCTTATTTAAATTGCATTTAATAAAAACATCATCAATGCTATGCTTGGATTTAATAGAGATTCATTTATCCAGAAAGGCGAGTATAAAAGATGTGGTGTGAGATTATTTATTATTTTAATTGGTGTAACTTAATAAGGGATAGAATTTTATTAAGGCGATTATTACGTTTTCGTTTTATCTTTTGGGTAATGTAGAGACTTCAATTTACTCAGAATATATCTTTAAAAGTTTGTTACTGCTTTGGAAATGGAAAAACATTAAATTTGCTGAAAGCCTTTGACTTTTGATCTTTTCAGACTGTAGAAAGTGGTAATAATCTTCACTTTGATTTCCTACCTCATTAACTGATTCTATAATTAATTTATAAATATCTTGACCACCTAGATCTTCGAACTCAGTTATTTTCTCAAAATTTGAAAATCCAACCGTTCAATATGGACAAAACGTGGAATTTTTTTTTGAATTACAAAATGATTACCTCTCATACGTTAATCCGTATCCTTCACTAATTTTGGCACAAATGTCACGTCATTTTAACTAATAAAAAACACGTGTTCACCAAAAATAGGAAACCATCATCTCACAAAGTCACACGAGTAACAATTCGAGGAGGAGAAAGATGGCCACATCGTCTGAGGACGAAACCTTGGCCCGGTCGGGATTTTCTTCGGGACTGGCGTGCACTCGACTCGTTTTGAAAAAGAACCGGTGTCTGCCAGGCAATGGACAGGCGTACACTGCATCGTAAGAAGGTATGCGGCCTCCGCTCTAGGAGTGGAATGGAGAGAGACCAAGCAAAAGGCGCACCAGAATGAGGAGAGTCTGTACCTATAGTCACTACAGACTACAAGCCTACATCACCAGAGGGTATAATACTATAAGTATAATACCTTTACTTTGCTTTAGTAACTTTACTTCCACTCTCTAGTCTTGATCTCTTCCTTGGATTTCAGATTCAAGAGCCAGCAAGTCGAGATGAAAAGTCACCTGGTGCAGCAGAAGGTGTGGGCAAACAATCGGCACATTGATCTCTCGAGTCACGTGCAAGAATGTTGGGAATCTGCAATTTTAGCGAATACGAGATGATCTGGCTGTCAGTTTTGCTACTCGTCTCTGATTCCTGCTAATATAGTAAATACTTTCTTTTCCTAGTTTTCTTATTCGACGTTTTCACTTTTTTCTGGTTTGTTAGAATTTCCTGGATCCTGGATGACTTCTACTATGTTGAGTAAAACTACTTCTACTACACTTTCACGGAAGATGACATTTTTTCTTTGATTAGCTTGTTGGAAGTGGATAATCTTTATTGATTTCAGGTCAATCATCCGTTTTTATACTTTTACCCTTTTCTGTTCATACAAATTTATGTGTATACATTGATATTCTGTGTGATCTGATTTGATGACTTGGTCAAAGTATGTAGCACGTCATTCAAACATCCAAGTCGTACATGATTACTTCATGTGCTACTTACAAGCAAAAAAATAGTGAAAGAGGAGGAAGGAATCAGGAAAAAGAGGATCTCGTGAGTCAACATAGTGGAGTTAAGTACAGGATTGTAATCATTAATCAGAAAAGAATTTTTCTCTGAGAAATAGTTTTTTTTGTTTTTTTTTTTTTTACTTTGTTACACTAAAAATAATATTACTCGTTTTTTAATTCTCTATAGCCGTGTTTCCGAGAGAGTTAATATTAATTTCTAAATTTCGAACCATAAAATTTAGTTTCTCCACTCTTTTCTGTTTATTAATAGAAATTTTCTCCTCGAACTGCATGAAGTTTTCACTGGTTTACGATGAATCTAGTTTACTAGTCAATATTTGTCAATTCTTCTCAGAATGTTCTCCTAAATGTTAATTTTGAACATACTATCAGCATGAAGATAGATTTTCCATTGTAACCGAGAAGGTGTTCTGAAGCCGGTTTCTTGGTAGCAAAATTGCCATAATAACCATCACTCATGGTGAGATCTTGAACTCCTCGCCCTTTTAGACACGGCCCTGCTTTATGCCTCATGGTACGAATTATATTCAGGTAGAAAAGAGAACGATAAAATAATGGAGAGAAGGAGAATGCCGCGAGACTTAGAGGGGGC
The DNA here is from genome assembly GCA_904066015.1 of Synergus gifuensis. NCBI lineage: Eukaryota > Metazoa > Arthropoda > Insecta > Hymenoptera > Cynipidae > Synergus > Synergus gifuensis. The sequence goes on from CAJFCO010000168.1 coordinate 508,018, forward strand.
TCTGTACAGTTACTAAGAGCGTGCTACACCTCGACGATAAAGTATCGACCGATCGTAAACTCGGACAGATTTTATTTTTCCATAAGAATCCTAGCAATTCCTTTGATAATGATCCACTTGAAAGATAAAGGTATTATCAAAAATACTCTGGTACTATAACTTTTATTACTGGAATACATTTTACCTTCGTGACTTCACCTACTCCAAGGGTCGACTTTACTTTCCAGTTCTGGGAAAATCCTTTCTTATCAAATGCATGAGAAAAGTGAAAAATGACTCAATCGAGTGTTCCTCATGATTTTGATCTCATATTGCGAGCCATAAGGAAATATACTTATTTATTAAAACGTGTCTTCAGATTATTAGACATCAACAAATGAAAGGCAGTTATATATTTTTATATATTTTATGTGTACCGTTCATTGAATTTTCCATGCTCTCCGTTCAGCAATAAATTACCTAATTAAGGAGAACGGTTTCTGTCATGGAAAGAAGGACCAAAAGGCAAACCCTTTTTTATTCGGTCCCAATAATTCCACCTTCTGTCGATCTATAGACGATTTACCCACACGCCCCTTTTTTTATTTGATTTCCGATTCTCCACGGCCTGGAAGCAAATCTTTCGTGTAATTTCCAATAATTTTCTGTTCAACGATCGAGGACACATGCGAGAGGCGCCAATTTCACGGCGACCTTTTATTGGCGAACGGGGAATTTCCAAAGTGTAAAAAGGGTTAACGAGGCCAGACGCCCTTTTTACGCTTTTTAAAATTTACCGATAAAAAATAGAGCAAGTGACAATTTTAATATTTCGTAATATTTTAATATTGTAATATTTACGTGAAATTACTCATTCTGCATTAGTTAACGATTTTTAGACAATATTTTCGTATTTTAAATGTATTCAAAATCCCATCATTCTAAAATTAAGAAACATGCGTCAAAAACGTTTTTCAATTATGCTCACTTATTAACGATTTCTTACAGTACCGAGCCAAGGGATCAGTAAATGAGATACTTTATCATTTCCGATCACATTACGCTGATATTTTACAAGATTGAGTATCTCCAGCAATCCAACTCTCGAGGCAATGAAATGAAGTAATAAGTTAAGGTTGAAGGATTGGTTATAGAACCTTACAATTTCTCTCATCGATCATAAAGTTAAACTAAAAACAAGTGCCAATTTGAATATACAAAGTAATAAAAGATATACATGAAGTAAAATACTTTGCAGAGAATATGTTATATTGCAGAGAAAATGTGCAACACAAGATTACTCTACTTCCTGAATATATTTTTAAGTATAATGTATAATGTAACATTAAAGTATAAATTACAGTTTCTAACAGTAAAAGTAACTGTAATTTAATTAAGATTTTGTACACTGTGAAGTAATTCTTACTGTTGTAAATGACAGTAAGTTTAAAATCTACTTCTGGTGTGGATGTAACGTTTTCATTGTTATGTGCACCTTTTCTCGCAACAGGTGTGCATGCGATACATTCTAATTGTCTTGAAATGCAGCTTCATTACACTTTTATTACTTTCTTCAAAGTAGGGTGCAGTATACTCGGGAATTTCTGAAATTATGTGTTAAGTACTTCATCCTATAAGCATCATATTTACATTTATATATACACAATTTTATACCCATAAAATGTGGAAATGGAACAGAAAACACTGCAAAGTATAAAAAATAACTTTTTCTACATTTTTCACTTTCTAAGAATGCAATTTTGCGGAATTGAAATCTGTCAGTGATTACTCATTGCACTAATTTTGAACTTGTTTTAAGGATTGTTGAATAATGAAGATAATAGCGAATAAAGTGAACTCGTAAACGTTACTCGTGCATAATTTGAAATTTTGCGTGTAAATACATCGTGGGAAGTAGGTTAATGAACTAACAATAGAATAGCGTATACATTTCCCATATATGTAGTTATACATATACCGAGAATCCAGATACAAAAACAGAATCTCGATAATTATGTTAGACGAAGAATATCCCACGATATTCTTCTTCCTTCTGTGTAACATTGTAACTTGCATCATATAAAAGGATTACGTTCATTATTATACTTTCTAAGCTACATAAGAACTTAAAATTGTTTAAGCAGATCCTATTATTCTTAGTTTTCATCTCAAGAGTTAAATAAGCAAAATTAAATATGTAAAGTAAGTAAACTATACATAGTTCAATTGATCTGAATGATCTATACGCCTAAGTTTTCTCCTTCCTACGAGTCTCGATATCTGCATAAGACTCTCTCTTCAATTATTTCGTGAATGCCTGTGGTTAAATGTATGTGTATGTTCATGTATAGCAGGCACAAACAACAAGAGAGTGTAGCAACTAGAAACGAGTGCAGACTATTCTTCATGAGCAGAACATTCCCTTACAAAATTACATTTTGTGTTCAAATGTTCCTGCATAAATATTTCAGACAAAATAAAAATGTAATTTTACTGTTTGTGGTAAACATTTCTTATGAATAACTAGTAATGTCTCTATTACTAAGAAAACTTGGTAATAATTTTCAAATGGAAGAGATATTTTGATTTAAGAGAATAATAGAAAGTACAATTTTTCTCAAATGATGAAAAGAATCGATTTTAAATTAACTCTAAGGATTTTGTAAAATACCCTGGAGGCTTCGCGATTAATTAGAAATTGTCAATCTTTTTATAAGATTTTAAGTCATAGACAAGGTGCTTCAAGGATAATATAATCTCTGATTGAGAAGAGAAAGTGGTTTTTGTCTAAACTATTGATATAAGACACACTTACAAAAAAATGTCTTAGATTCAATAAAGAAAGTATCATGTATACGATTTATTAATATCAATACATCCAAAATGTGTTAATATTTTGTATATCACAATGCTTTCTATATATAAATTTAGACCATCTTTATCAATAATTTAAGAAATAGTGATCTAACTGATAAAATTTTAATCTATTATACCGTTGCAGAGGAATGTCTAAATTATCATATTTACAATGTTGAAAGAGGAATATAAACACGCTAATAAAAGAGGCTTTTGCATAACATGCATAATCGAACATCGTCCGCATCAATGCAGAACCGAGTTCGTGTCAATGTATAAGGAAGTATGTCAGTGCAGTGAAGTGATGCCATATTCATAAATGAAGAAAGTTTACTTCTACAATCTACAGTCTATCCAGCCTACGGAATAACCGTCGCGTCGAATTAACTTACAATTATGTAAATCCTCTTTTTCTCCCATGAACCGTTCTATGATCCAGTAGCCTCTTAACCATCAGATCAGACTAGAAGTCATCGACCAGAAAACTGTATTTTTATTAAAATACTCTTCATACTATTATGGTAGAAACATTAGAATTATTTAAAAAATTTATACACATATTCCGAAATATTTTTCTTGTATAAATTTAATTTTCTCTAAAGAATTACATCAGAAAAATTATAATATTTATATACAAATGTTATTTTATAATATAACATGTGTTTAACATGTGTTATGTTATAACATATCACAAATGTTATGTTATAACATAACACAAATATTATAACACAAATGTTATTATAACACAAATATTATAACACAAATGTTATGTTATAACATAACCTACCTAATTCGCAAGGAGGAAAAAAATATTTATAATAATTTGTTGTACGATCACTTAAAGAAAAAAGCAAAATATGAGGCATAAATACATAACTTATGAATGCCAACTTTAGATCCCAATGGATTAACTATTTCCAATTCATCATAATAAAGCTGAATCCTCAAAGCATGTTTGTATTTTTGTAAAAATGGATGACATTTGTAAAAGTCTCCATCCACAAATGATGACAATATTCCATCAGGTGATGGTTTCTCTGATAGGATAGCTTCACGCACTTCTTTGTTTGATAATACTAACTTCAAAGTATCTATAATAACATAGATACATATTGACAACTTTCCAAAACTAACGTAGGTACGTACGT
>CAJFCO010000169.1:0-47338 GCA_904066015.1 Synergus gifuensis
AAACAAAAAGTAATGTCAAAATGGCGCTTGTCGAAAAATTGTCCACGAGCTAACAAAGAGAACAATAAAAAAAAACTTATTCCGTAATTTGACCAAAGTAAAAATAGCTTACGTATTAAAATTGCAACACCATTGATCCAGAAAGATGTAATCTGATGCAAATCTTCCTCAGAATGTGCCAAATTCCGAGAAAGCAAAACAAAGAATTTTAACGGCCATTAATGAAAAATTGTCCACTGGGAACAACTGGAAAACAAAGGCAACAAAGAAAAATTTCGTTAAGTCACTATTGCTTTATTTTTCAATACGCAAACTAATTTTAACACAGAATGTACTCAGAATAATGATTAAAATGTGCTGGAATTCTTAAAAACTCTAAAAATGTACCTTTTATGTCGACAATTTGTGAAATTCACTTCGTGTTTTGCGCGGGCATTCTCCGCGTTTTCTTCACGATCCACTGATCCACTCCAAGTGACGAATGAAGAAACCTCAGAGAATTGCCTCAGTCGATAAACCATAATGTGATGTGGTAAATCGGTAAGGAAGTTTTCGTCATTTAAAAATATGTACACTCGACTCTCCCAATATTAACCATCGCAATATTAACAACCTAGCAATATTAACCGCATTGTCCGCCTGCCAGCAGTCACCTCAAGTCTCACTTGATACACTGCGCATGAGTTGCGCTCGGCATCTGATTGGTTGCTATTCGCGCGCAATTTAAAATGCTTTAAAATATTCTATTTACGCAATACGCATGCGCAATTTGTGTGACATTTGAGAAAAGGAATTTCGTTAATATTGCGAGGGTCTGGCACGGATTTCGTTGATATTGGGAGAGTCGAGTGTATGTATGTACATACAAAATCATTTTTCAAAATTCTAGATTTAGAACATAAATGGTATTATTTATATTAATAAAATTCAAAATTTAAACTCTTATATATGCTTATATATAATTATATATTATAAGCATATATATAATAATAATAATAATTCTGGAAAGTGTAATCATAATCTGATGTAAATTTTGATATCTTGACTTAATAAATTGAATAAAAATGGCTTGATTGAAGTTTTGATATTTGTGATTTATTTACGCATTTATTACTCCCCACTTCTTCGCGGTATTTTATTTGATAGCAAATTCCGGTTAATTAGACGAGTGTCTAAAGTTACGCGATTGCTATTTGACGTGTATGGAGTCACAGAGTCTAGAATCAAATACGTGATCATACAAGAACGATGGATAGTCGGCTTTAAAATCGCTATAGTAGTTTATTTAATTTGTGCTTTTACAAGAACTTGTGTTAATAAACTCCATTTCAACACAAAATGTCTGGATTTGACGACGACAATCCCTTCGGGGAACCCAATATAGGCGATCCCTTTTCGGTAAGTAATTGTGGTTATCAAATGAGTCTATATGATTTGAAGTGCCATACGTACATAGTCTTAACATTATTTTACACTTGTCAAATATTATTGCAAAATTTACTGAATATTTCTAATTTCGCACATTTTCATACACAATTTTCTAAAAATACGTAAATTTTAAATGTCAGATGGAATCTCAATATCAGATATTTAATTCCTTTTTCACTTTATTTACGCCTAATATTCTTATACGATATTCTAATCCTTAATTTTTTTTAGTAGAAAAGAGATCAATTTTTTTTCCTAGAATTCATACAAATATCAACTCTGTAATTGAACTTTGATTAGATTTATCGCATTTTTTATATTTTTACCGATACGTTTTCTTTTAAATTATGTAATTTTTATAAATATTTTTGTAATAATTAATTGTATATTCTTTGAAACACAATATTTATTCCAATTTATCTTTAAAATTATCTAACGAATATAAGGGATTCTCATCCTTTACCCAATTAGTACATTATTCCATAATGAGACCTTGATAAACTTTTATCGATTTGTATGATTGTATTTCCAAAAAATTATATATTATTTGTAAATATTTAGGAACACAATTCATGTGTCCCTTTAACACTGACAATCTTTGTTGGTTTTTAATCCTACACTCTGTATATAATATTTTTTTCATGAAATTATTAATTATATTCTTTCCATGCTTTTTAAAAGTGTGAAAGGTTATCTTTTTCGTGAGTAACATGATAAAAAAACAATTATCCTCTATAACACCAGATATATATTTTTTAGTGATTTAATTTGCAGCACCTTTCAAGGTCACTTGTAATCTAGACTCAATAATATTCCAAGTTATCAGTTTTAAGGGTTTTTCGTTTTACGCAAAAAGTATTAAAATTAAACTTTTTTCGATCTATAGCCACTCTATATTTCTAAAAAGAGTACATCTACAGAGCGAAAAGATAATTATTTCTAATATCTGTTGAGCAAAATGAGGAAATTGAATTTCGAAGTTAAAACTCGGATCAACGCCTTTAAATTACGATAAAATAAAAATAAAAAAATTGCAGCCTCCACCTCGTCAGCCAACTGTAACAAATCCCAGTAGAGGCGTTGAAGACTTTAGTAATCCATTCGCTAGTCCAGTTTCGCCGGTAACTACTCAAGTTCGAGGAGCCTCAAATCCACCGATGTATGGGGGTGCTGGATCTACACCTCAACCAGCTACACTTCAACCAACAAGTCAAGAAGTACCACCTCCAACTTATGCGCGCAGTGCACAACAAACTGCTCCTCAGACATATGGAAATACCTTTTCGGCAACTGGAGATGTAGGCTTCATATATATGTTTAATTATATACAGTAATATGAGTCAAAAGACTTGAATTGGTTTCATATAACGCATTTAATCTCAAATTTCAGATGCAAACCGAAGAGGAACTTAAAGCAAGGAGGGACCAAGAAATGCAAAATTCTCCTTACTATTGTAAGCATTGCTAAAATATTTGTCACAATCAAAAGTAACGTGTCTTATGTCGAAATTTTAAAATTGCAGCAAGGCGTAACAACTGGCCACCTCTTCCAGAGAAATGTTGCTTTCAACCCTGCTTTTATCAAGATATCGATACCGAAATTGATGCGAACTTTCAGAAAATCGTCAGACAGCTATATCACCTCTGGCTGTGTAAGATTATTTGAATTCCATTTTTTTATTTTAAGCAAGGCCTCGACCATAAATTTCATTACATTTCGTTACTACTAGTTAAAATAATTTCAATCCAATGATTAATTTCATATCATATATTGCCTAATTTCGCTCAACTCTCAAGATATATCAAAGCTTAGTAAAAAAAAATAATTTCTGTCAATATCAAAATGGAACGAAAGTTTTGGTCGTGTCTTTGATTTTTAGCGTTAAGTATCCTTTGCAATTTGTCATTTTATGCCTGTCACAGTTCACGGCCTAGTGATGTTTTTAAACGTCTTCGGTGGATTCTTCTTATTGCTGTCATACGCAATATTTTCCACCTTCGGACTTAGTCTTCTTTACCTCATTCTCTTCACGCCATTCTCGTTTCTCTGTTGGTACAGACCAGCTTACAAAGCTTTCAAGTTAGTAGATTCTTATATATAAAAAAAAACTATATGTAGTAAAAAAAAGTGTTAAAATCTTTTTAAATTATATATTGCAACAGTAAGCTTATTGTCTAATTTTTTGTTTGCAGATCCGACAGCTCTATCAATTTCATGGTCTTTTTCTTTGTTTTCTTTTTTCAAATCATCGTCACAATTATCCAAGCTTTTGGCATTCCAGGAACTGGCTCATGGTAATCCGATTGATTTGATACATTAACTTATCATTCAGAGGTAATTTTCTTTGAACAATAATTAATATTTAACTTTCAATTTTAGTGGTTTCTTCGTAGCTATTAGTTGTTTTGATTCATCGGCAAAGGGCACCTTCACCGGCCTTTTCATGCTAATTGTTACTGCTGGATTCATTCTTGCAGCAGTTGGAGATTGTCTCTTGCTATCTAAGGTACTTGAGACATTTTAAAATATTTTTATCTAAAGTAAAGAAATTTCATTTTTTGAAAATTTTTTCTGAGGTAATCCATTCTTAACTTTTTGTCAGGTACATCGCATTTATCGATCATCAACTGCAAGCGTGCAAAAAGCTCAACAAGAGTTCGCTACAACGTTTTTGAGAAATGAGCATGTCCAAAATGCAGCAAGTAACGTAGCAGCAACTGCAGTTCGATCTCAAATGGATAACATTACCCAACAGCAACCGCGTTACTAAACAAACTTCGACAGGGTCAAAACATAAGGTACATCCTATTTCCATAGTATTCAGTTAACCAATAAATATAATTTTATATGCATTATGAAGCATACATACTTAAAAATAAACTTATGCAGTGTGATACAGGTTTACTTATCAAATAAGAGTAACGCATGAAGAATATTTTTTTCTTTTCGACTTCATTATCTCGTACATAATCATTTTTACGTTTTTTTTTTTTGCTAAGAATATTTCATAATAAGAGCCTTTAGCGTCAGTCACTTTTCCATGTACGTAGTATTCCAAATTTTATTTATGTATATTAATGGAATTGTACACTTTGTTTTATTCCTCATAGTTAAGAGTAAGGAGTTTTGAAATATTTTGTTGTTGATATTTTCAAATATATTTCGAACAAAAATAATAATTGTAAAAGCATGTTACAATTATAAAAGTCAATTTAAAGTTGCGAGTCAGAATGGTTTTTAAAATTTTTTATTAATTATTGAAAATTTGTTGTTTGTGTAGTTCTAGTTATTGTTTAAAATCAATATCGCACTTCTTCTGGTTGTAAGTTTCAAAATATTTAAATTCGGAAGGATTGGTACATTTATAAATTTTTAGTTCCGTTAATTTCTGGTACTCTCTATTTTCTTGTACTATTACTACTGTTTATTATAGATTTTTAAAATCTTCAGTGACTAGAAATTTAGGACAAATAGTCTGCATAGTATGATATGCGACTTTACACATAATTAACTTTCCTGGAATAATGTATTGTTACTGAGGTCCGTATATCAAAGAATTTTTAAATCATCACCCCAGTTTTTATTGAAAAGGGAGAGGCACTAAATTCAATAACAGACTATAAGCTTTTTTCCACATCAAATGTAAAGGCACAGCCGTCCTTGCATGCAAACTGGGATGATTTGGAGAAATCAATGTTAAAACATGAAATTCCAATATGAGTGTAATATTTATAAAAGAATGTTGCTATATTTAAAATTGTAATGATAACAATTATAAAACTACATCTAAGTCTATTAAGTTACAGTTATTTAAAATAGTGAATGTAAATCAAAGTTATGACATAAATATAATCCAAAAGTCTATCAAGAATTTTTGTGTGAAAAAGACGTTTGTTTATTTGAATTTTAATTCAGGACTTTCTATCAAAACTTTGAAATTGCCTTAGAATAAGCTTTCTATATTTACAAGAATGGTTCTAAATGACATAATCCAAGATCATTTAGAAGTTCCAACCCTGCAAAACATACGTTCTCTTTTAAAAAAGTATTGAACATGTTAAATTTGTAACTATTTAAATTACTTAATAGCAAATCACTAAATTGTATCTTTTAATTAATACATGACGAGAATATGCTGTAAGAAAAACAGGTGTCGTATTTACGTAAGACAAGATGAAAATAATTTATTGAAAATATTTTCACTCACCATCTTCACGATAGGCAGCCATCGGATCTTGTGGGAAGGGACAACCTACTTCTTTCCCTAATCCTATGGTTGATCCTACCAACTGAGCAGCGACAACAGCATCCATAACTAGAATTTCGGATCTATTCATAAGTCTTGCGTGTCCTTCAGCTAATCTGTAAGGTATAAAATTAAAATCTTCAAACTGTAAGAATTTTTAAGTTGAGGAGAATCGGCTATAATCACAATTGTGGTTTCGGTTAGAGTTCTCGAACTGAACCCGGTCCGAGATCATTTTACACAACTTTAAATTGGATGCAAACATTTTATTACATATTTAAGACATATAACTCCTCTCAAGTCATCTATTCCATTAGGCAATATAGCAAAATTTATTTTCAATAAAGATCAAATGATCTCAGCACTACACGAACGTTTGTCTTTTTACTGCATGTTTCCCTTGATAGGAAATTGAATTAAATTTCAAATCATATCCTACCTCACAAGACTTTCCAACATACGAATAGTCTTTCGTCCATCTCTTCTTGTTGGATCGTATCTATTTTGCACAAACACTGCCTGCAAAATTTGATCTGCTTCGGGTGTTAAATAGGGGTTTATGGAATGGATATGTGCCAAATATTCTCGAAGCTCATCTTCTTTCCATAAATTTGATTTCTGCGCTTCCAAACCCTCACCTGAATTTCTGTAAAACAATTATGTAATAGTAGATGAAAGTAATGATTTCTTCGAAAACTAATTTCAAATCTTTACTTTCTGTTATCGTCAGGATTTTCGCGAGCTGCTTTTAAAATGTGCTCCGACGTCATTGTGTCCCAACTTGGATTTTTCGTGTCTTTCAAAAGAAGAATAAGATCGAAACGGGAAAGTAAAGGATTTCCGAGTCGAGTTCTGTAGACAGACTCGTCCTGAAAATGGCCACCTTCGGGATTAATTGCTGCAATCACACTACATCGTGAATTTAAGGTACTGACGAGTCCAGCTTTTGCGATAGATATCGTCTGCTGTTCCATTGCTTCATGAACACAGGCTCGATCATGAGCATTCATGGTTGCAAATTCATCAACGCAACAAACTCCTCCATCCGCTAAGACCAAAGCTCCTGCCTCTAAATGCCACCCATCAGAATCCTGCACAAAATTAAATTTTTTCAGAAGACAAATTTCAAAGTGTGTAGTTCAAAATTTAAAACATTATAAGGTTTGATAAACGAACTTTAACAGCTGCAGCGGTGAGACCAGCAGCTGTTGAGCCAATGCCAGTTGTGCGAACTGATCGAACAGCCAAACGAGTGGCTGTACGAAGAATTTGAGACTTTCCAGTTCCAGGATCACCGATTAGTAATAGATGTGGTTCACCTCGTATTTTATTCCCTACATAAAATAATCTAATGAATTACGAGGGATGAACCCACGCTTACATTTTTTTACTCAAAATTCATAATGAATACCTGTAGTGTTAGTCTTCGTTACTCCCCCAGCAAGAACGACAGCCAATGCTAATTTCAGAATGTACATCCCATAAAGCTGAAATTAATTTTTAAATAAGACTTTCACTGATGGTACTGTATGAACCTACTTATTTTTATTTATGATATTGAGATATTGAATAATTTTTCGTACTTGTGTACAGATTGAAGCAAGGATATTGTCCCTTCCAACGAGAGGATTTTTGGCATGAGTATCCCAATAATGAGTAAAGTAATCCTTCTTTTCTTTTGTAGAAAATCTTGATTCATTTACTTTTCGCTGAACTGATATACAGTTCGCAATCATAAACGTTGTTGCTTCCAATCTTTGTGCAATTTCTGCATTTGCCCATCGTCTTACAATGATCCCACTGTTAAAACAAAATGGTAATTACCCTCTCTAGTTTAATCATTATTATATTAAAAATTTTATAATTACTTTATCTGAACTTCATCACCAGGTCTGCATTTATCAACCAAGTCGTCCAGCAAAACAACATGCCAACCTGTTACACTACTATTATTTGAACCTGGCTGAGACTTGTCCTGATATTTAGAATTAAATAATAATATTAATTAATCGAAGAATAAAATAGTGAATTTTGGTGATTCAGGGTACGAGTTTACCTGAATTTTTATTTCTTGTTGGTCTGTACAATCTTCTTGTTGTAAAGAAGCAATTGGTTCAACATTGCTTGATTGACAAGCTTGACACTCTTTTATTACTGGAATTGTATTTCTTTCCCACTTTAGCTAAATAAGCAAAATATATAAAAATTATAAAAATACTTTTTGCAGTAAATAATACAAAATATTAAATTATATAATAGAATATAACTTACGTGTGAGACATTTATGTGCTTGCATTTCCGGCAGTGATAACGTTTCGACATTTTCATAACTGATGGTTGAGACATTCTCACAACAATACCCACTATTGTAACTAATTCTCCAAAATCACCAAGGTGTGCTTTTACTGGAACGCCAATTATTCTTATATGAACCTGTTCATATATTACGAATATAATTTGACACAGAAGAAAAAACAATTCAATCATTTCATTTTACACAAAAAGTATTAAACATTTTTTCATTCTATACACATACTTCTATTTATGAAATAAATACCGCTACAGAGTGAAAAAATATTTAATTATAATATTCATTAATTAAAATGAAGAAATCGAATTTTAAGGTAAGAATTTGGATCCAAAACCCTTAATATATTTACAGTCACTTTTGCTCAGAGTTTTAAATATATGTATAGAAAAAATACGTAAAAAATTACTATTTATCCAACAAAAAGAATGTTTGCTTACCCTTGTTTTCACTTGTAATTCTTTGGAATTATCATTATCAACCAATCTTTTTTGAGCTGATATTATAGAATTTTCGCACAGAGGTAAATAATGTCGAGGTCTTCGCAGGACCTTATTTGCAATTTCAGCAGCTTCTTTATGCAGATCTATGAAACTGAAACATTATACAAATATACTAAATATAGTAAATAAAAATAATAAATATTTGAATACAAAATGGATAAAGCGCATATAGTTTCACATTAGTACGTGTTGATTTTACAAAAGATTTCACTTACTTTACATAAATGGAGTAATGAACTTTATCTCCCGAATCGTTTAATATCTCCTCTAGATCCTTCAAGTGTTGTTTTAGAAAATAATCTTCCAGCATTATGTAGAATTTTTATTCATAAATGAATTGTAAACATTATAAAATACACAAGGTCATTTTTTTGCCGCGCACCGTGGTTTTTAGGCTATGTTTGCAGTCACGTGGTACCTGTCAAAACTACGTGAATAAATAAATTAATTGAGTGTATTCTAAAATCTCTAAAGTGTAAATAAAAGAAATTTTAGAAGTCTTTTATGCCTAAAAAAATAAAATCAGTATAAAATAAAAAGAATCAAGATCATCTTTCATTTAGAGATAAACATTAATTTAGTTTTTGCAACCTAAAAATCAAAAAGACTCAAAACTAACGTTGTAGTGAATAGTGATGACGTCATCTGCTTGGACTCATTTCATTTCAGAAAACAGCTGTTCTTCAATTTGGAATGAAAACAAGATGTCTGCGATGTCTGCAACAGACAGTGTGATTAAAAAAAATATCAAGAAAGTTTGGAGAACAACGTGACGTATATGGAATATCGTCATGCAAATAACGTCTACAATGCGAAAACAACTCTGGCGGCATGGTCGTTTCTTTTGACAGGTACGCTCCCATCCTGCCGGGTGTCAAGAATTACGAGTATGATTGTGTCTACGAACCCGAGCATATTTATACAAATGATATTTCTTCGCAAAATGGACATAGTGCTTCCGCAACTTCTGTGACTCAAATTACGGTTCCGTTGTGCATTCTTGGTCAAGTGCAACTTCGTTTTCTCTGCCCGGATGACCTCGAAGAGGTCCGTACACTTTGTGAGGAGTGGTTTCCCATAGGTGAGAATATCTTTATTTTACATTATAAGAGAGTAGAATATTCTGAAAATTGTTCCGGTAAGAAGGCTTGCATTAAAAAGTACAGAAAATTTTTAGACCCTAAATATAAACTTTTTCTGTCCTTCATTTCGAGGTTAGAACTTGAACTCAATATTTTTAAAAGTTTCACGTATTCTAATAAAAATTTTTTCCTGTAGATTATCCTGATACCTGGTATGAAGACATCACAAGTTCGTCGAGATTCTACGCCCTCGCCGCTGTTTATGGAGGAGTGATAATTGGCTTGATTGTAGCAGAAATCAAGCCTTATATCAAACTCAACAAGGAAGATCGAGGAATCCTCTGTTCCAGTTTAGGAAAGGATTCTCTCGTTGGTTACATCTTGAGTTTAGGTGTACGACGAGCATATAGACGAAATGGTATAGCATCTCTTCTCCTGGAGCAATTATTGGCTCACGTGACTGCTCCTGAACGATCTTCTGTCAAGGCTGTTTTTCTGCACGTTCTCTCCAGCAACACTCCGGCTATTCAGTTCTACCAGAGATGTCACTTTCGACTTCACAGTTTTCTCCCTTATTATTATTTAATTGATGGTATGTGTAGAGATGGATTTATGTACGTCCTGTACGTTAATGGAGGTCACGCACCATGGGGATTGTGGGACTGGATGTGTCATGTGGCTGGAACAATGGCCAGTCTTGGTGCCTGCAGAGTTCCCAGGTGGATTTGGCAGCGCCTTCTCTGGGCTTCAACGCTTCTCTCTTATCATAGGTGATACGCCTGTGATGCCTTTGTGTTCAATTACCAAAGTTTCATTCTATCTTAATTCATTCAAATACTTAACGATGCACAAAGTGTAACGCCAGTGTTGTATCTTGCATCCGAGATGTGACTGATTTGCGTGATAATACTCTTGATGCTACACTCATCTGACGAACGATGATAACTGAGATTTTAAAAGTCATTGAGCACGATTAAATTATATTCTTTTTATTCATATGGCGCTATGTAACGTTCGGATATTGTACTCATTACAAGAATGTTTATGTGCTGCGTGAGAAAGAGACATTTATATAAATATATGCAGGATGATCTTAAGTTAGTGTTTTGAACCGTGAACAGTTTTAAAAATATAAGTTTTTCTTCTTGAGTGCAACTGAAAATAGAGATCTTTCTCTAACTTCCACACTTACTTTCGTTCCTTAAAAAAAATAGAACCTTTACTAATGGTAATGTATAGAAAGAATTTTTTAAAAATGCAGTATTAATCCAGTAGATTACTAATGAATTAATTTTAAGCAAAAGGTGGTTAAATGAAATGAATCTAATTTTAAAATGAGAGCAAGAGTAATAACAATTTTCAGATGAAAACAAGCAGTTATATTATAGTTTAGTGCACCAAAGAATGAAAACTAAACGTAATGAAACATAAAGTGAAAGACAAAAATAATTTGCTCTGAGGAAAGAAAGCGACACACCACAATATAAAATAAATTGCTGAAATGTATAATTGAAGAAATCAGTAGATGTGGAGAAAGAAAAATGGTCAAGCTTAAAAGGAGACGAATAGAGTGTATTTTGAAAGAAGTAAGCGAAAAATATTAACTATACATCAATAAAATTACAATATATAGAAATATATGTATAAAATGAAGGAGAAAAACAATTAAGTATAGTAAGAAAATTACGTTGATAAACATAAATTTATAAACTTTTACATCGGAAGTTTGAACTTTTCCAAAAAAGTTTCGTAAAAAGTACGAATTTAAGATCATCCTGTAATTGATATAACCTTGATAAATAGATGTATATAATGATAGTATACTGATTCTGTTTATAATAAATAAATATGTTACAGTGAAATTTAACAAATTGAGGTCGTAAATTTTTCAGGGACGAGTTAAAAAATTTTCTTTCTAATTGTTCTTCACTCTAGCCTTCAAACTTTCTCTATATTAATTTATTTTCTATCAAAATAAATATATGTAACATGTCAGAAAATTATTAATGTTAGAATAAATTATTCTTTTCTATTATTTTATCATTTTTCATTATTTCCTTTTCAATCTTTTAGGTTTTGTGAATTTTGTTGTCAAGAAATTGTTAGGTAATTTATTTATTAATTACCTAATATGCGCAATTAAGATTTCATTTATTATGTTAACTTATTGTTAGTATACATTTTTTACGACGACTATGTATACATAAAGAAAAATATATAAGTTTGTTTTCCTGGTTTTCCTCTCAATAATATGTAATTCGCAAATCGTAAGCATATTTTTAGGACGAGTAGTATATAGCACATATATGTACATACATAGAGCATACATACACACACATATATGTTGTGTCAACAAAACGTCTGCTGTCAAAAAACGAATTAATACGTTGAAAAAATGCCGAAAATTATTGAACTTCGTCCGAATATAAGTCTCCTGAATTCCAATTTTGAGAAATACCAATTTTGTCCTGATGGTATTTCTGTGGAAATCGAGAAAAAACTTGAAAATGGTAATTCACAAATTTATATAATTGTTATAATCTGTAAAATGTAACCTCTCATCTTTTATTCTTTTACGTATATATATAGCTTTCGGTGCATTAAAAATCATTTATATCATTTGAAAATAGTATACTTTTCTCACTTTTAATAATTAATTAATTAATAATTAATTATTAATTATTAATTATTACATACATATATGTAATAATTTCCAGAGGTGTTGCGTGATGAATTATGTCCAAACCTGGAATCGTGGGTCGAAGCAAAATTATTTGCCCTTCAGAATCATCTTTTCACGAATAATTTTGATAAATCATGTTGGTTCGCCGACAAGACTGGAGTAGTATGGCGATTTACAAAAACTGGAAATCTTGAAAAAATGCACAAATTAAAACCTGTATGTGTCAACCAAATTGACTCCAAATACTACCCATCAATCGGTTTTGCTTGCAAAAACATTACAGTGATGTCCAACGGAAGCAAAAATTTAGAATTTCTAATTGATGAAGGTCCCCAGAAACAATCTTTCATTTTCGATGATGTCGATTCGGGAATTATCATGGATGCACAGCACTTAAAGGAGAACTCTTCTATAATTGTCAGTATCTATAGCATTGTTGAAATCGAATCCAAAAAATGCTCTCATCTAACCTTATTAACGTACTCCTATCAAAAAAATGAAGGATCTTCGCTAACTTTGTGCCTTTTTAGAAAACAAATATTGAGAGTCAAAGGCACAGTGGAATACATTTACGTAGAGAACAACGGAAACTATTTTCATATTGCTAGTCAAAACCCCGTGGTTTTTGAATATGATTCACTTCATCCAATAGAGAAATCTGAAAAGTCTCATAGTGCTCAAGAGATTAAGATTCCAAAATATTGCTGGTCTCAAGATGAAAATTCTCTCACAGTGTGGTTAAAAGTACCTGATAAATTTAACATTAACCCACCAAAAGTGATTGTTAAACCTACAAATATATCTGTTGAAATGAATGAAGTGATTATAATTCAAGGAGTGCCTCAACACAGACTTGACCCTGATTTAACGACTTGGAAAACAAAAGATGAGACCCTGGAAATTGAATTCATAAAATCTGAGAGTGGGTTAATGTGGAGCGAACTTCTAAAAGGCGATATTGGAGGAGAATTTCTGCCTAACGAGGCTTTAGCGGCAGAAATTCACTCTAGGTAATTTTTTCCGTACATATCAGCAAAACTTTAAATATTTTATTCTTATTTAAAATTGTATTTTACTACCTGAATTTATTATTTTTATTCTAGATTTGCCCACTTGTGTTCAGATCAGACTAACGGGATTGAACAACCCGTGTTAGCTTTCAATTCCGAGGAATTGGAGGAATGTGACTTCGATGGGAGTGAAAATATTATTCAAAGAATTGATATGACTACTCATAACGTAAATAGCATTTCGATGCTTGGCAGCAGTAAATGCATCATTTTTACTCAGAAAATTCAAACTGGCCAGATGCTTTGCCTCAGGCATGATCATGATGGTTGTGTATGGGTAACAAAGCAATCTGATAATGAAAAGTGGGACCTTGAACACATTGGGACCTTCCCAAGTTTCGGATATGTCGAAGCTAGTAAGACTAATAAAAAGTTCTGCGTTTCTCCTCCCAGTAAGAATTAAAAAAAAAAGATGTATTCTGCCTGAAAATATTATATTTTTTTCGTAATTTTAAACTATTCTTTCAGGTGGATCTTTTATTGCAATAGTGGAACATACCAAAAATGCATTTGTTTACCAAAAACCAGAAAATGGTGCCGCAATAGGAAAACAAAGAATCATCTATTTCGGAAATGAGTCTTCAGAAATTCTTGGTGCTGCAGGGTTAGACGAATATTTGATAGTACTGAAAAAAGATATGCTGTATAGATTTCGAGTTTATTAATAATCCAATTACTTACAAATACATGATTTAAGCCTCGTATGTACAGCGTTTATATATATACATATATATATATATAGATATATTTATATATATATATATATATATATATATATAATTATATAAATAATAATAATAATGTAATATAATTAATTTTCACAGAGGAATTGTAACGTTACAAGAATTTACTAGGGAAACATACATCTTTTTAATTTTTTATAAAAAAATAAATCTTCACTAGCATTTTGAATACAATTCAAAAATTTACCTCCGCTGAGATTAAACAGATAATTACCGATACAATAATCGTTGGTAACATCAACGAAGACAAAATTCGTTGCTCTATATACATGCAAATTATGTAAATGATAGTTTTGTACATTAAACAAAAACAGTCAAAACTTGATTGTGATCTGAGGTTTAGAATGAAAATGAATAAGGATCTTTGAACTTTAGGTACTAAAATGCCTTTTACCAATGGCATGTCCGATTTGAGAGTTAATAAACTCCATGGAAATGGTCTTGTCTTCAGGCCAATTCCAGACGATCATACTGCTCAACGATTTTACAAAATCGGCGTTGGCCGAATCTGGACGATCGAAGTCATAATAGGGCTTTTTTCTTCTAATATCATAGAAGTACACATTCTCAGTTTTTGAGCTTCTGTGCCGAGCCCAGTGATCCTCTGTGGCTTTCAGAAACACAATGCTCTGAAGTTTAAAATAAGAACACTCGTTGTCATCCTCTTCAGAATTGTAGTCCATCTGATTTCTTTCTGGAAAATACACTTCAGCTGGAGGACCACTTTTCATCTGACAGTTTTTGAGCTGCAATTTCTTCTGTAAATGCTCATCAACTAGAAATAAGTCTTTTACGTAAATTCGACATTCTTGGCCGTTCGGCTTCCATAGAGCCTCGCAGAACATTTTCAGAGACTTATGTCTGTAAGAAATAAAAATAAATGTGTAGATTTATATTAAGGGAATGTGATACTTCACCATAAGAGCAATGTTGTTTCTCCATGCGTAAAGTTGGAGAAACTAAATTGCTCTTATCGTAAAGTATCACATGCTATTAAGGGTGATGAAACAAATATTATTATATAATTAAATATTTTTTTACTCTGTAGTGCTATTTACTTTTTAAATAGAAATATGCATACAGAGTGAAAATATCAAATATAAATGTTATAATATTTTTGAAGTAAAACGAAAATATTGAATTTTGAGGCTAGAACTTAGACCCTTAATCATTTAAAAAAATATTTACCTGTCCAACAAGTATTTCTTGCTGATGTCTTCGCGTCCAAGGAAGTACGCATCAAGAATATGTAGTCGTTCGGCTTTCCGTTGATGTCTTCCAAACTTCCTGAACTCCATAACGCTTTCAGCATAAATTAAGGTACCGGATGGTAGAATAAGGTTATCAACACGTTCCCAAATTCCTTTGACAAGTCGAAAAACTTGCGATCGGCCCATTCCCATGTAGAAAGTAGCCGTTTTATTATCTCTTACATTTTCAGTGGACGCGCAAGGCATACAATACCAATCAAGAGGGGAATTCAAAATAGTATTGTTAATATTGTCCTGCATAAATTTCTTGGCTTTGTGAAAACCATAATTATCCAAGAAGTCAAGAGGACGTGTGGTCATAGATTGCAACTTTTCTAGTGGTTTCATTCTCTTAGGCATAATTCGACTTTGATCCGGAAGTTCCCAGTATTTCAAACAAAGTTTACGCATTTCTCCTTGGCTCTTTTCAACCAAAGTCTTTTCTTGAGCGTAATGAGCAATTTTAAGTAACCCAATTACTTGTCGACGTCCAAGATCATCGTTAGAGTCTTTCAAGTAATGAAAGAACTTATTATCCGACTTTAAAATCTCGATTGGCACTAAATGCAGAACGTCCTTGTTCTTTTCTCGTTTCTGAAGAATAGTATTTACATTGTAGAGATACTTCAGAATACTCTCCGTGTGCGGGCGTTTTCCCTTGCAAATTAGGTAGCGTTCCGAATTTGCGGGTCTTGATGTGTTTGGTTTGAAGATTGAAATCTCATCGAAGCAACGATACATGAGATATACAAGTCCAGCGCTGAATGGTGTGAAAACGTCAAAAAGTTTCGTCACGAAGTGGCCACCAGTTCTAACGATCATCAAAGCTACGAGACATTGGCATAGATAAAGTTGTTTAGACAATATCTCTTGAATGTTTTCCTGACCTTCCACAGAAAATCCTCCATCTGACATCATGAAGTGCACACCTTCTCCTTTTGTTTGCTTCATAATTAAATCTCTGAAAGCAGTCTGATTCTGTGGCCAGAAAATGTCACCATCTTCTTTAGGCCCGTAGTACGGATGGAAAGTTTCACAAGGTCCAGCACAGAAATCATCAAGCTTGAAGTCATTCTCTTTTCTCAAAGTGAAACCGAATCCTTTCGCCCTCCACTGCTGTCGGAATAAGACATACTCGCTGAAGCCTCCAGGTCCAGCACAAACATCAGCAAAGTAAAGTAATTCGTCGGGACTCTTTTTTTCTGGTTTAGTAAACATGAAATTACACACTTTGTCTATATTTGCCATCTTAACAGCGGCGCGATTAAGGAAAAATGCGCTCCGAATCGTTTCATACGGATTTGACCGCGTGCGAGCATCACGCATTTCATTCTTGTCGAGTCTGTCAAAAATTGTTTTGGTGTTTACAACGTTACTCACCGTTTCTGGATTGCAGAAATGGACTTCGTCATCTATTGTTAATTTCCTGGGACCTAATGTCATCCAGTCTTTTTCTATAAAAGGTTCCTCGTAAAGGTCGTTTACTAACCAGTCTATGTCTTCGTTGACTTTCACAACTTCGTCAGCTGGGTTAAATTTTGAATGTGCTTCTTCTAGTTCCTCGATACGAAAACCAAGACCTCTGAACCCATGTTGTTTTGCAGCTTGCACAGGCTCAATGATTCCTTTGCCATCTTTTCCTAGACCTTGACCTGTCCATCCCATCCGCGCCATCAGTTTTGATCCTATTGAACCTTTGCCTGTTAAGGTTTCAGGATGCTCGTTGATAATATTTTCGTTTTTAATGATGGCGGAATGCCTGCTGTTTTCAACTTCATCAGAAGATAATTTAGAACTAGTTTCTCCATACTCGAATGAAATTCTACTAAATTGTTTATCATCTTCGTAGGATTCGAAGCTTTGGGACCATTTTCGGTCCACATCGAATACATTTTTTGTTTCTTCCACTGAATCTTCAGCAGAAGAATGTGCCATAGGACTGCTTTCTTCGTGGAAAGAATCTGTGCGATGGTGTTTTCGCCTTGGCTCTCCTTGCTCATCTGAGAAGGACTGATCAAAAGATCTTTTTCCTTGGTGATATTCTCCTGAATCTTCAATTGATTCATTTTCGGAGGAGGACGCAGATTCAGAATTTTTGTAAGAACTCATTTTCTTAATACTTCCTGTAATAAACAAAATATTTTTCTTACTTTTTATTAAAATGTAGATGAAAATAATTAGCTTTGGTGATTATGGCGTCAAATTCTGACTTTTTGGAATAAAAAAACGGGTGCTGCCAGTATATAATTTGTGCAATAACTTTAGAAGTATTAAATCAACTTTGCACAAAGAGGGTTTTAATTGATACGACAGATAACGTTTCATTTAGGAGATTTAGGATCTCGAGGTGATCCTATTTTGTTTAAGCTGATAAACAAAACAAGAACATTTAAGCCTCGAGTATGTAATTTCGACAGAAATTGAATATATTATTGTTCAGTATATCGAACTGTCACATTGCAGCTACGTAAAAATAACTTTAAAAATATTATAATTAGTTACTTTTTCACTTTATTCATTTCGTGAATAGAAATATAACAAAAAGTAGCACAATATTACAAATCATTTTAAGATGCGTCGACTTTCATTCATAAAATATTCCCAAGATCAAGCCTCAACAATTAACATATAAATTAACGGGCGTGCAAAAAATAATATATATAAAATAAATAAAATAAAATAAAATAAAAATAAAATGCAGTTCTGTGTTAAGCTTCTCGTGAATTGAAAAAAGTTGTAGGTGAGAATCATATTTACGCCGATCATATTTATACTATTTTATCAAATTTTCTAGATACACAATGAATAAGATAAAAATAGAAGGGAATATGAAAAGAAATGCATGTCGCGTTATTTTGTTTCACTATATATATAGTGTAGTTCTATACATATAGTTGATTTAACTCAGTAACAAAAAATTGAAGAGATATATAACAAATAGGTGTAATAATAATGCTCTCAATGATCATAAAATATGTAAAACCATACATAAGAACTAACAAGGGAAACTACTTACTTATAATTGTAATTCTGAATGATGTTAATGTAAACTTCACTGCGCGGGTTTCCCGATCCAGGTTAACCTTACTTTTTGCTTTATATGTAAAATATTATTTAGACTTTTAAACTGTAACTTTGAAAGCATGCATTACATGCAAACACGCACATTTGCACTTCTTTAACTTGCACATGGGTGAAAAATTCTTACGATGACAACGTTAGATTTTAACCAAACTTGACCAAACTCATAAAAATTAAACTCCCGAATGTCAGACAACAGGGATAACAGCAGGGTTGGTCAGTTACACGTAACTCGAGGTTTTTGACGTATTATACGTAAAAAATGTAATATACTTAAAAAAACCTGTAAAAAACGTAATAAACGTAGTAAAGATGGCGGACTTGTAAAATCGTGTTGACGTCAGGGATGCGTAAGTAAAATACTCTAGGTAATTTACATAGTTTTTTACGGTAAATTACTAGGTATTTTACGTCAGTATACAGTTTATTACATGATGTAAATTACCTCAACAAAACCAAACTTTTGAAACAGACCGTGATGTCATAGCCTGTCGGTAAAATCACTTGCCAACAGAGCATTATCCTTCGCAGGTAATCTAACTTTGCTGAGATGAACAATTTTAAGAAAACTACTCATAAATATATTAATTATATCTATTATTTATATAAAATGTTGTTTATTTATTCTAGTAACAAAAAAACATGTATAAAATCGATTAAACGTAATAAAGAGAGGTTATTTGTCGTTCTACAGGTCCGCCATTTTGGTTATGTAATTAACTAGGTATTTTACCTGTTTTTTTACGTAATATACCTCACTTAGGTAATTTACGTAAAAAACCTCGTGTGACGCGTCACTGCACAACTCTGGTTGACGTGTTGACAAGTACATAACCTCACTTTTTAAATATATAATAATTATTAATAGTTCCTTTGAACGCGTTCACGAAGTGTCTTTTCTGCCATAAAAGATGTTAAAAAATACTTATACCGTACCGCTATATGTAAAATTTTTAAGGTTATAAAACGAAATGTAAATACCACGAGTGAATACATATATATGTATGTCGACGCCATCTTGAAAACGTATATTACGTTTTGTAAAAAACCCAGGACGTAATACACGTACATAAATCACGTAAAAAGCCTCATGTAATTTACCTAAGGTATATATTACCTGGCACGGTTCGCGTAACTCGAGGATTATATTACTATTGTTTTTTACATTTGTAAATTACGTATTATACGTAGAAAACCCCCTACTATATATGAATTTGGTGTTTTCGATGTAATATACGTATGTACATAAAACACGTAAAAAAACCTAATGTAATTTACCTAAGGTATATTACGTGCACAACCCTGTTGGCAACACTACATATAAACACGCATATGTATATTGTATATACATAAATAAAAACAAAAAATGGCCGATTTTGTTTCTCAACGTAAACTAATTTCGAATTTCAAAGAATATTTTGTTTTATAAAATCAAAGTACTTTTATCAAAAATCATGGCTCAGGCAAAAATAACAGTGCCTACAAAATCGTCAGAATTAAAAGATAAGGAGAAAGACTTTGAAGAGAAAGAAGGTATAAAAGAACTAAGACGTAATTTTGTCATGTGTTTTTCTGTTTATTTTGATACAGTACTTTTTATATGATTCTACAAAATTATTATAATTATTAGTTTGTTTAAATAATTTTACAGCATATTCTTGTTCAAAAGGAATAATAATACATTGAATTCATAACCTTAAATTTTTTTATTTGATGAAATCGGTAAGCATAAACCTCCGTAAGATCAATGATAATATCTTTGATAAGATTATTATGGAAGCCCCGTCTCTTATTGAAATATAGTATTATCCACTACCTTATCGAAATTCCAGATTACTTATTATCAATTTATTAATTTACTAATATCTTCAGTACAAACTATCGCAAAATTTATGAAAAACGTCAATATTAGATGGCTAATTATATATTCATAAAATATTTATTTCTATAGAAATATTTTTTGTGTCAGATCCATCAACAATACCTGAATGTGCTGTATGTTTACAACCATGCATTCATCCAGCTCGGTTACCCTGCAGCCACATATTTTGTTACTTATGTGTGAAAGGAGTAGCCAACCAGAGCAAAAGGTGCCCCATGTGCCGCCAAGAAATTCCTGCAGATTTTGTAGAAAGACCACAACTCGTAGATATCGAGGAATCACTAAAAGAAACTACCGACACCGAGGACGAGTACCAATGGTTTTACGAGGGTCGTAATGGTAATATTTTTCTTTTATATTATTATGTTATAATTAACAATAGAATTAAATTTCACTTTTAAATAATTTTAAAGAACTACAAATGGCACGCGAATAACAGGAATTATAGTTAAACGCGGGAACATTAATAAAATATGGGGGAGTTCTTTACTGCAACTTGATTATATCTACAGTATAGCTATTCCAAATTATTTAATTAGAATCTTGAAAAAATATCATGTGCCTACCCATTCATAGGTTGGTGGAAGTACGATCAGAGGACTAACAACGATTTGGAAGATATTTACAATCTAGGAGGCGATGAATGCGAACTTTTGATCTGTGGCACACTTTATGTAATCGATTACAAAAACAAAATTCAGTATAAAAAGTATCAGCCACGTTGTAAACGTAATATTAAACGTGATAAAAAAGACGCCCCTTGCAAGGGAACTGCAGGAGTGAGATAGTTATACCATAGATTCAAAGTTATCAATAGTTCATTCATTTATTTTTAAAACATGCTGCATTAATACCTTCAAACATTTGATGTACAGAACGTAATTAAGTTATTTTTTTTTTACTTAGAACTGTACTGTTTCATTGCTTTGATTGCTCAGTTTAAGGTTTAAGAAATGAGTAGAAGCTAAAAACACCATTGAATGCATTGTTTAGCATACTATTATTTACCATTATTAATTAAAATATTTTTAAACTACGCGCATCCATATTTCACGCCTTTCAACACATTAGGCATGTTACTTTCATATTCAGAAAATTTATGAATAAATGATTTATACAGAAAACTAGAAAGCATTGTTTTTGTTCCTAACACTTTCAGCTCTAAGTTGCTTATTAATTAAATAAACAATAAAATGATTTGTTACTATACACTTAAGTGGTTTTTATACATTTGTAAACACTTTGGTATCTAAAGGACTGATTCCTTAATGAATTTAAACCAGATTTAAATTTTATCAGAAGTTGAAAAAAGTTTTAACTTTACACTTGTTAAAAATCTAAAATTATAAATATTTTTAGAATTCTTCCAGTAAATAGGAGTTTCAATTATAATTTTGCAGGCTGGTGGCAATATGATCAGCGTACGAGTGTGGAACTTGAAACTGCCTATAAACAAGGTAAAAGGACATGCGAACTTCTCATAGCAGGGTTTCTGTATATAGCTGATTTTGGATCAATGCTTCAATTACGCCGCAATGATCCATCGAGACGCAGAAAAATCAAACGAGATCTCCACAATGTACCAAAAAAAGGAGTGGCAGGATTGCGACTCAATACTCAAGAGGAAGAGCAAATTGTTAGGGAAATCAGAGGAGCTGAAAGACCCATAAGTCCTGCGAGTGATAATATGGGTACGAAAAACTATTCATTTATTAATCCTGAGGATTCGAAGTACATATTTGTTATTAATATAACAGTAATTATATTATATATTTATTACCTTTGGTTTGCCCCTTTTTTTCAAATATCATATTCCAAATTGCATAATTTCGAATTGAAAATTCTCGAAATTCAGAATTTTGAATTTTAAAGTGTTTGGAATTGAACCATCTTAACTTTGATATCCTTGAAATACAGTAATTTTCGGTTTAATAATATTTTTATATCAATTTTAAATGGTTTAACAATTTGAAATGTGAAAGCAATTTTAATTATCTCTAAAATTATATATTTCCTTTTTACAGGAACAGGCGATGGCACGAATACACCAGTTCCACCAAGCAACACTCCACAAACGCCAGCTGGTGGTTCAACATCTGGGGATGCCACACCTTTGACTGATAGATCGAATCAAAGATCAGAATCGTTACATCAAATTTTGGAACAAATGAGGTCCTTAGTATTAAGGGAACATCTTTCGCTCAATAGTGATAATGAAATTGAAGACCCCACAGACCATACGTCGCTCTTACAATCATCTAATAATTCGTATTCTTCAGATGAAGATCGTACATAATTGTTAAAACTTTAAGTCCCTCATTGAATATTACCGAATAGTACTTAAAACTTAAAAGGGACATGGTACGAAATATTTCCACATGAATACATTCTACGGTTTTATATTTGCTTCAAAATGACTGTGTAATTCTATTATATTTGAGAATTAGTATTCAGTCGGCACAACTTGTACATAAATTTTATATTAAAAGAAATTGTTAATAATTGTAGGAGACTCTCTGGTTGTCATTTCCATAGGATTGAATATAACACTGGAATGGCAAACAGTATTGTTTAGTTCATGAAAAGATTTAAGAATTAATAATTTAATTATATACTTATCGAACTATTTAATTGTTTTTTTTTAATCCTAAGATTTTTAAATAATCTGAAGCTTTCGTTATTTGAAGCTATAAATTATAATTATGTATTGTTAAGACTATTTTCAGAAAGGTTGGAATTAGTTTGAAGAAACATTTCTTTGCTAATTTATTTAGAAAATGCGTTGAAACATGTATATTTTAGTTAAACGATTTCCAAATTTCCTTCTTGAAACATAAAATTTTCAAATAAAAAGTGTATTTAATATTTTTTTGATGAAAATTAATTCTTTAACTAATAAAATTCAATTTAATTCTATTTTTTTATCCGTATCAATTTTTAAAAAATGTACACTGCACTTTATAGAAAATTTAATTTATATAAACAAAAATTCAGTGCTTGTATATTGTTCATAGATTCATTTACTATTTGTCGACTTAATTAATTTATTTATAAAAATAGATAACATTCTATAATTATTTATTTAAATTGTTTACCAAAAACTTAATTTTTTTTAATTTAACCAAGGATGTCGGAAATGCGTGAGTGTACAGCGGGTTTCCCGGGTTTCCATCCATACGGGGCTCCTCGAGGTCCCGTCTGTAAAGTTTAAACCAGTAATATGAATTTTTAAATACAAAAAATTATTTTAAATTTGTTTTGTGTCCAAATAATAAAGGATTTTAATGGTTTACTTATTCGCAATAATTATTAATAACAATATCATTCTTAAAATGCTTTTCGTGATGGATTTAATCAAATCAACTTCAATGTTAAATTTTAAATATAACAGAGTTATATATCGAAATCTCAGCGAATCAAATCCACCCAGAGAACAAAACTCGAACTCCTCCTTCTTCTTCCTCTACTACCTTCACGAAGGTGTGTCGATATGTAAGATATTTAATATTTGATAGCGCTATCTATAAAATACATACGGTTGTGCGGTATTTTGCATCCAGCTTCATACTGCTTTGCACATTTTCCGCCAGTGATACAGAAAAATTTGAGCGAAATGTAAATCGAAGGCCGAAGTAAGTGCACTTGAATAAAATAAAGAGTTAAATAACGTGGCAATTGATAAAGTGAACTTGTAGACCAAATTAGTTGGTAAATTGTTGCAAGAGGCAAAGATTTTTTTGCGTGGCTTGCGAATCTTGGAAAGAACCACGAGAGGAGGAGCGTGGGACATTTTTGGGAATTGCGTCGAACTAAGAACTTCATTACTTCAGTTGTTTTAAAAAAAACTTGATCATCGCAGATAGCAACAACGGAGATCGTCATTAAGGTATGAGAAAGCCGGTAAGCGTGAATATGTTGTGCTTTCAATTTGCAATGACCATGAAAGAACAGTAATTGATGAAATAGATTTTCGGCGAATTCCGAATAAAGAGGTCACAAAAATGGCGCAAAACACGATTCTTGTGACAAATGTGTCTGTGGATGGTCCACGATTGAAAATATGGGGTATTCTGGATCAGCAAAATTTTTCATATATTGAGAAAAATATCGGCGTGCTGAGCAAGAATTTCAATCAGCGTCAGGGTGTTCCGGACGCACAAACTCCCATTCTGCCGAATACCGTGTGTTGTGTCAAATATCGAGGATCGTACGTTCGTGCGAAGGTCCTTTCCATAGTGCCAAATGGGGTTTATGTTAATTTAATTGACAGCGGCGTCATCGATCTCCTACCTATGGACTTTATTCGATTATTAACCCCAAATTCTAGGGAAGAAGTTTTGTTACGTACAGTCGCCCCACTTGCACACGATTTTATCTTAACAAATATTGTATCTATTAATGAAAATTGGGAAAGCAGGAGCATTGAAACTATACTAAGTTACATAAAAGACAAAGAGTTACATATCTCAAATCTTGAATACTACAATAATTGTCGTCTTGTGAAGCTGTCGTATAAAGGTCAAGATATCGGCAATACTCTTGTCAACAAAATGATGGCAGTAATGACTACATTAGACATGATGTTCAAGTAAGTCTAATTTTTTTTTATTATTTTATAAAACCACTTGCATATTTGTAGATTTAAACTATTCTCATTTACGTATTTGCTTTTTTGAATTGCTTGTTTCCTTTAAAATTAATAAATGCATATAAGGATCTTGCATTCCAAGTTCTAATCTCAACATATTTAAATGATTTCTTTATTATATAGGTCTAGAGCAAAAAAATCTCTAATTTTTATACTAGATTTCGATCTCTTTATTTTACACTGAAAGAATAAAAGTTAACATTTCTTAACTCAGTAGCCATAGTTCTATTTTGAAAATGAATATACCTACAAAATGAAGAGATATTTATTTTTATTATTTCTTGAATCAAATGAAGAGTTAGAATTTGGGATTCAAACTTGAACTGAAACCCTTTAATTTAGAATTGAAAAATTAGATACAATAAGGTTGTGATGAAATTTTTAAAATTCACAATTTTTTCATTTATTCTACATGAAGTTGAGAAACAAATGAAAAACAAATGAGATCTAACAATGCAAACCGGACGTTATTATAAAAAGATTTTATTTATTTTAAATATTTTTTTTCTAATTACGGGTTTTATAACGTTTTTGTTATAATATTATATATTTGTTTCATGCTCTTATCAGTTTTATTTTTTTGCTTTATCTGCTTTCCCAGATCTTCATTTTCTTCACTTACTATTTTCTTTCTCTTTAGTTTTATAGATTTATATATGTCTCCCTGTTTGTGTAGAGAATAGTAGGCTTTTAATTAACTTAAACATTCATGGAAAATGGAAAATTTCTCACATTTCATTTTTTTTATCCTTTCCAGACAGTCGTAAAATAGTCTCCTTCTAAGAATTAGGTTTAATACTGCGTTTATTTTGTTTTTAAATTCTCGGTATTTCAGTAGAGGCAATAAAACTGAGGACTAGATGTGGGTACCGGTGTGCCCACATTAGCTCCGCCTTTCTCCTTTCTTTGTAAAATGTAACGACTATCCGTATGGTTTCTTCGTTTAGTTTCTTACCAGATATTGCCTAGTGCCTCACTTTGAAGCAGATTAACTATGGTATATTGTAATATCTGAGAGGCGAATCCCTCTACAATCCTCTTTAACTGCAATGGGTGTCTAAAAAGTATATTGGATTATTCAAGGTAAATAGAATAATAAATCATTGAGTCCCATTACAATTTGTATCGGTACAATTATTAATTATATGTCAGTTTAAAAAATATAAAAATAGTTTAACATAGTTATAAAAGAATTCAGTTAGATAAAACTGAAATAAACAATTTTAAAAATTGTTCGCACAATTTGAGAGAATCGTGGATTAGAATTTTTTAGTACGTAGATTTTTATTTAAAACTTGTTACCAACTGCAAAGAAACGAAAGTATTATCTAAGAATGAAATTCCCAACCTTTCTTTTTCAAATGACCTCTATACGAGCTCTTTGCGTTCTTTGATATAGTTATACTAGAAAATGCATTCGTAGCGATACTCGGTTTTTAATTACGCATCCGCCTATTTTTTTTTTTCGAGTGAAGGCAATGTTTACAAACTGATTAAGAATACAGTGTGTGAACCCAGTCGGCATAAAATTGAAGAACGTTTTTAGAACTTCCTAAAACGTTCCAACAGCGTTCTATGTCTGGCCAAATACATTTATAAAATGTTTTTAATACGTCTGAATCACTGGTCGTGTTTGGAACGTAATTTTGTTTTGTCATAGGGTAACCTTCAAAAAACGTCCTTTAATTTTATGTAAATTGGAAAATTTAGTGAACCTAACAAGCCTAGACACGCCTAGACTCTCCTTTTTACTTTGTGTTCTTTGGGGTTTTCCCAAAACCCTTAACATCTGGTTGACACTTGGGTAAAAAGTCCACACGGCATCCTTGAGTTCCACAAAAATCCCACAGCAACTTATAAACCTTTATCCTTTCTCTTTTTTTTTTACCTACTACGTGTCTACTTTAATATTATTATTGTAATATTAAATATTTCAAAATACTAATCAATGAAAAATATTGCAACATACAATTTTTATTTTTTTAAATGAATTTTCCTAGTATAAATTTTAGAAGCGAAACTTAAATAATTCAAGATTCTTTCTGAAATTAAAAGAAGAACAAATTTTATACTGCAAGGTTTTAACAAATATTCAGGAACTTTTTATGATGTAATTTTTAACATGTTTTAAGTCATTTACATATTAGAATTGAAATTTGTGTAAATAATAATCTAATTTCTTGACATTTGCATCTTTTTAAGGTATTATTAATGCGTATTATTCAATTCTCAATTTAATCAATCGAATTTCGAAATTGTAATATTTTCTTCACTAAAATTATAGCGTAATTTTTTTCCTATTTTCTTTGCACTATTTGGATTATCCTACTGACCTACAATTATAACCAATGTCTTTCCAGAATCCTTAAAAGCTATACCCACTAAATGGTAGGGGGTATTGTCTCGAATTCTCGATGCGTCGTAAAAAGAGACCACTGCGACTGACCGGTACTTTTAACTTTCAGTATGCTTTTAGTCGAGCTTTCAGTATAATTTATAATAGCTTGCGCGCTGTGTTTTGTGTTGTAATTGCTATTTTTCCATTATTTTTTAAACTTGGAGTTTTTTTTTTTAATTATTTTTCTGCCTCAAGTGTGAGACACTCACTTTTCCACATATTTCCAATATTCTCGGGTTTAAAAATATCGTTAAAAATCTATAAAAACTATAAAATTTTGGAATTTTTGCATGTTTTCTATATATATATTTTTTATATTTGATGCATTTATATGCTTCTTAATCTAGACGTCTCTATAATTTTTGAATTACCGTTTAATTAAACATTTGATCAATTAAATTTTTTTGTGATTGAAAACACGTTAATTGGTGTTTTGATTCTTTTTTATTTCAGACCCCAAATGTATTCGCAACAGTCACCCTACAAGGGACCTGCTGATTCAAACCAGCAGCAGGTACCTGCGAAAGAAATCACAACTAATGGTTACTCTGATGCTGAAAAAATCTACAATTCTCCTCATGTTGCTCAAATCACCATCCAGCCGAACATGCCTGCAGAAAACTGGCGTTATAATCAACAACTGGCTTACGCTTATCAACAAAATCTTGCTCAGCAGAACCTTGCTCAGCAGAATTTTCCTCGGCAGAACCTTACTCAGCAGAACGTCGTACAAAGAGACGTTACACCTCAATGTCAGAAAGAAGAGGCAGAACCTAGTGTTCTGGAATTCAGGGGTCGTCTTCTAGAAGTTGGTCAATCTTATTCCGTATTTGTCTCCTACGTCGAGGATGGTCCAAACAAGTTTGCCGTACAGTTACTGAGCATGAAGAAGACTTTGGTGGATTTGATGACGGAAATCCAAAACCATAAACTTTTACCCTTGAGAGAGCCACCTCTACCTGGTTCCGTGTGTTTAGCTCGTCTCAAGAACAACGGAGATATCTGTCGAGCAGTCGTGATGGCTACGATGGAGACTCAAATTAAAATCTACTATGTCGATTTTGGACATACGGAAATTGTACCTTACTCTGACATTTATCAACTGCCGCCAAAATTTATTAACCCAAAGGTGCTCTCCATTAGATTTTGCCTGACTGGACTTAAGGAAATGAACATTACCGAGGAGGTGAAGAAATATTTCAAAGACTTTATTCACACAAAGCAAGTTATACTTCAAGTTTGTGAACCGGAAGGACCATTTCTCATCCAGTATGGTGAAATTTATTATAACAACAAGAACGTCAAGGAGTATCTTAAAGAAAGATTCCCGGATATTGCTAAAGTTGAATATGGACACTTACCGGCTTTAACTGACGGCACGAAGGAGATTGTTCAAGTCTCTTTTATAGTTTCTTGCTCGAAATTCTTCGTACAACTGGAGAAAAACGTAAAGGATATCGAAGACATGATGGATTTGATTAGTGAATTTGCTGTCGACGCACCTCCATTGAGCAAGTTATCTGTTGGCTCCATCTGCATAGCTCCTTATGACGTCGATAATCAGTGGTACCGAGTCAAGATTATCAATGTGCAAGGAAACAAAGTTACTGTCCTCTACGTCGATTATGGAAACGAGGAAACAGTTTCCAGAAACCAACTTCGTCACATTCGAAAGGATTTGGTTGCGAAAATGCCGTCTCAAGCTATACTCTGCATTCTGAACGGATTCCAGAATAGAAGTTCGAACAAAGAACTGAATACTATGTTCGAAAACTTGGTATTTGGAAAAAGGCTGTCTGCTTTGGTGAGAAACGCCCAGCCGTCTTCCTTGATTGTTGATCTTCTCGACATCACGACGACACCTATAATAAGCATCAACGAACAGCTACTTAAAATTGCAGCGGAAAGCACAGACTCACGCAACGATATCAACGTCAGCAGAAGGTCCAACGAATCTAACAAGAGTCAGGGACGAATCTACCAAAGGTAAGAGATTCCGAATATTTTCAATTAAACAACTTTGAAAATTTATGTTTAATGATTTTACTCTTAGATTTGAAATTTGGTATATCACAGGTCTGACAGTAAAGAACAAACTACTGTGACCCAGCCTAAAAACCAAAAATCCAAATATAAAGCCGCAAAAGCACGGTAAATGTGATAAAAAATTGCTTAGATTTTAGAGCATAATTGTAAGCTTGTCACATTAACGATAAGCGAAGCTTTATATGTGCACTATTATTATAAAATGGTGGAAGTTAACATTACCTAGTTTTTATTATTATAAATTTGTATATAAATTTGTAAAACTAACATATATCGCACCATTGTCTAAATTTTTGCAAGAGAATATCTTTTATATAAAACTTATTTATATTTAATTATTAAATTTGCATTACACATTTATTATTACGCCTTTTGCAACATTAACACTTTTGTTCAAACATTTCTTTCAGCTGAAGCTCTCATTTCACAAAAGATTTTCCTATAAATCTTTGGCTTTATAATTTTATTTTTGCATTCATTAATTAATTTGAACTTATTTTTAACGATTTTTCGGAGATGTTTTTAACGCGCCAAGGGGTTTGAAATTTTATTTTCATCCATTTTGTTCAATGCGTCTTTATGTTCTGCTACTTCTCACAACTTCACATCAGTATACACAATGGAGTATGTATGTACGAAATACGAACCATAAGAACCTGAGATTGTAATTGATGTGAATTTGTGACTTAACGCTTTTAAGTGGTGAGGAAAATAAATCGATTTTGTTATAGAGACGAGATGGAAGCAATCAAGTCACCTGCAGAACCAGGTTCAACTTCTTTCAGAACGGCGAATAGCGATGAGAGATACAATTCTAAATCGTGGAAAGATGACCACAATGAACAAAGACACGACAATAGATATCAACGACGAGACGACGGCGATCGATTCTCTACAGATAGTGGAAACAAACCTTTAAATCGAGGAGGAGGGAACAATCCGTTCAACCGAGAAGGAGGAAATAGTCCGTTCAATCGGGAAGGAAGAAATAATCCGTTCAATCGGGAAGGAGGAAACAACCCGTTCAACCGAGATATAGGAAACAACTCTTCCGACCGAGATGGAGGATACAATCATGCTGGTAACGATCGATTCAATCGAAATGGCGGCAATGACCGATTCAATCGCGAAGGAAATGATCGTTACAACCGAGACGCTGGAAGCAACAAATTCGGTCGAGAAGGAAATGATCGAAACAATTTCCGAGATGGAGGCAGATTCAATAATAGAGATGACAGAAGCGGTGGAGGTAGATTCGGTTCAAACAAAAGAGATCATCAGGGTTTTATTCCTGAAAAAGCTGCGGCAAGCGACAATGAATCTACCACGTCGTCTAGAGGAAGTGGAAAGCGAGGAGAAAGAAGTAGAAGAGATAGTAACTCTAAATCCACCTTTAACAAATACGGAAACAACGAAAATGATGGTTTCAGACCTAGACGAAACGGTATGCTTAATTGATTGAGATATCTTTTTTTTTTTTATTTAGAGATTCATTGTTCGTTATTGCTGAGAAATTAAATTTATCTTTCAATTTTTAATTATAGATGACAATAGTGGAAACAACTTTAGGACAAGGTCTGCTCGAGACGATGGATTTGAGAAGGTAAGATACATTAAAAAATTCAATAAAAGGATGTTCATTCTTATGTACTTATATTTAAATTCTGTTATTTCAGTCCAAGGAAATGATCAACTTCGACATGCAATCTAACTTCTCCGAGCCCAAAAAATTGACATTAAGCCTGCCAACTATAACGATCGGAAGCACGAACTGTTGCGAGCTCGTCTACCTCACCAATCCTTCCAACTTCTTCATCCATCGAATTCCTCAAAATCTAAAACTAGATGAACTGATGGACAGAATTGCTTCAACATATGAAACTGGAGGAAAGATCTTACAATCATCACAAGTGAAGCCTGACATGTTCTGCATAGCTCAATTCGCCGAAGATATGATATGGTACAGAGCCATTATCAAAAGCGTCGAGGGAACAAATGCGATCGTCCTCTTCGTAGACTTTGGAAACGTGGAGAAAGTCAGCTTTGAAAAGTTGAAGGAAATCAATGAAGAATTCACTGAACTGCCGATTCAAGCCATTCCCTGCAAATTGTTCGGGGCAAAAAAGTCTGACTGGAGTACTGAAGAAATTGATTCATTTGGTGAAGCCACCAACGAAAAATATTTGCAAGCTGAATTCGTCGCGAAGGATAAAGACGTATATCAGGTTATTCTTCGCCAAATGGAAAATGAAGTCGCTAAGCCAGATATTATTAATCAACCCTTCTGCCCTGGTGTTGATTTCATACAAGCGAAAGAAGCTCTAAAGAACAAAGGAAAAATATCCAGCGGTATTCAAAAGATTCAGCCAGTTTACGCATCGCTTGAAAATAAATGGAGTGAACAAAAAGTCAACCCTGGAAAGAAAGAAGCTGTGCTTGTTACTTGGTTTGATAATCCAGAAAGCTTCTATTGTCAGTCGATAGCCAAGCAACGTGAATTCAGACCTATGATGGAAGAAATCCAGAAGGTTTACGTTAAACGACAACCAGTCCACGGTCCACTTCAGGTAGTTAACCATTTTATTTAGTCTTTTGATATGATTTTATCCCATATCCAGTAATTGTTTTAATTTTAATGTGAATATTATTCTTGCAGCCCGGTTATGCCGTAATAGCCGTTTTTGCTGAAGATAGAGCACTTTACCGAGCGGAAATTGTGCAAGTGAATGCTAACCAAAACCATATTGTTCAGTACATCGATTTTGGAAACAAAGCGACAGTCCATCAACGAAACATGTTCCCTGTGGAAGTAAAGTACATGTCGCTTCCGAAGCAAGCGATTCGGTGTTCTTTGAAGAACGTGATTCCAGCTAATGGAGAGATTTGGTCCAATATAAACTCTAATGAAGTCTATAAGTACTTCGATGCAGACGAACTAGAATGTACTTACCACGAAGAGAAGGATGAAAAGTTTTTAGTTTCTCTGAACAACAACAGCGTCGATATTGCTGGAATTCTCGTTGAGAAGAAACTTGCTCTGTTTAGTGTAGCTAGCTCTGACTCAACTGTAAATGGTGAGAAAAAAATTAATTTTTAACTAAATTGACCTTAATTATAAAAACAGAGTTGAATTAGAATTAAGTGAGCAATTTTAATTTACAGAAACAACTACTGCAGCTTCTGCAGATAATATTAGTACTCCAAGATTTGACATTAAACTTCTGCCCGCTCAAACGTTACGCGTGAAGGTTTCCAACGTAGAAAGCATTTCAAAGTTCTACGTTCAATTCTCGTCGGCCGAAGATTGCAATGAAGCAATTTCATCTTATATGGAAAACAAAGATCCAATGGTATGTACATTTTTAATTATGATGAATGTTCATTTAATTTTTCGTACAGTTTGCTGCATTATTTTTCAGTCTAGGGTCGATATTATTCTGTTTTTTCATTCAACATCAACCATGATTAATGTTTAATCAATAATCAAATATTTGTGCGAAAGATAGCATTTGAATTTAATTTTAATTCGAATACATAATAAATATCATTAATTAATTTAATAATTTATATTCTAATTTAAAAAATAACGCTGAATAAAAATTATGTGACGCATGATGTATGGTATTGTTGCAAGCTACTGACAAATTAAAAAGATTCTCCTGTAATTGTATTACTCACCTGCTCGTAAAGTTTAACACATTGGCAAACTAATATTTTATATTTAAAAACACCCTCATGATTCTGTAAAATACAAACATGTTTATAATTCTTTAAAAAAGTTTCGCTCACTAGTTTTATAATTTTTTTTTTATAACTTAATTTACCTAATAACCTTATTAATCTGAAGGGTGCTAGATCCAAGCTAGAACTTCAAAATTCTACCTTTTCATTTTGCAAAATTATACTACAAATTTAAGCATTTTTTCTCTTTATAAGCACATTTTCATTTTCAAAAAGAGTATCACTTTAAAACAAAAAAATATATTTTTTAGTATTCGTTGAGTAAAATGAAGAGACTGAATTTTGAAAATAGAACTTGAGCCCAACAAGCCCCTCACCTTTAAGTGAAATATTCAAAAATAGAACATTAATTTAAAAGCTTTAAAATTGAAATCATTTATACTTGAAATATCTATCGCTGACAAAACAATATACCTGATTCTTTTCTGATATATCCTTTGATGCCTTTTCGACTGCTTTTTATTCCAATGAATTTTACTCTCTTATATAATGTTCATAATTAATTAATTTTAAACTATAACTTAATCAGAAATAGAATTGAGTCACAAAAAATATTGAGTTTAAAATGAAAATCTAAAAATTGAATTAGAATCATGTGGGATTATAAATGTATGGTGTCAAGCAGTTTCCATCATACTTTCCCGAAGGTTGTAAATGACCATTTAAGTGATTGAAATT
Source organism: Synergus gifuensis (assembly GCA_904066015.1). Taxonomy (NCBI): domain Eukaryota; kingdom Metazoa; phylum Arthropoda; class Insecta; order Hymenoptera; family Cynipidae; genus Synergus; species Synergus gifuensis. The sequence continues at coordinate 33,789 of CAJFCO010000169.1, forward strand.
AGTAAAAAGTAGTCTGCCAATGTCAGGTGATGCCACGATTATCAAGCCACGAGGTGTGCCTTGGTGCAGGTTGTCTGGTATTTACGGACGGATTTTGGAGACGAGCTGTAGTCGTTAACTGCTCTGAAACTACGAGCTTTGATGTGAGACTTATTGATACTGGAGCTTACGACAAGATGTCGCTGGACTGTGTGAGTTTGTTTATGTGGAGTACCACGTTGAAATGCTCACCAAACTCTTTAATAATCTCCATTCATCGAAATAACTTTTTCTAGTTCATGCTTTGACCTTGAAACAACCTCGATACCATACACATGAAGGTCAACTAATTTCATTTTATTATTACTGTGTAAAAAATCTGCATGAGCAAGTTTAACATCACCTGATTAGTGATACTATTATATACATATATTATGTATAGTGAGTCCTCAATATAAAAAAATCGCAGAAAATAAATAACAACAAGTATATTATATAGTTATAAATAATAAACGTTTAACACCAAATATATTCATGGCTTAGGGATTTTTATAGCAGCCTCTAATTTTTTTATAATAAAAAAAGGTTCAAACTATAATTACTGTCCTATTTTATATAGATAAACTAGTGCCTTAACTTCATTATACTTTTATACAATTGTCACTACTAACTTCGTGCAATATCTCTCTTATATTTAATGAATTCTCAACAATTGGAAAAATTTTCATTTTTTGAAACCAAGTAATATTGCTTTTATTTTAGATGCTCGCTCTGCCTAGTCAGTTGTCCGTGATGCAGAATCAAGCTATTGAATGCAGTCTTCTGAATCTACAGCCTTCTTCTTCTCTGAATGAGAAGTTAAAGAATCTGGTTGAGAAAAAAGACGTGATAATTTACGTAGATGAAGTAGATAACAACAGGTAAGATAAATTTTATGATTTTTCAAATTCTATGACAATTTTTTTTTATTTTGTAGCTTAAGTCTAGAAAAAGTATTTGATCACTCAGTTAATGTAATTTCTCTTTTTAGGCTCATTGTCGAAGTGTATGATTTATCAGGCAGAAAAATCAAACTTACGGACGGTGATACTAAAACGATTTCTCCCATTTGCTCCATGCCTATCTTGAGTTCTACTCACAGTGTCACAGTCGCCTGTGCAGATGACTCCAACAATCTTTGGCTCCAGAGGCCATTCGATGCAGATAAAGACGAGAATCTAAACATCAAAATGGTCGAGTTTTATTCAAAGGAGGAGAGAGAGATGATCATAGATTGTGCGCCGGATTCATTGTGTGTTGTCAAAAACTTTGATGGAAGCTTCTGCCGTGCTTCGATAATTAAGAAGACTGGAAGCAAAGCTTTGGTAAAGTTGATTGATAACGGAATAAAGGAAGAAGTTCCTCTGGATAGACTAAAAGTAATGGATCCCCAGTTCTATGTACCCCATCAGCTCGCCATCCAAGTTTCATTAAATGTAACTCTTATTGGTTCCCCGTCGGAGCAAGTTAAAGTTTTGAAACCACTTCTCCTAGCCAAGGAGTTTAAGGCAACCTTCTACAATGTACATAAAAAATGGATCGTTGAGTTAGTCGAAAACGGAGTTAAACTAAGTGAAACTTTAACCTCCCTCAATCTGGTAAAAGAGTCAACTGCTACCAAGTCTGAAGAAATCCCAAGATTGACTCTAGGAGGAAAATATAAAGCTGATGTTACCCATTGTGATTCTCCTGCACAATTCTGGTTGCAGAGATCCGAGGAGTGTCCGATTGCGATAGAGTTACAAGAAGAATTGCAGAACGCCGTTTCGACTTATCCAGAAGTGGATAAAATCTTGGAAGCAGGCACACTCTGTGCGGCAATATTCGATGGATTTTGGTACCGTGCTGAAGTTATTGACGCATGCGATGAGATAACAACTGTTCGATTTATTGACTACGGTAATACAGATGTTATCACCAACAAAACTGGTAAGATCAAGGAACTCCCGGATTCTATAAAGATGAAAAAGACCTACGCGATGAAGTGCAGACTTGATGTTATCCCCGTAGACTCTGAAGACTGGAGTGAGGAGACTTGTATGAGGTTCTCTAATCTTGTGATAAATGTTGACAATCTCGAGGCTGCCTTGATTGCCGAAAGTGTTCCCAAGCGTGTTGATCTATTCGTCAATGGAAAGAGTATCAGCGATATTCTTGTGGAAGAAGGCCGTGCACGCAAAGTTCACCATGAAGAGGAAATTGTTGAAGAAATTATCGAGAACGAACTCGATCCCCGATCTGCTTTCATCAGTCATATTTATTCGCCCAATGAATTCTTCGTACAGCAGGAAAAATCAGTTCCCGATCTTGAGAAGATTCAAGACAGGTTTCTGGTTGCAGATATGCTTCCAAAAGTCGAAGATATTACAGAAGGTCTCCTTTGCGTGGCAAAGTACACTGACAATGACTGGTACAGAGCTCGTGTTATTTCTCAGGACGAAGCCGGAACTAAATTACTTTTCATTGATTATGGAAATTTCGGTTTTTCTACGGAAATTCGAGTGATACCAGACGATGTTGCATCTATACCACCTCTCGCCAGAAAATGCTCATTACAGTTACCGAAATACGCCTCAAACTGGCCAGATAATGCTTTAGATAACTTCTGCAAACTTGCAGATGATGGTGCCACGATTTTCCTGATGGACGTCATCGAGGAGGGAGAAACTACCATTGTAAAGTTGTCACACGAGGATGAAGATGTTGCAGAGATGTTGGTAGGACCTCCACTATCTGTTTTTATTAGCCACATCAACTCGACAAGTGATTTCTGGATACAAAAAGTAGAGACTGTTTCCGAAATTGAAAAGAACCAGGAGAAACTTTTGGAAGCTAATAATTATCCCACAGTTCAAGTAGAGGAAAATTTAATTTGCGCCGCTAAATTTCTTGATGATGATCAATGGTATAGAGCAAAAGTTCTTTCGCATAATGAAAACGGAATTACTGTTCAGTTTATAGATTATGGCAACACTTCTGTTTCCACTCAAATTCGGGCTCTACCAGAGGATTTGTTGAACTTGGCTCCATTTGCAAAACAATGCAGTTTACAGCTGCCAAGTTATGCCAAGGAGTGGCCTCAAGATGCTTTTGACAATTTTTGCACACTTGCAGGAGATGGAACCGTCGCTTTCTTCCTAGATATTGTCAAGGAGAACGAAATTCTAATGGTTAATTTAATCCTCGATGAGGAAAATATTGCAGAAAAATTGGTGCCTGAAGTTGTAAAGAAGCAGGTGCAAGAAGTAAACATTCCAGGAGAAAAAATTTCAATTACATGTACTATTATTGAAAAGGAAACTAAAACTACGAATGAATGCATTTCTGAAGTTCCTGTAAAGAAAGCGGATTTAATTTCTGTATACGTTAGTCAGTTGACTTCACCAAATGAATTCTGGATTCAAGAAGAGAAGATCTTCGATGACATTCAAAAAATGGAAGACGCACTTCTCGAAGCTGATGTATTTGTACAATTGAGTGAAGTTAAGGAAGGTGTGCTTTGCGCTGCCAAATTCCCAAGCGATTCCCTCTGGTACAGGGCCAAGGTCTTGTCCCAAGACGAAAACGGAACGTTTGTTTCTTTTATCGACTATGGAAATTCATCAACCGTTACAGAAATGCGAACTCTACCTGAAGATCTTTCAGTCAAGCCTTCTTTGGCGAAAAAATGCAGTCTGAAATTGCCACAAAATCTCAAAGGGTGGCCAAAAGAAGCTTTAAACCAATTTCTGAAATTGTCAGCTGGCGGAACCACTTGTTTCTTGATGGAGATTCTCGAAGATGGAGAAACTGCTGTTGTTAACTTGATTCTCGATGGAGAGAGCGTTGCTGATAAATTGGTATCTTGTGCCTCACAAGAAATCTCCACAGAAGAGGTTACTGTTCTAGAAAAAAAAACTGTTGAAGAAGTTTCTCTCAAAACAAAAGAAGACACACCAGCGAAGGAAGATGCAATCCTAAAACCAGATCTCATTTCTTCAATTCCTGTGCCAGAAAAGAAAACTGATTTTTCAGTAAAAGAAAGCATTGTTCCAGAAGAAAGTGCCATTCAAGAAAAAATTTCTTTAGAAACTGAAGCTAATAAACCTGCGACTGAAACTATCAGCACAAAACTGGATCCAGTTTCTGTCTACATCAGTCAACTCAACTCTCCTAAGGAATTTTGGGTCCAGGAAGAAGAATCTGCGTCTAAACTCCATGAAGTAGAGAAAAATCTTTTGAAAATTGAAGAATCTCAACGTGTCGTTGAGTTTAAAGTAAAAGAAGGTTTAGTCTGTGCAGCTCAATTACCAGACAACCTTCTCTGGTACAGAGCGAAAGTTATTTCTTGCAACGAAAACGATACAAGAGTGTGCTTCATTGATTATGGAAATTTATCTTCGGTCAAGGAACTTCGCGTTTTACCCGAAGAACTTAAAACTGTGCCTTCTTTGGCAAAGAAGTGCTCGCTGAAACTACCACTCGATGTTCCTGAATGGTCACAAGAAGCTTGCATTGAATTTATGAAGTTATCTGCTGATGGTAGTACTCTTTTCGAGATGGATATCCTAAATGATGGAGAAGAACCAGTTATCGTCGACTTAAAACTTGAGGGTGAAAGTGTAGCTAATAAATTGATATCATCTGCACCACAAAAACTCGCCGAAGAAAAAACTGCTGTGATAGAATACGAGGAGAATAAGTCTGAAAGTGAAGTTGTAACTGATGTGAAAGTGGATATTGAAGCTGAAAAAGCAGACTCGACTTCGTTCCTAGTCTGGAATGTTATTTCACCGAGTGAATTCTGGGGTCAAGTTGGAAATGATCGGACGATTATTCAAACCAAACTTTCGCATGCTGAAGAATGGCCTCTAGTTGATGATGTAAAAGAAGGTTGGTTACAATCTGACAGCGTTACTTTTTGAACTTTTATGCAATTCTTTATTGACCCGGTAAAACTTATTTATTGTTTTTTATTTTCTAGGTATTCTTTATGCTGCTAAAGTGAAGGGAGAATGGAAAAGGGCTCGTGTACAATCCATCAACAACCGATACATCCAAGTTTTACTCATCGACCAAGGATATACTCCGATCTGTACTGAATTCCGTCAACTGCCTTCAGATTTGGCCTCAGTATCTCCCTTGTCAAGAAAATACTCCTTAAAATTACCGGAGAACGCCGACGAATGGAGTCAAGCAGCTACAGCCGCCTTCTCCAAATACAGTGAAACTTCCTTTTCCATGGAAATTCTTGAGGAAGCTGAAATTCCAGTCATCAAACTGCTTCATCACGGTGAAGATGTCGCGCTAATTCTTGCATCTATGCATGACGATTTCTCTAAGGAAATTGTCGGACGTCTGCCCCCTGAAGGAGAAGAGAATTGGAATATTTTCATCAGTCACGTGAATTCACCTTCAGAATTCTGGGGACAGTCTCAATTCGTTACCCCTGAACTCGATGCAATGGCCCAATATTTGAAGGATGCTTCGAGTCTGACTCCTGTGAAGAACTTCGACGTTGGAAGAATTTGCGCTGCCAAATTTCCCGAAGATGGAGAGTGGTACAGGGGCAAGATCTTGTCTCATTCTGCAGAAGGTACAGAAGTTTTTTATGTCGATTTTGGTAGCACGACTACAACCAATGAACTTCGAGTTCTTCCGCATAACGTGGTGAACATTGAATACCTAGCGAGCCAATACTCTCTTCGAAAGCCATCGGATGTCGATGAATGGTCCAAAGAAGCCTGCGAAAAATTCGTAGAACTTGCCGCTGACGGTCGAACCATGTTTCAGTACAAAATCCTGGATTTGGATAACAAGGAAGTCCAACTTATCTACAAAGGAATGGACGTCGTAGAGATTCTTGCTCCACTTTGTAAGAAAGCCACTGAAGATCCAAAAACTAGCAGCGAAGATTTCGATGAGCAGAAATGCAAGCCAAAACAAATTGAATTGATTGATTTGACCGAATCAGATCCAGAGACTCCACCAAAACAAATATCTGAGAAAAAAAAAACCACAATCGAATCTCCAGATAGTGCTTTCCACTCTGCAGCAGAAAAAAATTCTGATTCATTACAATTATCACATGACGTAGAACCTGTGGCTTCTTCTAGCATGAGAAAAGATGACTATAATCCTGAATCTCCTTTGCCAGAGTCCAACGTGGATCCTTCCCTCACGCCGAGTAACGAACAGATAAAGAGTGTTAAATCAGAGGAGCTTTCAGTGGATGATATAATGGAACAAATGACTTATGAGCCTGAAGATAACATCATTTTCTCTGATTGCGATAATTCTAGGCCAAAGACAGGGAGTATTGAGAAAGTAGTGCCAATTAGCATTGAGAGCCACAACGCCGAGGAAAAAATCTTTCCAGAAAATATCTGCTGTGGTGAGGATCTGCCTGATAACGAATTTTAAATATAATAAATTAGAATCGATAATGAAGATTCCATTACATTCCAGTAACCTTGCAACCTTCCACTGTCTCTAGTGGAGAACCACTAGTTGCTAAAGAGGCAACCAAACCGTTGACACCAAAGACACCTGACTGTGAGAATATTATGACAGGTGTTTTAATTCTTCAAGAGGAAAAACATTCCTAAATAGTTATTCTAAATCTGCGAAGTAACGGTTTTTAACTTAGCCAAACAAGGCCTAGTTTTCTTTTTTATTGATTCAAATTTTATAAATCAAGAATTGACTATTTTTGTTATTTTCATCTTGGAACAGAAAAAATATATTACCAAAGATTGATAATGCTTTATATCATTAACAGTTCAGGTATTCAAACTTAACAGACCGTTTGTAAAGTCAATTAACTGTGTACAGATTATATTGCTATATTTGAAGCAGCAGCTTTTATGTACTTTTTGTTTTCATTTTTTCTTTTTTTGTTAGATTATTGATGCCTTTCTCACCTGTTATTCAATTTGCCATGGGATCAGTTTCTCAAATACAAAGCACGCGTTAATCAATACTTCGTGTATTTTGTATTGTTTATTGATCAGAAAAGAGTAACGTTAGGAATCTTAAAAGGAACGTAAGGTCAATGATTACGTAGAATATAGACTGGAAGAAAATGAGAAACCAAGACTCCATGACTGCTTTTGTACTTTACCGTGATAACAAAAAACTGTGTAATGTACACTATAAGATTGTTTGATTTTTTATTAGTACATATTAGAGTCTTTCATTTTATTAATGATCGTTCCTAAACTTTTAAGAATTTATTTTTGTTCTAATTGTAATTTATGATCTTAAGAATAAACCTCAAAAAGAGATTTCATATGATAGATCCAGTTGAGAATGCGTCTGAAAACATGTAATTAAAAGAAAGTATTCAAAAAATTGTTTATAAAATTTAAAGAATGATATATTTTTTAAATCGAAGATGAAAATCTGTAAATTAAGTGCTACGGTTGCACTTAACTTTTTGGCTGTTTAAGAATGTATGTAGTTGAGCGAGGAGAGAAGGTTCCTTTCTAAGACTTAAGCTTTCATTATTATAGGTATAAATTCTTTGTAAACTGTTGAAAGATAATTTTTTCTAATAAATTTCGTAACATCAATTATGTATAACAAATTGCTCTTAAATCCTACATTATAGTGAAGTAAGAACTTTTAAATGTTAACTTTAGTCACTTTATTTATGCTTTTTACATTTCAGGTTGCAGTATTTTTCAATTTTTTTACATATTACTTAGCTTTTAATTATTATCTTACATTGTTTTTTAAGATTTTTCGCATTTTTTTTCATTGTTTAGTTTCATCCTGCGTTTGGATTTTTTTAGATTCTAGGATGCCTCTTCTGCGTTCTCGAAGTTTCAAAGCTGAATAAAAGAACAAATTTGATAAGCATAAGATTATGAATAAGTCTAAGATTATCAATGCATTTTTTAAAGTGATTTAAATTACTTTTTCTTTCGCCGGAAATTACATTTTTTTCACAATCTACATTGTATTGATCTTGTTTGTATTTTCCAAGCATTTGTTGTGCAACAGAAATTTCATCCTCCAGATAGTAATTAATAGGTCCACGACACCACTTGCAGCCACCAAGATTAGCAGTAGTAGATTTTAGATGAGATCTATGCGTCCCAGATCTTGGAATAGACTTGGGGAAAATATCCTTTACTCGGAATTTTAAATCTGGCCCGCCTCCATTCAGGACTACGTTACTCAAAGAAGACGTGAAGGGCGGTTTTCTTTGATTATATCTGGTATGAGAATCTTGTGATTTTTCATCGCAACAAAACCCAAATGGCTTGTTAAGCCTTTCTTCTTTATTTATTTGCTTAATAATTTTCACTGACTCTTTTTTTGACACCATGGAAGTTTTTGATGATTTTGGTCGTTAGACTTCCGTTTTGGAGTTCAAAAGCAGTGTACCACGCTAATCAAACTATCGCTTTATTGCTATTTGTGGCTTCAAGCCGACAAAGATTTTTTATCCTTTTTATACATTTTTTTATTTTCTTCAAACAGTTCTTTCGATAAAATAATTGATAATAATCTCTTGCCGAAAATTAGAAATTTAGGTTGCCAGGATAGCCAATTACATAAATGCAGATTCTAGGTGCGACGTTCATAATTCGTCGGAGGCGTTATTGGTAAATTTATTATATATGAAACTGCACTTCTAATTTATAAAATTTTGAGGTTAGGAACTGGTAATAAAATTAAAAATATGATACATACTTCTAAATATGATAGTGAAGGGCAGCTGTCATTTTGGTGTAAAACAGTGTAAAACAATACGTGAGCAAATGATTCGAATTTTTATAAAACAAATGAAAAAACTATGAACTCTTCCGCCCTTTCCCCAACTACTTTGAGTTCCTCGTCAGGACAAAGAACCCCGGAGCCAGAGGACTCCGAATTGAATGCAGGTGGTACTCAGACAACAAAAATCCTCAATCACGTCAATTCTGAACTGCAAGTCACGAAGCATCAGACAAGAGCACGAGAATTGCACTTGAAGCGAGTGCAATCTTTGCGAAAGGAATTGGAATATCTTAAAGCAACTGAGTGGAAGTATCAACCAATTGATCGGTGAGCTGTACAGGTACAATTTTTTTTATTACATATTATTATTTTTTATTATTTTGAAGCTAAATTTCTATGTCTTCGTTTTATTTTTTAGATATTTAGGCTAACAATCTCGAAACTAAATCAAGATGTTTTCGGCGCTTGCATCATTCTTAAGTAACTTCGTCCCTAAGACTGATTCACCGTTGGACATGGAAGATATCGAAAATATCATCCAGAATGCAAACGAAGAAAAAATCCCTGAATTAATTCAAGAGAATGATTGGTCAAACGAAGATGGTTGTTTTTACAAAGAGGGAGTTATAACTTTTATCAGAGATGATTATGTTTTATTAGACGACAAATATGTATGTGATATGGACAAAGTCGCAGTCCCAGTTAAAGTCGGCGATAAGGTTCAGTACTTAGCTTATCATCTAGATCGAAATAAGGAACAAAAGATATGTAAAATTATATCACTAAGTAATTCATCTTGGGATAATGACTACGAGGAGTCTCCACCTACAGCAGAATCTACAATTAAAGGGCAAATGATGGACAGAACTATTGTAGGCAAAGTAATGAAGAGAGAAGGAAGAGTAGTTTTCGTCGAACCTCACAACGTCAATTTTAATTTAGACAATGTTCGCTCTGAATTTATTCCTTTAGTTGGTGACTGGCTAAGCATAAGTTCGCTCGTAGAAGTGAGAGAAGATGCTGCTGATTTAAATGGGGAAGTATTGGAAGTAGAAAGTGTTCGACCTTTAAGATCCAAACTACAGATTGGAAATGTGACAAATTATAATGCAAATACAGGGGTAGGAAATATTAACAGGAATACAATTTTTACTAAAGGGGTTTGTGAACCTGGCTACATTCCATGTGTTGGAGATAAAGTAGTCACCGACAGCATTGAAAGCGATCAGGGAACTTTTGTGTGGCGGTCGCTTACGATCGTTCCCTTAAGTCAGGTACCGCACAAATCTATTATTATTGTTTTTTTTTTATTTTCTGAGATTTTCATTTATTTTCGATTTATTTTTACAGGGTGCGGAAAAGAATACAATCAATGAAAGCACTACTGATGAAGACGAATTCGAGAAAGGGAAAGAGAAAGAATGGGGAATAATCATTACCAGCGATCTAGAATTTAGTTTGGAATTTCGGGAGGAGAGAAAACTGATCATTAGAATACAAAACATGAGTGATTATAGGCAGACGATAGTCAAATGCTGTTTTCTGTCCAGAAAAATGGAGTCGCAATTAACATTACTTTCTCCTTCAATTAATGATAATACTATCATAAAACCAGGAGAGGAAATTTCATACACGTTCATGTGCAAAGCTAAATTCATGGGTCTTTCGAAAGAGAAATTTCTTTTTATTTTCAAGGGTTTTAAAGTTGTTCGTACTTTTCGATTATTTGTCAAGGCGAATCAGACTACTTCAGAAAAAAGTTTCTCGAATTACGAAAAAAAAAATATTCCTGCGAGGCAAGATGTATGTGAAATCAGTGATGGGTATATTCATGGGATAAGACCTTGCAAGCCACCCGCTTTTATTGCCGTTCGAAGTGGTTTTTTTAAAATCCCACAGAGGTATTGGGACTTGGTTTTGGAGGCTACAAATAATAACTGTACGGAAATAGAGAGAGAATATATAGTTGGAGAGGGAATTCCTTGTCTCATGCAACCATTAACTATGCAAAATTATAGAGACAGATTTCATGCCATGTTGTATTTGGAAGAAATAGCCCAGAGTCTATGTATGCAAAAGTACGACATAGAAAGCACTCTTCTTACACATTGTGGAGAATATCTCAGCTTGTCTATTCCAGGACTTGCGGAAAAGCGGCCTTCTCTAATCATTGGTGACAAAGCGATTGTTTCTTTCAAATGGGATTCGACAAAAGGTAAAATTAATTTAATGCTAGTCCACTTTGAATTAAAATTAAGCAATTATTATTTATTTTGTTTAAGGTAATTTAAAATACGAAGGATTCGTTCATAAAGTAAGAAGCAACGATGTTTTGCTCAAGTTCAATCCGAAATTCCACAATGATTACAGTGGTCAGGATTGTCAAGTTAGTTTCAAGGGATCAAATTCAACAATTAGGCGCTGTCACGATGCTGTAAATTTGGCAGTCACACACCTTGGTCCAGAATTTCTTTTTCCAACCAAAGTCGTACAAAAACCGCCGCAATTTCACTTAACTGAAATCGAAGAGAAGGATTTGTCCAAAACATGCCCATTAAATCACAAACGAAATGGATCAACTTCCTCAAATTATTCCTCCAGTGAAGAGGTTAAATCGCCCCCAAGAGTTTCAGTTTTGGAACGGCTCTTCAACACTAAACCAGATTTATCGCAGTTTGAACGAAATGGAAATAACCCTGAATTTGTAGTAACAAAAGTGAAATCTTGCAACGGAGATGATAACATTAAAAAAGACATCAAGAAAGTGAACAACACTCAAAAGAGTTTTGAGGATTATGAAACTGAGTTAAAAAAGCGAAAGTTAATTTGGTACAATAAACGGTTAAATTACTATCAGAAAAAGGCTATTTTAAATATACTAAAAGGTTTCGCTCGTCCACTTCCTTACGTCATATTTGGACCACCTGGAACTGGAAAAACGATAACTCTTTGCGAAGCTGTTCTTCAAATACTAACTACGATTTCTGAAAGTCGACTTTTGATTGCTACTCCCTCTAATAGTTCGGCTAATCTTATTACTGAAAGGTTGCTCGATAGTGGAGTACTCAAGCCTGGCGACTTGGTAAGATTTAATGTTCATACAACTTTATTTGTTGGTTGTAAAGTTATAAGCTGATAAATATTAATAAGTTAAATTATACTGTTTAGGTAAGACTCGTAGCTCAACATTGCTTGGAAGAAGGAACAATTCCGGAACGGCTGCTTCCTTATTGTGCAACAGCACAGCTTCAGGATGAACGAACCGGCAGCAATATGAGAGCTGATCAAACAGGGTTTAGAACGAATTGTACAGCGAGCGTTCTTGGTCGTCATAGAATTACAATTGGAACCTGTACAGCTGTAGGCGTAATTTACAATATGGGTCTCTCTCGAGGACATTTCACTCACGTTCTCATCGACGAAGCAGGCCAGGCAACCGAGCCAGAAATCATGATACCATTAACTTTTATTCACGCTGACACTGGACAAGTAATTCTCGCTGGAGATCCAATGCAATTGGGCCCCGTAGTTATAAGTAATCTAGGAAAACATTTTGGATTAGGTGAATCGTTTCTCTCGAGGCTATTACATCAGTTTCCATACCAAAGAGATCCTGAAGGATTCGAAACTGGCTTTGACCCAAGGCTTGTTACCAAACTGCTCATGAATTATCGAAGTTTGCCAGAGATTCTTCAACTTTCTAATTCGCTTTTCTATGATTCCGAATTGATACCTGAGGTAAATATTACTTTAATTAAATTCACTCTGATCTTTTTTTTTAACAGGATACTAACATCTATTAATTTCAGATTTCGAGTACGAGGAGCAACGAAGCGAAACTTCTAGACACTTTGGCGCCTGAGTTACCTCAAAGAACTGGATTGCCGCCTTCGATTATATTCCATGGTGTGAATGGAAATAATTATCAACCGCCTGATAGTCCAAGTTGGTACAATCCAGAAGAAGCGACTCAAGTCTACTTTTACCTTTTAAGATTGTATAATCGAGGTGTTGATTCAAAGGACATTGGGATTATCACTCCTTATCAATCACAGGTAACAAAAAGCTTTATATTGTGCATTCTTAATCTTTCATTTCTAAAAACAAGTGTCTAAAACTTTAAAAACTTTAATCTTTAATTTTAGGTACGTCAAATCAGGGACTTGTTGATGGAGTCAGAAATAGAACTTCCAAAAGTTGGAAGTGTGGAAGAATTTCAAGGCCAAGAACGCAATGTCATAATTCTTTCGACTGTAAGATCTACGTCTGATTATGTTTCCGAGGATGTGAAGTATGCCCTTGGATTCGTGGCTGCGCCGCGCCGACTAAATGTTGCCATTACTCGCGCTCGAGCTCTCTTAATTATAATCGGGAATCCCTATCTTTTATCGGAAGATTTTTACTGGAGAACTGTTTTAACTTACTGTGCAGAACGGGATGCGTACACAGGATGCCCTATATCAAATGCCTTAAGGGAAATTAAGGTATGCTCGGAAGAACTGAAACAATCTGATTAGTCATGAAGCAGACATTGCTATTTCAGTAAAATAACATATCGAATCAAATCCATTAAACCACAGAGAAAATATTCATCATACAGTGAACGAGAATTTTGACTGACTTTACAATTTAATTTAAGTACTTCATACAAACTCCATGTGACAATTTTAAGTTCCTTTTTAGCCCTGTAAGAAACCTGCATTAATTTTTAATTTTGACAAAAAAAAACCTTAAGTTAATGGATACAGTGATTGGCCACTTTAAAATGATCACATCATTAAGAAATATCTACAATTAAAACTTTCATAAATAGCGTAGAGTAT
>CAJFCO010000169.1:57338-137117 GCA_904066015.1 Synergus gifuensis
TTAATATTGAGGGAGGAATGCGGTTAATATTGAGGTAATCAAGTGTAGCTTTTTTCTTATACAGATCTATTCTGCGTAGCACGTAAATACAAAATTACTGTAGTTTCTCATTTATAGTAAACATTAAAAGGCTGTAAAAAGTAATGAGAAAAAGTAACGAGAAAAAACATTTCTTAATATGATATTCGTTCATCATTCCTTAATTATGCATCACCTGACAAATAAATGTGAGACTTTTTCCCATAAAAGAGTTTCATAAATGGGAATGTTTAGAGCTCGTTTTCTGTATTTGCCTGAATGTGGCCATACTATAAAATAACATTGTACATTTATAATATTCATTGTGATCACATAAAAAAAATAAATATTTAAAAAAATATGATTTTTCTTATTACAAGTCAAGATTGATTTCTTTGATGTATTTGGTATTTATATATAATGTACATATATACTTATAATAAAACTATATACTTTAAAGTGATCTTTTGCTTTCTGACGGCTAATGATTTAAATATTTATTAAGATATATTAAATAAGTTTATATTGTTCCACATGCATTACAAACTCTTGTTATATTTTTCGATAAATTTCATGATTCTTTACTGAATCGAATAAGCTAAATACAAATTTGACCTCAAAAATTACTTCTCACGTGTAGTTTTTGAGTAAATAGTGGTTGAAACTTTTACAAGTTTTTTTTTTTTTTTTTTTTTTTGCCATTTTTAAAAATATTCAATTCATATGAACCTAATGTGTTGGACACTTTGAAAATGTCTTATATTACAGCTTTTAAGCGAGTAAAGTATTTTTATACAAATTCGTAGAAAAGCAACGTATATATCGTATATATTATATTTTTACAATTTTGTAGGTTAAGAATTCGCAACTATTCTGCAGAAGTATATATATATATGTGTATCTTTAAAACTAAATCATTATGATAAAATATTTTTATACTTCAATATTGCGACTACAATTATAATCAGACTTGAATCGATTCCTTGTTTACTCATCACACACGAATCATTTATCGCTGTTACATTTTGCAATGTAACATATGTTTTTTCTAACTTTCATTTATTATTGAAGAGTTTTTTGAAAAAAGTACACATACGAAAAAACTTGGTGAGCATTGAAAATTTGAAAATATAGATTATACAAGATATCATTGTAAGAAAATAATTGATTAATGTATTTAAGTAATTACTACTACATAATTACCAAACAAGAGAATTCTAACCTGTTATTTATACAAAAACAGTTTTAATTGTTTTAATCGTTTTAATGGTGCTTTCCACTTTGTTTACAAACGGAAAATTCGTAAGAGTGAAAGAGATGTAAAATATCTTTTCTACAGCCTATCTCTTTCAGTCTTACGGAATAAATAGTTATACATAAATACATAGAAGGGAGTACTACAAAATTAAAAATGGTGAAATGTGAGGGTGTCAAAAATTTTAAAATATAGAAGGAATTAGCTTTTACTATATTTATGCGATTATTTATTATTTATTAACTTATATTAAATAATAAGTTTATATTTTTCCATATGCATTATAAACTCTTTTGTTACATGGGTGTCATAGTTTAAAAAATATAGAAGAAATTATAGCTGCGATTTAAATATTTATTCATATTATGATTAAATTAATGAAAACAAAAAAATACTTTATAATTAATTAGAGTGAATTAAAATGTCTCATCTATTTAAATTATTGTTACAGATATGTCTACATCCCTGATAAATAGCTTGGAACTATTGGATTTGAGATTTTATGTAAAACGTAATTCTTCTTCTAATTTCTGAGGCCAGAAAAATGAATACGCTCTACTCGATTGTATTAAAATCATGTCCATTATTTGCATTTCTATTTAGTATAATTTCAATCTTCACAACAATCTACATCTCTGGGGAAGTTTCACTCATGTTTGCTTTTTTCTCCATTCAAGTTTACTTGAACTGGTATTGTGCATATAAAATTGGAAAAAGCGTATCGACGTTAATAATTGATAATCTAAACAATCGAAGTACAGTTATAAATATGAGCTGCACACAAAATTTTGTTATGCCTGAAAGAGAGACAAAATTCTGGTATTGCGAAAAATGTCAATTTTATACTCGTAAAGCAGCATATCATTGTTCAATTTGCAAAAAATGTTATCATTTTCGAGATCATCATTGCTTCTTTATGAGCACCTGCATCTTGCGACAAAACATGGGCCATTTTATTCTGATGTGTTTTTACTCTGCATTTATGTGCTTCTATTCTTTATTAATTCTTGGTCCCTATTTATACGAACACTTACATCATTTTATTAAACCAGGATCGAGTATTTTTAATGTTCTGTTAAGTTTTTGCTTTCCAATGGCCATGGCTAGATTTATATTTTCTGAAGAAGAATCCTGCTTATTGTTAGTTACACTCTTTGATGCGCTAGTTTCCACTTTTTGTGTGGGAATTTGCTATGGAAGTTGGAAATTAGGAGCTTGCCTAAGTGGGAAACAAGTTTACAGTTTTCATCCTGGAAGAAAAGAAAGCTTCAGAGAAATTTTCGGAAGTCACGGACTTTTAAATATTTTATTTCCTTTCGACAGTCTAATGGGTTCTAGATTAAAGAAAAATTATGAACTCAAGGATATCTAATGTTGTGTGCAAAGAGCATAATTTTATAAGGAAATAATTGTACTTTTGAATACAAAAATTCACAATAAAATATTACTATTGTAATTTTTTGGTACTATTTACTTTACAGTTACAATATTTACAATCTATTATAATTATGGTTGTACAATGTACACGTGTAAACTTTTATAAGTATAGTGCATAGTATAAGTTAAATTCCCTGACAAAAATTTACAAAATTTCACGTAAAACTGTATATCTTAAAACATTTAGTAATACGCACGTTCATAACAAATGAAATTATCACACTTTTCACTACAAAAATGAGATTAATATATAGAGGAATGAAAAAAGTCACGGAGCCACCAGCATTCATCTTCTTCTCACTTAAATTATGAAAAATGTAGAACTATCATATTTTGGCAGCACATACTCCAGCACGACGAAGAACAAACTACAGTCAAGTATCATCAATTGTTCACAGTTCCGTGTGTTTGTGATGTTGAGATGTAAAGTCACTCGGATGAATAAAGAAACCTTCCATCGCCTGCCATTTTGCATTAAATGGCGAATATTCTCCGACTACTTCCAGTTGTCCAACGATTGGAGAGCCATATGATCTTCCAGTTACTGATAAGTATCTGTAGGTAATGATAGAAATTAGATCCTAATTTACTGAATATTTTACCTTAAAAAATTTTTTAACTTACGTATCAGTATCGACGTGTTGGAACATAACTGAGTCGTCCCTTTCCCAAAAATCGGAATCACACACTACAATCCAGTGATCTCCGGTATCTCCTTCTCCCTTACTATCACCATAAGCAGACACTTCTTGTTTGTTACTCAATGGAGAACTAACATGGTGTGAATGGAGATTTTTCTTAGTTGCGACGTGCTCTAATCGAATAACGTCTCCACATTTGATTGGCTTTCTGTAAATTATAAATTGATTACAACGTGTTCTGAGTTTGACAAACTGGTAAATGCAAAAATTTGCAGCTATTAAAGCAAGATGTATGTAACAAAATCAAGCATACTACTTTCATCAGATATATGCTGTCTCTTATTGTGTTTATTTAATATTTTGACTAGCCATTGTCTTAAAACCAATTTCTTTATAAGGACCTCTGAAAAAATTAACAACCACATAATAATTGAACCGTCTCGTCGTAGAAGGGGATATACAATTTCTTGGTCTGAGCGTAATGACTTCTCATCATTTTTGAAATTTTTTTTAACTTTCATTTTTGGAAATGTATTTCAAGTAATTACATCCCTTCTAGGATACGGCTATTCAATTGTGCTGTAAAATACATAAAGAAAAATTGAAATTACCCTCGTCCACACTGTTTTCCAGTTCCAGCTTTGATTAACCAATGTGAATTTCCATCTTCTTTAGTTTCCGTGCCTGTTACTGATTGTTGTCCACTGCCTGTTCCGTATTTGATATCATGAGAATGCAACCTCACTTTGTAATCAAGATTCATCAACTTCAAAACTGAACCGCATGTTACATATTTGGTTCCTTTGGCTGAAAAAAAAAAGAAAATTTTATGTTAAAATGAAATAATAATTAAAATTTTGTATACAATAATTTGGATAAATTTGTAAGCACGAAAATTCTATTCATGCATGATAAGATCGAAAGTAAGGTTAGCTTTACAATCATGTCTTTTTTGCGATTGGAAAAGAAAAATTATTTATAAAAATTCAATAAATATATTTGCGAACACTCGAAACATGTCTTAAATGTTTCAAAGTAATGTATTTTTAATAATAACAGTTTAAACAAACAAATGTTAGGAGCAGTGGAAGGATTGACTGCGAAATTATATAAAAACTGAATATATGAGAACTAATAATATTCTAAAACATTTCAGAATATCTAAATATGTAAATGTTTAAATTTTACCTTCAACAAGATTTAAATATGAGATAAATAAAATGAAAAATAGAAGGAGCAAGCATTCTTTGTTTCTTCCCGCGGCCATTTTTAAAGAGAACTGATACATAAGTTGACAAGTGTAAAAATGGGTCCGCGTATCATCTTCATGCGTGGTAAATCCTGATTGGCTTACGAATGACTGACGAATTCAAAAATAAAAAATTCTCGCCCCCAATTCTCTGAAATCCTAAATGGATTTTTCGCACTTTCATTTACGCATTACATTTTTCAAAATGACTTAAAGATTAAGTTTAAATAAAGAAAGACTTTCTTCCAAGATTTAAATAAAATAAAGTCTTAATAGTAACAGTTTCTATTATTTTTTCTGGACGAAATACTAAAGAGAAAACAACTATCTTTTATATAAATATATTTCATCATTTTGAACACATACATAACTTTTAAATTACTAACAAAATAATTGTATTCCTCTTGTCATAATTTTATATAATTATATCTCTTTCACTCTCTTAAAACTCGAGAGGATATTATAATATTTGCTTTTCAAATAACATACATTGCTAAAGACTCACTTTCAGAAAAGAAGTACGTAAATATAAGCCCTTAATCATTAATAATTAAATTTCAATTCACATATAACTTCAGTAATATCTCAAAGCCTCTGACAACTATATACTGCATAAAGAATTTGTTTTTAAGGTTCTGAACCTTCTGATTTTTGAGATTTAAATTTTAAATATTAAACGCAAATCAATGTTTATAAAAAATACTGAATGTGCAGATACTTTAAATGTGGCATGCATATATAAGATGTGAATAGTAAATGCAAACTAGATGTAAATTTACCCTGCGCACGGGCATTTTTAGATATCTATAATCATTATTACAAAATATGGGCATTTACAAAGAATTAAAATTTAAAAACAATTATTAATAAAATCCACTCAGATCAGAAATCGACGGTTTTTGGACGGGTCTTGTAGTAGACGTAGGCAGATATCAAAGCCGCGATTACAGCTAAGGTCGGCAACACGACGGAAAATACCCGTTGTTTGTTTTCCACGAATTCTTTTTTACGTTCCTTTTTCTGTTTGTTGGTCTCTTTCGTTTTGCCTTTTAACTGACGCATTGCTGAAAATAAAAGAACGATATTCAATACATTATCCAATATGTATTATAAAATCACAGTTATTACTATAATAGGGTATTAGTCTTTCTATTTATACTACATATTTTCTTAAAATAAAATTTCCAAAAATAAAAATTTTACTCTGAAGATTATAAAATATTTTTCAGAATCTACTTTAAAGATTATCTCAATTTAATTATCTTTTATACAAACTTACCTTCCTATATTTGTGGATATACTCTTATTTCTTAAAAACTGTCAATAAGCACTGATGTATGATCATCAAGGTCTGTCAAGGCTCTTTTACCTGCTTTTACACAGATGATAATCAGTTTTTGACACGTAGCAAATTCTTTTTTTCAATGAAAAAAGAAAATATCAATGTATACCGGTAATAACTGAAACTTCATGAAAATTTCATGGATTTCATGGATAGAAAAGGAAAATTATGGACGTTGCGAAATTTAACCACGAACTTGAGGGTAATTATGGTAATTATATCTTATTTCCATTTATAAATTACTCCGAATTTACTTATATGTTTAATATAATAATGATAATAATATTCTAAAGTAGCATTTGGTTAAATAAAAATTTGTAGCTTATTGTAGGCAACAAAAATATAAAATATAAATAAAGAGAATGTAGAGGTTGGTAGGGTTGGCGGAGGTGCAATGTGCGTGCATATGTATGTGATGTAGAGCAACTAGAGTATGTTTGTGTATGTGTCTGAGGAAAATGATTCTCCGAGCATACTACGCATGTGTCGCGCCGAGAACTTTATTGGCTGCTCTTGGCGCGCTTTTTGAAATAATTAAATTATAAATCATTTTTTATAATAAATAATGGTATTTAAAAGTTAAAAATGTAATTTTTTAAAGAACTACTAATTTGAAGTTATTTATTGTGGTAAAAAAAGTATTTTTTTCATTGATTTCAGAATTAATTATTTTTTTTTAGCAGTAAAATCATATTTTTATTTCAAATAAGTGCGCCGTTACTTTAGCCAAATATATTCCGCCAACTTTCTTGTAAATAAATGAATAAATACAAAATTTAAATTTAAATTTAAATTTAAATTTTGGACAGAGAAGAGCGATGAGAAAAAAATTAATCCATTGCTCTCTGCTGTGCAAAATATATTTTATTTATTTATTTACGCGAAAGTTGTCGGAAACGGAATGTATGTATATGGCTGATGTCACGTCTGCCATTTATCCTTAATGACAGCTGTTGGATAAAAAATTAAATGTATCAGCTGTTTATAGAACGTCATGGATAATTGGATGTCATGGACCATGTCCAAGTTTAAATTTTTACAAGAATAGAACTACTTAATATCAATTAATGTATGTGTATGTATTGTATAACAAAATCTAATTATTGGATTACAATTATGGGTTGAAGTACTCTATAATGTGAACATCTACTTTCATTACAGGTTAGAATTATATAATGTTAATATAGAGCAAGTTGTTTCTATTACATTGTAATTTATTTTACAAATTGGTTGAGTCAAATTTTATTCTGGATTTGAAATGAAGAAATTAATTTTATTTTTTTAAATTGATTCCTCTTTATTTCTCATGAGATTTTCTACAACGTGCGTTTAATTCTTTTTATAAGTTGAATGAAAGATATCATATATCTGATATTATTCAACGATTGAATGAGTATCTGTATCATACATTGAGGTATTAAAACTATATAGTATCTATTTAGTGTAATTACTAGTACGGTGATTAGTAGATTTATTTTTAGAATACATACATTTTTGCAAAATATTTGTTGATATATTTACATATGTATACTTTTAGAAAAAAATTGTAACTAAATTCTATGGATTGGAAAATGAATGAAGGGACTTGGCTGTGTCCAAAGGTTGATGCCGCGGACGAATCAAAAACTGAGAGTAATTATTCTCGCAAAATTGATATTAGTGCTGTCCTAAGGCCAAATGCAAATGATATGCGTGAATTTATGTGCGGATGGGGGTCAGCTGTAATTAACATTACAGTTACTTATCCTATCAACAAAATTATATTCAGACAGGTGAGTTGTTTGTTTTTTCCAAAGTGAATTCCTACTTGATTATGTTCTTTTCAAAAAAGAGATTCAATTGAAATGAGTTGATAGCAATTGGGAAGTAAAATTGCTGATTTACAGTTTTGTTGAAATGCAATAATTAACAATATTAAATATGAATTTTGTATAGATTGTGGAAGACATGCCAGCAAGCACAGCAGTTCGCCAATTGTATCAAGAAGGAATACATCTTCTATATCGAGGAATGCTGCCACCTCTCTGCCAGAAAACTCTTTCTCTTAGTATAATGTTCAGTGTTTACGAGGGAAGCAGAGAGAGAATTACATTACTCACAGGAAGAACGGTCTTAGCAAAAATTATAGCAGCAAATGTTGCCGGAACTGCTGAAGCCATCCTGATGCCACTGGAAAGAGTTCAAACATTATTGCAAGACTGGCGATATAACAGCAAATTCAGAAACACATCACATGCTTTTAGGCATTTGTTATCGACATATGGAGTTAAAGAATGTTATCGAGGTTTCGTCCCAATAATCTACAGAAATGGTCTTTCGAACCTTACTTTCTTCACTCTTAGAGATAAATCGAAACAGTTGATGGGTGAGAGACAATCTTTCGTGAAAAACTTTGTTAGTGGCGCTCTTATTGGCGGATTTACTAGCACTGTCTTCTACCCCTTAAACGTAATCAAAATTCACATGCAGACAAAAATAGGTGGTAATTTTGATAAGTTTTCTGAGACTGTGCGCGAATTATACATAGCAAGAAACAGAAGCGTAACAAATTTATACAAGGGAGTGCATTTGAATTATATGAGATCGTTTATAAGCTGGGGTGTCATAAACGCTTCTTATGACTTCCTAAAGAAAATTTTCTTTTAACGAAACGAGTTGCCTAGGTAAACTGATTAATATTTTATATTGTTTATATTAGTTTTAAATGTAAAGAGTAAATTAATTTTAAATGTACAATTGTAAATGGAATTTACAATATTCGATTTTGGTTAAATTTTTCTAATCCGAGATATAAGATCTCATTTTTTGATACAATCTTTATGATTATCTCACTTATTTTTGGAACTTTATGGCTTGGTTAAAATAATTATGTTAAAGATATTTAGAAAAGATGTTTCATAAATAATGTCAGAAATTGTTCATTTAATGGAGATAAAGTATGATTAATTAATTGAAGTGTAGCGTTCTTTTCCTCTAAAAAATCCTCGCTTCTATCAAAATAATGTATTATATTGTATTATTGTAGATAAAGAGGTGTGGTTTTAACAAGAAAAAACTTCTTGTGAAGTTTGTTTAGAACAGGGAAATACAACAAATTATGAATTAGATGCGTAGCTAGAACATATATTTTTTTGTTAAAAAAATGAGTGAAGAAAATTTGGTAAAATTGTCCTCATAGTGTATCTTACTTTCTGCTCTATCATTTACTTTTTTATAAAAGAAGTTTGCATTTCTATTTTTTAAAACTGAGTCTTTATATTAAAAGATTGTGAGTTATTTTTCAGTTTGTTTTTTATTTTAGCCTTAGTACGGACCTGGTGAGAACTGGTACACTGTTATATGCTCCTGGGCATGGAACAGGAGTGTATGTATAACAACTTTTTCGATGGGGAGGGGGTCTATAATTTTCAAAATCTATAATGTGAATTCTAAATCTTATAAGAATTGTTTTATTTATCTTCATTTATATTTGAATATTTACGGTTCTATATCGTATTTTACATTCATATTATTTCTATGTAGGCTTTTATTATTTTATAAGGCGTATGGGAAATCACATACGTAATACGGGACTGTATATCGCAATATCGCATATCGATAAAGTAGGTAAGGGGAGGGAGAAGCTGCCTGCTAGTTTTACACTTTTACGAGCGATCGTGTGAAACGTGAGGAACATGGGTGTCAGTCAGGATGGTAACAGAAGGTGAATAAGCATCGAAATGTTTATGACAGCTGCATAGAAAGTCACTGACATTTGCTGACATTATTCACTCTGAATGTAAGAATATTCGAGGGTGTCGGCAGAACTTTTTTTTTCGTGAGTCCGGCGTACATTAAAAATGGAGTTGAAGATTAGTCTTGATAGCGTGCTATTTGTGGCCAACGGCTGAATAAAATAAAACCGAATGATGAGAATCAACTCTACAAAGATGAGTACTCCGATCGAGGAGAAGATTGACCAGAAGCTGAAGGTAAATATTCAATTGAACAGTCGGCTGCAAGTAGAATAATGTACTCACATTTTCAGAAGTCACTTGTTTTCTATTTTGCTTTTTTCATATAACTTTATCAAGAACATATGAAAAGAAAGTGACTTCTGAAAATGCAATGTAGGCTATTCTTGCACCCAAAGGTTCAATTTTCTCCTAACGCGATCCTCGTAATCAATATATAAGCGAATGCAGAATGTGTTCATGACATGCCTGCTAGCCTATAGTAAATTATTGCATCGACAGAACAATTATTTTGGTTGGAATAAATTACTAGAAAGTTCATACTTAGAAGTCCTGGAAGCTGTTCCGGTTTATGATAATTGATAATAGTTTGATTTTAATTTATAAATGTTTGATAATTGCTTTTGAATTATGAATCCCGCGAAAATTTCGAGGCAAATTCAATTATTTTTTGAGCGAATGGGAAAAGCAATAATCCCTTTCGAGCTCGTTTGCCATGCGCGTCAATCTTTTTTAATCGAGCGACGACCTTAATTTATGACCGTTAATCGCCCTTAATTGATATTTCTGCAGATGCCGGTTTTTTTATATTGTGGTTTGTGAGATACATACTTTATTTGGATTCAGGTGTCTAAAATTCTCAGATCAATCGACCAATAAACTGCAAGAAAATTAAAGATCAAGAATGACATACATAATAGCGAATGATAGGATAATAAGGAATTCCCGAAAAAAGGTTGAGAAATAAGTATTACGTAACAACAACTAAGCTTATTACAAATAAAACTATAAAATTCATAGATTAACAACACTTACAACTTTAACTGAAAGTTTTCTTTAAGGCTACGACAATCATAGCGTTAAAATATTGAAGTTCCAAATTTGTCTCATGAATGAAAATTGCTCTGGGTATTATTTGCCAATAAAGTATCCTTATTTATTTTCCGGAGAGTGCTCTAAATGGTCTAAACTCTAAAGTTATTCATATATCGATTAAGCAATAACTTCATTTGTTAAGGAATTGGAGTGATTAAAAATGTCTAGATTTATTACTAAATAACTTAAATTTATTTATACTTTTATATTACCTATATCTTAAAAAAGTAATATAGTACTCAAATAAATTAAAATTTTTTTTGATAAGTTCTTTATCACCCTTTTATGTGTTAGCCGTAAGTTAAGTATCATTCAGTATATATACGAGATTTTTAAAAATATATTATTTGTATACTTTAATTCAAAAGGTGCGGACGGGGATGGTAGCAATTAGCGATGGCAAGAGTAAGCCGATACCAATGCGACTTTACCTTTCAATGGAGATCCTTAAGCTCCAAAGGGAAGATTTGGAGGTAATATGATCTTTCTAAAGTTTCTTTTAACTTTTTTTTTCCTCAACTGCATATATTTATTCTGAGCGCAGGAAATCGATATAAGTTTGCTCGAACACTTTGCTATTCAAAAAGTTTAATATCGTTTTTCACTATTCCTATTGAATAAGTAATTTCGTTGTCGGATGATGCTATTCATAAGTTTGGCTGAAATAAAATGCAGTACATTTATTCGGGACTTCCGATTTAACCCACAGTAACTAGATGAAATTACAGCCTGTTAAGATCATTGAAATTTATGTCATCATCTCGTTCTATATAAATTATGAGAGCAAAATTTAATATTTTCTGTTAGCTTTAAATGAACCAGCGGGTTATGGAATCGTGAATTTTTAAATACAGGTGAATGCACTTATAAATTTAGCCAAGGTATAGAATTTCAGCTTGAATTAAAAATAATTCATCGTGTCATCGATATCCTACGAGCCATTGTAAAAACATTTTGCTATACATTTAAAAGTTATATTATGTAGTATAATATAATTACTGATTTAGATTGAGAAGAAAATATACATGTGAATGATTTCTAGCAGGCGGCGAATCACAACAAGCCTCCATTGGATGCAAAAGAACGTATGGTCCAAATCAGAAGGCAAAAAGTTGGTGGCTTGGGATTGAGCATAAAAGGAGGGTTTGAACACAAACTTCCTGTTCTGATATCTAGAATTTATAAAGGACACGCAGCTGATCAATGTGGTCAACTCTTTGTTGGAGATGCTATTATTAAAGGTAAGCTAATATTCTAGAAGACATTAAATAAAAATTTGAAAGAATCACTTCTTAAATTCGAGTAGATAATGGAGACGGTTAATCTTTATAATTTTATCTATATTCAACTTGACAAATCTGAAATATATTCATAACAAGAATTCCTGTTTCTATGCTCATGCACTTTCTTTTATTTTTATTTCTTTTTTGCTTTGAACCCTCTCCCTTTATTTCTTAAATGGTAAAGAATTTAAGCTGAATGAGTTAATCATGTACGTAATTATTTTTTATTACAGTAGTGTCAAGTATCATAACTAGAATAAACAATCGAGAATATTGATTTAAAAGTAGAACTTGAAGTGGCTTACTGACCATGAATAACTGATTACCTATAACTATTATTTGACAGTGAATGGGGAATATATAACGGCTTGCAATCATGACGATGCTGTGAACATACTGCGAAATGCTGGTGACCTCGTTGTCTTAACTGTTAAACACTATAGAGCAGCAAAGCCGTTTTTGCAAAAGAATGGTAATTAATCTATTATTTTAAAAAATACTAAAGTACTGATTTTAAAAGTAAATTTGTTCAGTTGTATATTAAAAACTATTTCTTCACAGAAAAAGAAGAAAAATTAGATAATGCTACAAATGGGACTGCAGAGGATGGTTGGGTTTCTCCGAGTAAACAACCTGGCAGTCCTAGATGTAGTCACAGTAGACATAGTTCAAATGCATCAGCGAGTTCTGCTCACGCGAAAAAATGGATCGATCTAATAACAGGTTTGTATATATTTTAAATTAAATCTGTTCCCCAGGCCTAGAGAACTTGCAATGATCAGAGAAATAATAAGAGTGCTGTTTTCTCGGGTAATATACCTGAATGGTATACCGAACGAAATCTTCTGAAAGATAATCAAGATATACACATTTTTCTTGAATAATTACACAGAATAACTTAATATAATATATTTTTAACATGAAAGCCTGCGAACTGATTTTTACCATTGTTTATTGAAAAATTTAAGATTCTGTACAGGAACTTTTATATTACTTTAAATGTTCTTAGTTTACTAGAGTGTTTTGACAGATACCATCAGTATACTTTTAAACAATGTATTTGTGACACAATTTTATTGAATAGATGTGTTTTAAACTTTCTAATAAGAGCGTATTAAACAGGTATACCTTTGTCCCAGAAACCCATCTCCATAGTTCAAAAGCTCGTTGGCATCTTTTGAGAAGTTATAAGTTCTGATAATAAATTAAAAGAATAGTTATCTAGTTTATGACGTAAGTTGTAAAAGTTAGTCTATATTATATATATGGAGTATAGCATGGACTAAGTCTGAAATTAATTTAACTTTATTCTCTTCGATATGCATGAATTCAAAGCTTTCGTTTGATGAATATTGATTGACTATAGATGCTCTCGTTCTCATTTATAATCACAGAGGTGTGTTATTCTATAATAAAAATAAAATTATTTGTAAACCCTCGGAGATAAATTGCAAAAGATAATAGAAAGGGAAGACAAATTTCGAATTCGTATTTATCGAATAATTTTATTTCAGTTCCGCTAATGATGGCATATGTTACACGATATATCTTTGGTACTGATAAATTGAGGCGGAATGCCTTTGAAGTGAGAGGTTTAAATGGAGCCAGAACTGGAATTATTCATTGCGATGACAGTGCCATTCTTAGTCAATGGTTGAAGTTTATTACTGATAATATTACAGGCTTAACTCATTTTCAAGTGAGTACTTTGTTCTTAATCTAGCATATAATTTACATGAAATTTCACAGAAATTCAAATGAATGAATTTTTCACGACTATTTATTGCAGATGAAATTATACAATCGAAACTTTGGAGTAGGTGAGCGAATTGAATACATGGGATGGGTAAACGAGGCTATCAACAATAGCAATCAGCCCTGGCAAAGCTACAGACCAAGGTTTTTAGCACTGAAAGGTCCTGATTTGTTACTTTTTGAAACTCCACCCGTAAGTATTATATTTAATGAAATGGCCTTAAAATGATTAAATTTTCTTCCCTCCAGTTCTAATTTCTGTACATTACTATATGTTGATAGTGCAACATTGGAGACTGGTCACGTTGTGCATTAACTTTTAAAGTATATCAGACAATGTTCCGGGTGATGCGGGAGTCAGAGAATGTGGATGAGCGGCAGCATTGTTTCCTTGCACAATCGCCTGGAAAACCACCAAGATACCTTAGCGTGGAAACGAGGCAGGAGCTTCTAAGAGTAGAAGCCGCGTGGCACACGGCAGTTTGTTCTGCAATCACCCATCTTAAAGTTAGTTTTCAATTGCATATTAATCTTCAATCTTGAATCAGTGATTTTTTTCTAACAGATTCAATGAGGAGTTCATTTTCGTTTCAGAGCAAAACATTTCCTGTAACTTTTAATGGCAGGGCTGCAGGCTTAACTTTGGAGTGGTCTCAAGGATTTTCACTTGCCTTCGAAGGAATGACGGACAATGTTTGGAGGTACAAGTTTTCTCAGCTTCGAGGATCGAGTGATGATAGCAAGAGTAGATTAAAGTTACATTTCCAAGAACATGATAGTATTGCTATCGAGACAAAGGTAATATTATAAATCGATAACAATTGTTTTCAACTAATTCAATAAAATTGACGCTTGTTTAGTTGGTTTGAATTAATCAACTTTAATTTTGCAGGAATTGGAGTGCTCCCAGTTGCAGAATTTATTATTCTGTATGCACGCTTTTCTCACAGCAAAAGTGGCTGCAGTTGATCCAACTTTTTTAACGTCGACAACACCGTGATTTACAAAAAAGTAAGTACGACTGAAATTTTTCATTTTTTTTTTTTTTTTTTGAAAATCTTACGTTTCCCAATGCTCTGAATGACAGGATAAAATTAACCCAAGGAAATACTAGTCAATATTCCAAAAATATGACTCTAATAAGAGAAAAAAATCTATTTTACCCAGGTCTGAGTTTGTAAAAAAATAAGTGGATAGGCTCTGAATGCATGTTAAAAATTATATGAGAAGGCCTGGCCTCCATGCTAAATCAGGCCTCACTTTACCACTGAAGGAGATTTGTGTTATTTTTATTTGAATTACTTTTTATTACTGATTTACCAAATATGTATTTCGTTCAAGAGATCGCACGATTTGGAGTTTATAAATTTACATTTACGTCGATATTTATTTCTAGACTGAGTATTATTTAAGAACCTGTATATAGTGAAACGATCTGAATTGTGCTGATTAATTTACTAGGAATTGCTTAGAAAGATAAAGGAGACACGGTAAATTAAGTGAAATTTCGCCCTGTACCGCAACCTAAACTAAGCACATTATTTTTCTTTAGGTCCAAAATGGTACGTAAACAAGTAGAAGAATTTGAAATTAGTTTAGGTTACGCGCGGGCGAATTTGACCGAAATTACCTTGTAGATTATGTGGAAGCCTTTTGAGTATAAGTTTTGCGTTTTTTTTTTTTTTTTTTTTTGAAATGTTAATTGTGATTACTCTTGCACTCGTTCATGATTTTTAAGTAAATACAATTTCAGGAAGAAATATTAACACTCCTACAAAGTAAATTTTATACTAGACATATCGAGTGCCTTAAAAACCATGAACACAGCGTAACTGAGTTGTTAATCACTCTTCCTTTATACAACAAGATGCGTTTGGCTCTGTGTTAAGATTGCAATAATTAAAAGTACATACATTGTTATCGGCGCTCTCTGCTTTCAATATTAATTGTTTGGGACAAATTAATTTTAATAATAATTTTAATACCAGTATTACTCTTTCAATAAAATACCGTATCATAGACGTAGGTTCGACCATGGTGGCTACCTTCGAGGACATTCTAAATGTAACGATTTTTCAAAGGAATTTCACCTTGACGGTGAACGTTTAGATATTTATTCTCGAAAGCTAGATATCAATCTCCTACTTCTATAGATATCTAAACATAACTCGTATATTTTTTAATCATTAAGTTTGAATTAGGGAGAAACTGTTAATAAGATGTGTAATTATTTTTTTTACAATGTATTAACTTTAGACTTTGTGCTTTCAATAATACCACTTGTTCTGAAATTTAGCAATTTAGTTGCTTTGATATTTACAATAAGTCTTATTATATTTAAATGTAAGAAATATAATGTAAGATTCATATCGCATATGTACAAAATACATAACAGAGAAATCATAAGTTTCACTCGCGAAGATAGACACATAGTCCGTTATTACAGAATTAAATGCAGAATGATTATAAAACATTAGTTTTCGTTTAAAGCCAGGAAAGAAAAACCGATTGTGTATTAAGAACGTCAATTGCATATTTTTTACTTACCGATTCAAGGAATTAATTCGAATCGGTTAAATCTATTGAATACTTTGAATCCCCTTAGTATGCAGTTTTTTTTTTAAATAAAACCTACTATAGTTTCATGTTCATCTACGAAGTCCTCTTAAAATTCAGTCACTTTTACCTTTAATTAGGTGGTAAAAATATCGTAAGGAAACGGCACGAATTTTACAGAAACAAAGTTTATTTTCTTACGCATCACATGTGGTAACATCGATCCTTTTGTGCCTGACTGTCGTTAGTTAACTTTCACCCAGAATATCTTCTCAAAAATAGTATATTGTGTATCAAGGACAGCATAAGTCAAAATCGCTTTCCGCCCAAAATACACACGATACTTTTTATCACTCCCTCTCTTGAAAGTTGACCTTTTTCAAGTCAGTAGTGGGCCTAACAGTAACTTTTACGCTCACTCGCAAAGTGTGCAGGCTCCCAGAATTCTTTGAATCTACAAAATCTGATTTGAAGCCAGTTTTTTTAATCGCAGATTCTTCCTTCTGGATTTTTTTCTACCTTGACTTTTGTACAGTAACTCTTGTCCGTTTTTCTCTACATCATTTCGCCCTTGATCTTAGTTGATGTTCAGCAGTATCTTTTTCTTTTTAAAAACTGCTCTTCTTTGGCTACTTTATATTTCATGAATTCCTTATGAACTTGGATTTTCTTTTCAGCCTCAGTAACCTATTTTGGCCTGGCAGTTGCTTTTGTCTTTTTCTTGCCAATTTTTTTTATGCTGACCTGATGATTGATTGCTCTTTTCAATTCTTCTAGGCTTATGTTCATGTTGATAATATGTTTTAAGTCAGGATTCATTGTTGGGAGGGGGGTAAAGTTTAGGGGAAAACTTTACCATCGCAGATGTTTTCTTTGTATAACTTATTCCACACAACATTTTGTATTCTTTTTTTACACGTGTCTTCTCCCTGCCATCGATTTTTTTACTATTTTCTTAAGTTTTAATGTCTTTTGATGTTTGAGAAGACCTTAATTCACAATCACATGACTCCCTATCATTACTTGAGTGTTTGTGGTATTGGAGACATTTTGTCTCGTTTTGTTTGACTTCCTTTGTTGCTAAAAGCAAGTTCCGTAGACTAGTTTCCTGTTGTCAATTCCAGTATATTGAAAAAAGAAATGGTGAAGGATAAACAGCTCTTGGCTCGCCTGTTGCAGTCGAAAAGAATCAGTTCACACTCATTTCTCTGAGAGTCGAGGAGGCATCTTTTGATTAACTCCTTACCATTCTTTTTCGGATTTCGTTTCGATTTTTTGAACATAGAAGAACGTAGTCGGTGGTCGAAAGAAATTTCGAACTTCATTGATTTGATAAACTGAAATAATATCTATATTAAAGTGAGTCAAGAAATCAATTTTATTTATCAGTATACTTGTACATTGCAGATGTATTCCAAATTAGAAATATTTACGTAGGTAATATTGATTTCGTGATTCACCTTAACTTGTATTGAAAAATATTGTTAATATATTTAGAAAAGATTGAAAATAGACTTCACGATTCTCCAATTACTTGTAGAAAGTGCCTAAACTTATACCCTAGAGTATAATTGACATTAATTATAAACCTTTTAGAGAAGTAGGTGTTACCATGGTCGGAGTTATTAAAGAAAAATTGATTACAATCTCGACGCGAAAATTCATCGTGACGCGCCTTGAATTGTTCGACTACTGTTGTATTTCCGAAAATCAATATCTGTTCCGGCTTTCAGCCGTAGTTATATTAGACGGCGAATTTTTGTACGACACGCTAATATGTATGAGAAAATGAGTAAACATAAATCTGATGTATCGAATGCGAATAGAAAATTAAGTTATGTACACGATTGAATTTAATTACGGATACATTTTAACATACCAAAGGATAGATATTAAAGTCTGATCGTTAAGAAGTTTCGTGAGCGTGCCCCATACTTTATTTTAGGGTAATGTCAATCCTGTAATTAAATTTAGATCGTATTAAGGACTGCACAATTATATTGTATAGGTAGATTAAAAGAAATGCAGAAGCCGAAAAAATCGCAACAGAAAATACGAACTCTAAATAACATTAGCTTAGAATTGAAAATTCCAATTGTCCGCTAGGCAGTGAACAAAACAAATTTTCAGATTTAGGTCAGATATTGGCTGTGATGATTCTAAAATTATCCAAATGTTCAGTTTTGTTCTTATTTTGTTTCTTTCTTTATGGTATATGTAAAAGTTTTACGAATGTAATTTAAATTCACGATGAGTCAATTATTTGAGAATACTAAATTTATTCTATGCTTTGTCCTCACATTGTTTGTCCAACACTTCCTAGTGGACATAAGTCTTAGATATAAAATAAAGTATCCTTAAAGCTTGATTTAGGTTGCAACGCTTTTTTGAAAATATCTGACAGAAATAGTATCTAGATTTCTGTTCGAAATTTCTAAAAGAGTTTATTAAAAATTAAAGTATACATAATTCTCACGCAGAGTTCAGAAAGTCTATTCTGAAGAAAATATTACAACTTGATATTCATCCTTATTTATTATTATTATATCTAAAAAAATGGAGTAACGAAATGTCTCGGAAAATCTGCATACATTGTTATTAAAAACCTAATTTGCTTTTTAATGAGTTGAAGTTGTAAAAAGTAAAAAAGTAATCTCGCCCAAGAAAATTTTTTCTTAATAGGTATTTTGTCTGCGTGCGAATTAACTGTTATTCTTTGCGAAGACATTTTCTGATGCTACAACGCACTTTTACCAAACTTCCAATACTTCACTTCCTTGTGGTATGAAAATTGTGTTTCTACCCCATCATGTGAAGAGAATAACTAACGAATAGACCAAGATCATTTTAATCGAGAGTAAACAGCAGAAAATCTAGAGCTTGAGAAGTTTGGAAGATATCTTCGAGATCTTATATTTCGAGATATAGTTTATCTGTTATAATGTCTATCCCCCAATTGACAATATGTTTTAAAATATATCATTGTTAGACGTTACTGATTTTTGAATTTTTATATATTTACCCATACTCCTCGTCCAAAAAAATACATTATAAATTGAAGAAAACATTTTAATTAGTTCAAAAAATATTATTTATATCATTTTCGTATGATTATTAATATAAAAAATATAGGTTTGTAATATATTTTAAACTGATACCTCATTAAAGGAGATTGTCGTCCCCTGTTGGATATAGAAATGCGCTGAGCGCTTCTGATTTCATCAAGCCAATTCCACCCCAGCGTCATATAATGACCTGTCAGAATCCGAATTATTGCCAATAAATTCGAGGGGAGTGATAAAAAATCTCTATGTTACATTTCTTGGAGCACATAGTTTTCCAATAGACATAGTTTTCAAAATTTTCGAATTTTGAAAGATAAATACATATCGTTATAATACCCCTCGTGTCTTTCACTGTCCTAATTTTGTCCCTATTTCAGCTCCAACAGCAAATGCAATATTGCTTATGCTTTCTTAATTTGAAAATATTTGAAATTAATAAAGTAATTCTTGGACTACCCTTTAATTAATTTTTTTATGCAGGGGTATTTTTTTATCATCAAAATAAAAAAAAATTGCGATAGAAAAATGTAGTTACATAGTTTATAATGCGTGAGTGGCATAAATTCGCCCACGCTACTTTCTGGAATAACCTTCTACCTCTAGTCAAACGGGAACCACCACCTTGATAGTTTCTACAATTTCCGGTTCAGCTTAGTACGACGAAATATCCACAATTATGTAGAGAAAAAAATATTTTATTTATTATTTTTATCGAATTCTTATAATTTTTGTATGTATAACTTTTATTCTGTATATTTTTCCGGTCTGTCTATTTTTTAATTATTATTTCATTACATACATTTTATGCAAGCTATGTTTTAGTTTTGATAATATTGTTTTAGTTTCCGCTTATTAAATACAAGTGTTAAAAATTCATCGATAACTACGCTTTTAATAAGGTAAAACTTTATGGAAACTTATGTTTCCTTTAGATGATAAATTCAAAAAATTAAAATCTTTTAACTTTTAATTAAAATAGTATATTATTTATTCTTTTCTCCATTTCAATCTTGTAACCAAATAAAATTCTTAATCACAAAATCTATAATTGAATTTAAAATTTAATCTGTATTAATAAAATCCTCGGAATTTCTGTTTCAACTAAGAGAGCGAATTTTCTTGAAATTAACGATCTCACTCCACCTCTTGATTCAGAGGTAAGAGTTTGTTTTATTTTTAATTTGGAGACAAGTGAAAGATACATCTCGAGAAGACATTTCGTTTCAGTAGCAAACGAACGGCTCGATTCTCATTTCAAGGGGAGAAAAAGCTCTTTCTACCGAACTCTTGAATTAATACACCGTCTGAAAAGAATTTAATTTGTTTCGATCTTGCTCTATTTACTTCAGGATTTTAAGAGGTCCGATCACGTTCACTTTTTAATTATTCATGGAAAAAGTATAGTATATATTGATAAGTAATGCCAAATATCTGATTTTAAAGAGCAATATATTTAACAAAATAACAATATATTTAAATAATAATTAATATTCAAATATTAATATTAATTACACGATCTTCACACATATTATGGACTGCACTTTTCCATACTAAAAAAATCTCACTAAACATTTTTTACTTTATTGTATTCAAAAATTGTACTGAAATAATGGGAATTCGTATTATAATTTTTAGTAGTGAGAGACAGTTTTAGTCAGCCAGCGTGACATTCCAGTATAGCTTGAAGGTAATTTAATGTGCTTAATTGTTAATCAGAATTCTTTTAAAGAATTGTTTTAAATTAATTAAAGGTAGTGGTGTGCGGTTTGAATTACTCAAATTACAGAATTCTCTTAGAGTGTAATTTCCTCGACGGATAATCAGACAATCTAGAAATCGTATATACAATTAGCTACAATTTCACAATAATTCTACTGCTTATATTTTTACTCTCAAAATTGTTCGTCATGTTTATCTTTGTAAGTTGAAAATTTATTTCACATATACCAAGCAAATGCCAGTACACGTGTCTGAAAATCTACTTTAAATTTCAATTTCATGAACAGCTCAACTGAGTACTTTGCAAACATCTAACATTCATATTACATCAGAATTTTCTATTCAGGTTTTCAATTTTTACTCGATGGTTCAACATGCGCATAATGTTTGAAACATTTCTAGGACAATTCGGGATGTCCTTTTCTTCAAATATAAGATTTCATCAGTAGATACACAATAAATGATATATATTTGAAAAGGCTGTGACTCATTTAATTGTTCTAGAACAGTTCATCATCTAAGAGTTCTAAAACAATTATTTTGAAAAGCGAGACATACTTCTTTTTTAACGAAAACAATTGACATGAAGAATAAATTTTTTGAAGAGCACAGAGTGAAAATTTTGACACGAATTGATAAATTTTGCTGTTCGCAGGTTCGCTCAGAACACACGCTACGTTTAATTTCGATACAATCGTCGGAGTTTCACGACGTGGAATGAATGAAAGTACCTAACTCATCGAAATGAATCACGTCTATCGATGGCTGGTTGTTGGAAGTAAGCTAAAATTCGGTCGAATTCGTTATCGATTTCTAGTCGATCGACACTGCAACGAAGTGGTTTTGTGGAAACATAAAATATGGCTTTCAATTTTTTTATGCACGTGTAACTTTTTACACAGAGCGTTTACATCTCTTATTTTCCATTTCCAATATCTGCTTTCTAATTGGTAAAAGGGAAAGTCCAAATTATTCTTTTAGTTTATTCGATTGATAAATATGAATCGCATTACCATACTTCTCTAAAATGATGTAGAAAATTTCAAGCTCAAAGGAAATTGCTGAAAGAATGTTTGATTTTTTTCTGCAAGTTCATGCCAATGCCCTCCGACTTTTTCATTTGGTATTCTTGGTGTGCTTCGGATCATTTAGAATTTAAAGCGACTGGAAAAGTGTAAAGTGATAAATTTCCAGACAGTAGAGTCAGCTAGACTGAAGGGAGAGTAAAAAGTCGAAGGGTGTTGGAATTAAAGTTCTGACAACTTGGACGTTTCGACGGTCCAAGTATAAGGCGAGGAAAATTCTTCTTTTCTTCCTATTCCTATTTTCATGCTAGTATATAGTTTGGTTTGAATGAATTCTTCTATCAGAACTGATGATTTATGTCTTGTTCATGACCGATCGTTTTCTTCCTGGAGTCCAGAAAACTTTTGTTAATCGTGAAAAGTCAGCCCCTTAACTTCCAAACTTACTGTGGAAAATATTAAGAATATTCTGAAAGAAAAATGTAACTAAGTCATCAGAATAATCTATTTAGAATTATGTGGAATAACATTGTTTCTCTTGTAAAAGAAAATACCATAGATAACCCACACTCTTCAATTTTATTTTATCAATTTTTAGTTTCTTCGCCATTACTTTCGTCTTTCAGAGCTCAAATAGCAGAAAATGTATCAAATCAAGGAAAAAAAGTCTCAATTGCTAATTCGATCGAATAAATATTACGATTTCGCTATACCCTATTGAATCTTGAAATGTAAACCTTGCATTCTTCATCCACTTTCTGAAAGGAATTTAGGACAACTCGATCCCGGAATTTAGTATGTCGGCACGTTCTTCTACTCACATGTTTTAAAAGCTTTGTGCTACAAAATCTTCAATAATCTGTTTTCACAAGTGTGAAAGATATATATATTTAATTAAAATTTTAAAAACAAAACAACAATTTCATAAATTTTATAGTGAACAATAACTTTATTCAATAAGTGCGAAAATTTTGGACAAAGACGCATTTGTTTTCAAAATTTTTTTGTGTTATTGAACTGCTATCAACTATGATGGAAACACATGTGCCAGGCTACAAGCAAACTCTGTTGAATTTGATAAAACTTCCGATACTTCTTAGAAAGTGGGATTGTATCTCAAATATCGTGATACACAAAAAAACTTGCTAGTACAGTAATATACAATAGATAAAACAATATTATTCTTTAAAAAATTGAGTGATAATAAAATTGAGAAGGCGCTTTTACTAATTTAAACTGTTGTCTTACAAACTTAAGGTTTCAATTTTCGCGTATGTTTGTTTTTTGAAGTAAAATAAAAAGATGTACCTGGATACTGAATCAGGGTGACTAATTATCAAAGATTCTCGAGTTTTATTAATGAATTATGTAAAAAAGCTTGCACAGTATCCGCAATTAATCATGCAACCAAAGTACAACGAAATCTCCTGATAAATGAGTTATCGAAACTATCTGCGATCTTGAATTGGTCATTAATTGACTCGTCACTTGATATTGGCATGAAATTAACAAATTATTAACTGAAGCTTCCACAATTCTACATACTTGTCGAGTGTCAATCTTATTAAAGGGAAAAATTGTAAACAGGAAAAAACAGAATGATATGCAGGTTTCTGTATAGGAATTTTTAGTAGGGATCTGATTGCTGAATCGTGTAGTAAATATATAGAGGTACATTTGTCCAGCGAAATTCATGAAATGTACATAATCCGATCATAGCGATACATTTGTGTAGTTCATGGACGATAAAAAGTTCTTCATACGACGTAATTGAGACAAAAATTCATAACCAAAAAATAAATTCAAATTTAAGTTCATAACAAAAATATGAATTTAAATATGTATAGTTGTAAATTCATACTTGGGTAGTTTTTTTCTTTAAAAATAAATACTTTTGCACATTGAACTTTACTTATATTTAATATAATGAAAGGCGTATGTTTTTTTATGTTGAACCTTGGTTATTTACCAAGAGCGGATTGTGACTCGATGGTTTCCGCTTTTCAAAGAGAAAAAAAGAGTATTTGCCTTAGCATAATACGTATGTATTGCAAATACGAGTCATCCCTTATTCAACTTGAAAACGAAATTCTGGATAAAATCAATTTCTTTCCCTTTATTCTCCCCTCTTTAAAAAACCGAGAGGAGAGAAGAGTTGCTGGCACAATGTCTCTTTGCCTCTCGTGAAATGGACAATGAAGGTCAGCAAAGTCGATGAAGCGAAGGGTGAGGACTATATGGTGGATTTTTTGCGGTTAAAGTGAAAAATGAACCGACATTTCTGTGTAAATCCTGGAAATAGAATTTTATGTTATAAGGAGGACTGTCGATCTCTGATTTCTCTATCAGCGCTCTCTTTTTTTCATTATGGTGTATTTGTTTTAAAAATTATTTTTTTTTATTGAATTATTAATAATAATTGGGTGTACTGACCTTAAACGTATAAATGATTTAATTCGATAATGTCGTATTTATTAAGATTAAAAGGCGATTTTTCTACAAGTTTGAAAATTGCTACTTAGAATTCAAATGTTTTTTCTTCCTTTTTTTGTCATCTTTTTAACGCTATAGTATCTCTTTTACATGCTGCGTTAGTTTTACGTCCTAAACTTAACCAGTCAGCGTATTCACTTTAATTTGCATTTCAACCCAAGAACGTCTTATCCCTTACACCAGACGCAACTCAATGAAATAAATTTACCGGTTGTCCTTAGGAAGACTAAGAAGAAAATATTTCAACAATTTAGGACATTATTGTTCATAATCTATTTTAAAATAAGAAGCAGGAGGTAAAAATGCGGTAAATATTTCCTGAATTTTTTCAAAGTTCAAGTATCAGGTGCAATTTGTGTGCAAGACAATTGCAATTCAAATGTAATCCTGAGAGAGCGAACCAAATTACTTTCTAACCACTAACGACTGCGATTTCCTATGACATTCGGGAAACGATGCAGCTGAAAGAGCACTCAGGAGAAATCTTTACAGACATTTGCGACCGTGAAACAGAATTGCAAATCAACGTCAAAAGACGATCTCTATTCCGTTGCAGATAAATATAGTCAGATTGAGCCTTAAGCGATTCAACGCTATGATCATTGTATTTTGTAAACGATATATTTGAAGAGATAGATCAATTTTAACTTACATTTTTTAAAGACAATTATAGTAGACATTTTTACTGAATTGGACGTC
This sequence comes from Synergus gifuensis, assembly GCA_904066015.1. Taxonomy (NCBI): domain Eukaryota; kingdom Metazoa; phylum Arthropoda; class Insecta; order Hymenoptera; family Cynipidae; genus Synergus; species Synergus gifuensis. The sequence goes on from CAJFCO010000169.1 coordinate 82,705, forward strand.
TTCTTCATTAATTTATTTACAGAAATATTCATTTTCCTTTTTATTACTTTCGAATCTAAGTAAAAATCCTTCTCATAATAAATTATTTTGAAATTCGTAAAGAAAGTTTCGTATCGTTTGAGTTTTCCATTATATTGGAGACAAGAGCTGCACTACTTTTGTGTTATGTTTTCACGTCTGACTAATAACTGTTCTTACTACTTAACTCAGACTACTAAACTTCTATATATCTTCAATACGTCAGGAAAATCAGGATTTGCGAGTAATCTTCTGGTTTATATGTTTACATTTTTATATTTATTTTTATGGTAATATATATTTATAGTTTATATGTATGAAATGTTACAGTTCAGATGGGCGCATTTGAAAATGTGGTTTCCACTAAAAATACTCTGGACTGCGGACCTGTCAGATAAGGCAAGTATGAAACTAAGGAAGAATGAAACGAATTGCCCTGTACAGATTTCTGTAGTCAGATATTTTATCATGATTTCACTTCTCCGAATATACGCGAATTAATTTTTCAACGTCCGGAATTTCAGTGAATTCTGAGATAGAGGACAAAAAAGAAGAAATGGACTGTCATATTATTCAGCGATTATTAGTTATTTTTTCGAGTAGCAAAATTACACCTATATTTTTTCATTCTTCAAGTATTCATTTTTATAATCGTAACCCCTTTTATTTATGTGCAAATATTATAAATTGTTGTTTTTATTTTATTATAATATCAGAACTTTATAATATGTAGAAGAAACCACTTAATCTTTACATGAGTTTCATCCATTCAATTATTTTTTCATTTATTTCCACAGGTATATTAATCCACTCTCGTTCGTCTCTTTTTTTCTTTTCTATTCATTTCAATGTCAATAGCAGATGAAATCCATCCATCATGCCAAACTGATGGAGAACAAATCCAGTTCAACTATAGCTTTCGAAGCGATAAATGTGTAGTTTTAGCAGTGAATTGAGATATTTGAGATTCAATTTTTTTATATTGCATAAAAAAGTAATCATTGAAGCTGCGAATGAAGTCTGTCATGCCTACAACATTCTTTATTTGAAACATTTTCACTTCGATCCAAAATTCAAAAGAAAATAAAGCTAATACCTTATTTTCTGATGAAAAAAAAAAACGTAAAAATTGATATAATGTACTAAGTTTTGGTTAATTGAATTAAAGATGTCATTCATTATTGAACACTATTTTGTCTTAAGTTGGAGTCTTCTATAGCGTGCAAATGAACCAATAAGAAAGAGAAAAAGAAAAGTAAGAAAAGCAATTGATTCTAACAGCTGCAATGAATTTTAACTAAAGTCGATCCAGCAAATTAATGATACAATAAAACTCACTCTTTAATGCAAATTGATTTCATTAACTTTATTACCATACACTAATATAATCCTTCTTACACATAAATTTAATCAAGATACATTTTTTCTACATTTTAAATTAATTTTTTACTCTTTAAAATATTTTTTCAGATTTTGTCTTTAAATAAATAAGTATTTTTATTATGTTCATCCGTAGTAATGTTTCTTTCAATATTTTTCATAACCATGCATCATTTGTTAAAAAGTGCCTACGAATGCCTGAAGAAAGCACATTTAAGTTTGCCCCGTAAAACTTTATAGCTCGTGAAGCCACAAAACGCTCGGTTTGCCAGATGGACTTTATTATACTTAGTTTGGCGACTCGATTATGCACTTTAAAAATAGAGTAAACGCTTCACTGATTTGAAAAACAATGTAGATTTTTAAAACATTTTACTGAAATTATTCAAAAAAATTGCTTGGTATCTCGCAACACTTTTTCACCCTTCTTGGACAGGTAAATCTGGATTTTCTCATTACGTCAGCTTACAAAGCAGAGTACTTATAAGTCTGAACAAATCGGCACTTTCAACGCTTTCGTCTTATAGCGTCGTAGACCTCTTAAAATTCACGTCACTTTTGGAGAAGTTACTCCCGGTAATCCGTTTAACGCGCCGCCTGAAATGGCTTTTATACTTAAAGCTGCAGCCGGGGGCCCTTAAATTTCAAACCTGAAAAAGAGTTCCTAACTTGTGTAAAATATCGTCTTTATTACTGAAAATTTAAACAGTGGATTTTTGACAAACTTTAATTTAATTTGGATGATCCCATTAACTCAAGTTTTTACATTCTCATCAGAGAAGGTATTAGATTTGTGTAAAATTTGACCCCCCCAGTTTTTGTCAAATGTCCACGTTTTGGGACCTCCTGAACCCGAAAAACATGTTTTTACGTGTGTGTGTGTGTGTGTGTGTGTGTGTAGATTTTTAGTTTGTGAGCACGATAACTTTCGAAAGAATTGACCGATTGGATTGTCCTTTGGTATACTCTTTTAGTGTCCTAAAATGAAGGTCAAGTTCGTTGGCCAGCCATTTTGGATAAAAATTCAAAAAGTTGGAGCATTTTGAAAAATTTTTAAACCACTTTTTTTTTTAATCTAAAAATTCTAATGACGTATGTTCGTAGTACTCAAAAATTCGAACAATTTTTCTTAATGACTTTTTTGGATAAAAAAAAATTGAAAGACATAACATTTTGAAAATCTAAAAAATGAAAGAAAACTTAAATTAGAAGCCAAACAACGCACGATATGAAAAAAAGTCTAAAGATGAAAAATGTTTCTTTTTGAACGCCCTATAGGATGGGCATAACAACTTTTTAAATTTCCTTAAAAAATCGAAAATTCAAATTTTGAGCCAAATAACGCGAGATGCAGAGAAAATCATAAGAAACATAATTATTGGCCTTAAGAAGATCTACAAGTTCTCTTTTGGCCATTTTTCAATAGGATGAGTAGGTTTCGTTTTAATCATGAAAATTTTATTTTCCTTTAAAGCTTGCATTTCTTTGCAATCGTTTCTCAGAATGCTTTGATGCAGCATGTATCGCAACTCAGTTCCCTCATTTACAAACGAAATCTAAACGCAGAATATGGAAGTTATGCAATAAAGGATATATATTATTATATATACGATGATATACGCCTTTATATTTTCTTGTCCCCTTATACAAGTTATTCGTCACCGACTCCATCTGCGTTTGAGTCAGATGCGAAATTTCAGATTGAATATACCTGTCATCTTATTATCAAGCTTTTGTATTTTAACAATTTTCAACATTTTTTACTGAATAAAACTACGTACATTTAATGCATTTATAAGAATAAAGTAAAAAAATAGTCTACTCCTAGTAAGCAACAAACAATAATAACCCGCCCTATTAGGAAAGGTCAATATATGTACATGCATTTTTCAATTTCGAAAATTCTTGAAATATTTCAAATCAATCAAATACATACTTTAAATGTTGGAGCGATAAACCCATAAAAACTCATAAAGATAATAAGAAGCATAAAGTGAAGAGGACAGTATATTTAATGCTTTTTTTTATATTTTCTAAATTCTGAAGTAATTTTTTTAGCTGAATAGACTTTTTTTGACGAACGAACTTTTCAGTTCCACTGGTATTGGAGAATTTATAGTCTCTCGATAACAAAGCTTGGCAGAATTTTATTCCTCATTTAAAGCCAGGTTGATAACATTCTGTGAGTTCGAGTTTGTTCAAATCTCTATTTTATGTTTTACGTTCCACGTTAATTTCGTTCAGCTTTTAAATAAAAAAAAAAGACTCTTTTAAAGACTTCTCTGAAAGAAAAGAATTCAAGAGAAACATATTGATAAACACTTTTAAAGTTCAAAAAATTTGTATGGTCTCCCTAAAACACATATGCGGCATAATTTAATTCCACACAAGTCAAATTGAAATGTGAGATAATATAGAAAGTCAGAGTTATTACTCCGTAAGTATTTTTGTTGGGTTTCGAGAAGCCATGGTGGACTTTAATTTGGGAAAAGCATGATTCGCCTGGGGCCGTGAAACTGATTTGCTGTGATAGTATAGGCTGGTTGTCGAAATTTCGATAGAAATTTCGCGGGTTCGTTATATGTCAGCAGCAAATGGAATTTACTTTGACAGCGAGGCGTTACGTCGTAACGTGTGTCGCAATCTCGCATCGGGATGGACGTATCTATAATAAGGGGATGTATGAAATTCCTATGTGGTTGTTAGTCGCATAAATCGATGATACAATCTAGCTTGATATCACAACTGTTTTAATCAATACAAGTACCTCATAACTTCATTAAAGTTAATAAGCTGCAAGGAGTTAATAATTTTAAATGAAGTCGTATTATGGGTGGTTATCAATTCAATTGTCAACTGGTTGCAGCTTCTCAAAACTTACATTGTTTTAATAATTCTGGTTAATTATTACTGTAAAAAATAAATATCCCTGGCTCTAGTCAGACCGCCGGAGCCATAGCGCCAACCAGTCTAGCCAAATAAAAGTTGGAAGTCATCCACTCACGAATTACGAGCTCTTCTATCCTACCCACATAGAGGAGATCTTGTAGGATTTTGGGTTCCCGAAATATCCAAATATCCCAGAAATTTCAACATCACAAAAAGAAGAATAAATTTCCGAGAATGTAGATTAGCATACGTAATACTTTAGAAGGTCTATGAATCAACTGACTACTATCACAAAAATTGGGATATTAACAATAAGAAAATATTAAATTCATGCTTCCACGATAACATTTTTAAGTGATTTTAGTAATGTTTGTAACAGAAATTAGATTTTTTCAAAAACGTATCGATGCTTTCTTTTTGTTTTGTCTTGAATGCAATTGGGTTTAAGGAGGGTAGACAGTCCATATCCATACTATATAGTACGAAAATCCAGAACTGACACCGATCTAATGACAGGGATTTGAGCAGAAAATTTGTGCCTGTGCGAAGGGTGTCCTAAAATTTTCAGGAACCACAAGAATTCTCGCAACCGTATTAGATCTTTCGATCAAATTTCAATCTGAATAAAATTCTCTGTTCATATTATAATATTAAACTTTATAAAATTGGATTATGTATATCCTTATGTATCATTGACTAGTAAATCGCATTAATAATCTTTATTGGTATTATAGGATGTCAATTATATGCTATTCAAACAGACTGCGCAGTTCTCGACCTCTAAAACAGAATTAGAGGTTCTTTGTGGTTGGTTCAGGGTTTCTGATGTAATCACCCTATCTATCAGAAATGAAGAGAGAAGATCTCTTACCGGAATTAAATCTTTCGGGAATTGAGAAGAGTAAAAAAAGCAAAGAACTCCTTTTGGTATTATTGTGTTTTCGCAGACCGGGAAATAATCGTCAATCAATGCATCACGTCCCTCGATCAAAACCCACAAGTACTATGTTGAAAGTAGAAACTGAACACTGAAAGTGGATACTCTGGACATTTTTCGCTTGCCTTCGAGGCAGCACAAAGCTTCGATTGGAAAGTGTCTCTCATCGATCAACGACCACGTTCGGCACTTATCAGCCACTTTGCACATATAAGAGCTATATGTATAGTAAATATATAACCGAATATTTACTATTTATGTATGGATAGTAAATATATAGCGACGTACCAAGTACCTTCTTATACTACTTTTTTTAATACTATGAGTATTTACTATTTCTTAAACGATCTTTAAATAGACTGCTATTTCTTATAAATGAAGCTTTTTTTCTTTTCTTTATGCCCTGTACGCTGCAAAAAGGCCAACTTTTAAGAAAAGTATCGTGTGAATCTCGGTCGGAAAGCGATTTTTACTCGGGCTTCACCTTTTGCACTCGCCGAAAATAGTTTTCTTTCCGCCCTTGATACACAATATATTATTAAAACCTGTAAGACATTTTGGATGAAAATCAATATAAAAGAAGTTTTGAACAGAGAGCTTGTAAAAATTGGATTGAATTTCTGTCATTGAAAGGTCTTGTCCATAAAGAAGAAAGTTAAAATCGCGAAAAAATTTTAAGACTGAGGAAATTGCAAATTAAAAGTTGGAAATTTGATTTCTGGACCTAGGCATATTGCTGGTCGCGAAGATCTCACAAGGTATAGGATATTCGGAAGCTGGTCGTCCAGGTTGCGCCCTGCGCAGGGGCGCAAGCTCGTTGGTATTGGGAGTAGGTCGGGAACGGGGGTGAAACCAGGATTGGCATTTCACGACGTCCTCTACACGAAGCGGCACTCAGTAGTACGATACCACCCACGCACGTAGTACGCACGTAGTTTCACGTGTGTTTTGGCATAAGAACCATCGGTTTGCCACCTTGTCCCGACACTTAAAAAATAATTTTCCTTCCGTATTGCCAAAATATATTGCCATCGAATAAAAAAAAATCTGGAATTTGTCATCCATTTTGAAAATCAGACAAAATTTATAAATGTAAATGACGATAATAAGAGACAAAAGTACTTGATTGTAATTAGAGATTGTTTTTTTCTCACTAAAGAGATCGGCGAGGTCACGGATCGAGCGGTCGAATCCTGAGCGCGTCGCGTGATTATGATAAAGTTCAAAATGAAATTAAACCGGCCAATTTCATCCACTCAGGATTCGCGAGAATTCAAGTTCAACTCTCCTTTGGCAATACGTGCATTTCTGTGATCTCGTAAAGGCAATAAGAAGAATCTAGGCGATTTCTACCAATAAATTGTAAGTTAAGTTTGATCAACTTTATTCATTTTATTTTTTCGTTTATACAAATGATAAAGCATACAGGAATCTATATTAAAAATCATAACAATTATTTGAAACAATGCGAGATTAATTTTACAAATGCTTCAAATAAATTTTATTTTATTGATTGATTTATATGTATTGACTAATTTTCATTCTGTTTTCATAATTGTATGAAATATAAATTAATTAAACGTGAATATATATTTTTGAATTATTTATATATTATTGAACAATGAATTCCACACATTGTTAGTACTTCGACAAAAAGTGATTTCATAACAGTTGAATGAACTTGAGTATAAAATCAATTATTACCCCCGTAAAATCAATTAGTAAAATATGGCTTACAATTAGACATTTATTGACTCCGGTAACCAATTGCTTTGTTCGGTCGAACGTTCGACGCTTGACCCAAACAATTAATTGTTTGCCACTACCAATAATATCTGAGCATCCAATTCTGCCCTGGACGTAAATCCTCGACCCTCCACTTAACCGAGCCTTCTTCGATTTGTAATTCAAATAAGGAAACATATTCCTCAAAAGAAACTCGAAGAAAATGAAAAAATAAAATTTATAAGTTAATTTTCATTCGGAATATTTTATTTAGAGTTATTAATAGTACAGTTGTTAACATGGAGCAACCAATTTAGCAGACATTTTATTTTTTTTCTTTCTTTCCTTAATTTATTTTCTTGCGATATTAAAATTGAAAACAGAGTAACAATTAGACGTGAAAATGAAAAAATTTCAACATTTCTTGGATCCAGCAAACTATTATGAGAAAATAAATTAGTTTTCCGTGGCTGGAAAATGTGTACTGTAACTTTCTTTTTACTCGGAAAACTAAGTTTCTCTCTACAATGATAAACCTCTGAAGTATTTCCTTATAAAACTTGACTGCTTTTATAGCAAAATGAATTTCTTTTATTTTTCAGACATTGAATGTTACGTTTCTTAATAAGAATTAATTATTTCTTTTTCTGGAAAATTTTTTGCAAAAAAATGTTATGATTCTTATTCCTCTGATATTTATTTAGAGAAGATAAATTTCATCTGATATGATAATACTCAAAATATCTTAAAACCATAATGATGAGAAAAACTGCAATGTTGAAATTATATAGCATGTTTGAGATTTAATTACCGTACAATATATAAATCTTCTGTCGGATATACAAGACATTTTTCCCGTATATATTACGAAATGGAAGAAAGCAAGTGAAACAAAGTTATGGCATTATGTTTCTCGGAAGATAAAAAATTCTGCATCATTAAATAAAATCCGAGTATAAATCGGACTAAAAATCTATTCGGTAGTGCTTATAGGCACTAACGAAAAAAATCTTTTTTATATATCATTTGTATTTCCATGCAGACACATATTTTTAAAAATAAATCAAACCTGAAAAAAGAAATTAAAGTTGTAATTTACATTTATGTATATTTGTAATGTATATTTAAAGCAGGACATTTTTAAAAAATTTTTATTGCAGGAGGAATGTTACAAATTTGCCTTAATGTATAATTGAAATATGATTTTTGTTTGCTAAAAGATATTTACATTCTAAAATGGCTTTCTTCATTATTACCGGAATTGGTAATGAGTTTGAAAGGGGATTTAATAATTTAAGATATATAGAAGGGATTACTATAATGCTCTTTCCACAGATAAAACTCTAAGAGAAGAGGTTTTTATAATTAGAAATTCGCCAAGATAAATTGGATTATTAATGACTAAACTTTAATATTTCTTGAATATGTTTTCTTTACAATCTATAATATAATTAACAGGAAGAGCAAATATATAAATAAGCGACAATTCGCTGATTGGTAGCGCATATTTGCTAATTCAACTAGAAAAGATGTTGGAAAAACACAGAATAAGTTCAAGAAAAATTCCATTCAGAGCAAAATTTCGGCTGATTCAGATTTAGAAAGTTGAGTAGGCAAAAAAGTTACCTATGTCAGAGGTATGATTTCAAATCTAAAGGCGAATTTGAAAGGGTCGAGAAAGCGCGTTCACAAATCTTTCCTATCAACTGAACCTCAAATGATATCAAATTGGGGTTTAGAATCTTTGATCTAAAAGAGCTTAGGGATGTTTCTCATACATGTCTTTGACTGAAGTTATGAAAAAATGCTATAATAACTTTTGTTTAATAAGTATTATCAAGGTAGAAAGCTTTCAAATTAAACTATTCTTAAATTAGGGACTTTCAAAGTTAGGTTATTTAAAACTTTTAGTGTGAAAAATTAAAAAAAAAATCTGCCCACTTCGCGGGCACATTCTCATCGCGCGCTTCGCGCTCCGTGTTGCGCGCTTCGCGCGCTTGTGCCCTTATTGAAGCTTGCGCTTTACAGGACGCTTAAAGATATATGTTTTTTTTTTAATTTAATTAAATTACATAATTTATATTTTTATATTTTAATTTATTTTTGTATATTTGTAATTTATATTTTTAAAAATTTAATTAAATTAAATTAAATTACAGCTTTGAATGCAAAATTTAACTAATTTACTTAAGGTTCTATCGACCTTAAGGAGCACATTCTCATCAGGGCACTCGCGCTTCGCGCTCGATATTTGATTTAAAGCTCGCGCTCCGCGCTCGGCTCTGTTTAACAATATTTTTCACGATTTAAACGAAAACTACTCATCCTATTGAAAAATGGTCAAAGGAAAACTTGTAGATCTTTTTAAGACGAATAATTGTATTTCTTATCATTTTCTCTGCATCGCGTTTTTTGGCTCAAAATTTGAATTTTCGATTTTTTAAGGAAATTCAAAAAGTTGTTATGCGGATCCTATAGGGCGTTCAAAAAGAAACATTTTTCATCTTTAGACTTTTTTTCATATCGTGCGTTGTTTGGCTTCTAATTTAAGTTTTCTTTCATTTTTTTGGATTTTCAAAATGTTATAAGTCTTTCAATTTTTTTTTATCCAAAAAAGTCATTAAGAAAAATTGTTCGACTTTTTGAGTACTACGAACGTGCGTCATTAGAATTTTTAGATAAAAAAAAAAGTGGTTTCAAAATTTTTCAAAATGCTCCCACTTTTTGAATTTTTATCCAAAATGGCTGGCCAACGAATTTGACCTTCATTTTAGGACACTTAAAGAGTATACCAAAGGACAATCCAATCTGTCAATTCTTTCGAAAGTTATCGTGCTCACAAACTAAAATATACAGACACACAGACAGACAGACAGACAGACACATTCGTAAAAACATGTTTTTCGGGTTCAGGGGGTCCCAAAACGTGGACATTTGACAAAAACTGGGGGGGTCAAATTTTACACAAATCTAATACCTTCTCTGATGAGAATGTAAAAAAAGATAAAATAAGTTTCCGCCAATTTGAGATATAAAAAGCATTGATTAAACGTGTACAGGAAATTAATCGAGTGTAAATGAACCTTTTAGTGAATGCCATGCACCTTTTATTGACGCGTAAGTTAAAAAAGGGAGAGCTGATATCTTATATCTTGACAAAAACTTGACCGAAAAGAAATCATCCATCCGTAACTTTCTCCTTTAATGCTGTTCACTCGAAAGCAAAAAAAAAAGAATTTGGGGTTGAAGGGAACTGTCTAGAAACGTGAGTTTTTGCTATGATATATCGAAAGTACGCATAATGTTTTTTTATTTTCAAAGGAAGCCTTTGGGTAATATTCAGTAATGTAAAATTCTTACTGTTTCAAATTGAAACCAATCGTTTTAGATTATCTGTTGGTAAATTACTCTTTTGTTTAAAAAAAATTGAAATGTTACACGACAGCATTGACTAAAATGTGTGATGGTTGAAACACGCACATATAAAAACGCAAAATAAATATACCTAAAATCGAAGGACATTGATTTATGGGGCTTCGAATTTTATCTTGATTTATATTTTATATAGTACACGAGGAACATTGATCAACGCAATTCTAAGTTTATTTTAGAAATTTTCTTCAGTCTGAGCTGACAATTTATTAGCCATAAGTCTTCTCTTTTATGATAACCTTTTTCAAAGCTAGTATAATTGACAGTTAACGCTATCTCTAAACTACTATTTATCAAATCGAGCGCATTTATCGTAAATAGGTATGTCTTCGACGGATTCTTTGCGAGATTTCATAAATTATACATATAATCGGATATGAGAATATCCACCCTTCGGTCAGAGATTCAATAATTGATATTATATAAAATTATTTCAGCAGATAAAACAGTTTTGAATGTTTAATTATAACCACATGATTAAAAATTAAAAAAAAATAACTTCAAAGGCATCAATGTTAAAAGAATTTCATATATATCGTCCAAAATCTAAATATATTAAAATCAATGGTTTGCGTTTCACTCTGAAGTCTTACAATATATGATATTATATATTCAATAGCCATTCCTTTCAGTGACTGCGACAAATCAATCTCAAATAAGAATAAAAATAAAAATTCTAGTGCAATGTAGTATATCATATATAAAATCAAATTGTTTTGAAGGGGAATGAAATCTATACTATTCTCTAAATCAAAAAACAAATAAGCATAAACGGATTTATGCTTATTTGGAAAATAACGGATGCTTATATAATTTTATACATATTTACTTAATATGGAGATGTAATTTGTGTTGATTCAAACGGAATAGCTAATTAATAGTTGAGCGAGTTATAAATTTTCTGGAATTTATTAGCTTCTCTAATTAGTTTGGCTCGTGTTGGAATTACGATTTCGAAAATCTGTCCTATCTAGAGAGATCATCGTTTATAATTTTATAAACTATGCCCTACTTTTAATATCTGGCATTGTAAATTGATGAGAACATTTCAAAGGAAATGAGAGATTCAATTACGAGAGTTTGCGTTTTAATCTATGAATGGAATTTGAATGAAAATTGAAACTCCGATTAATTGCTCTAAGGACACTTGACTTGGAATGGAAATTTGGTGGTCTATTAGTACGTACTAGAATCAACATACCTTAAATGATTGATTCGCAGCTTCAATTGATTCCGATCCTCACCGTATTAATCAAAGACTAAACTTACTCTCTTTATAAGAAATAAAACTGTATTTTCAACAATGAGATGATGGTATTAATATAGCTGCATAACAAAAATTTATTTTTGATGGATATTCTAAATATAAAATCATTATTCAACTATTTCGAAAATCGAGATCTAATTGTCAGTATAGAAATCAGTTTATGTAATTCTATGGATAAAGCAGGTGCATTTGTACGACACATCTCATCAGTAACTAGTCATGTCTCGATTCAAAAGCTACTTGCAATTCAATGCACACGATCTAGAAATTTCTTGTCCCAGTAATTAGTCAATTGTTCAATTGTGTATATAAATTTCTTCTACTATTAATGGCCTATATAGACATCAGTGAAGCAATTAAATAAATAAAGCTAAGGTAAAGGTTTTTTATATTCAAGAAAAATAATAATATTATAATGGATAAAATCCTTGATGGTTCCTTTTTTGAAGTATCTGAGAAATTATTTTTGAGAGATATAAATACTTTTAGTATTATGTTCAACTCTGAAATCTAAAGTTTTAAAAAATCTTCGAATAGCATGAACTTCTCGATGAAAGGGCGCTGTAATTCTAGAGTTTTATAACAGGTTGTAATTCGACTTTCAATTTGGCTTTTTCAATTCCTTTTCCAAAAGCGCATAAAGAATTTATGTTGGCGTAACTTCGCCCGTTAATAAACTTACAAAGTTTGAAATCGGATTGTCTGAATAGTGTTCCAAGAGAAAGAGAGACAAAATCTCCATATATTGATCAAATTATATATCGAGGAAAATTATAGTGATTCGATTTATCAATTTTGAAGTTGTTTAATTTTTTTTCATTTATTAAAGTATTATAAAGCTCCCGTTGAAATCATATTAATAGGCATAAAATATTTATAATTACCAGTATAAATACATTCGCAATCGGTACCTAAGGCTAAATTTAAAACTAAAATGTTTATTAAATGCTGCATTAAATACAATATTTACGAAAATGAAAATAATTCAAAAAGGATAAAAATAATTTATTAACCGTAAGCTTTTTCCGTCTTCTGTGAATAAATTTTTCATGACTTGATCCTTATTCTTTTAGCGATTTTTCCAAGAATCTAAAAAGTAAAGAAAATAAAAGTTTCTATTCTGCTTCTTTTTAAATGAATTTCTTGTTTCTGTTAAGCTCGAATTTACATTCTTTGTAAGGTACACGAAGTTGCTTCATTGCTTGAAATCCAAGTAATATTAGTTCAAGGACTCTGGAATTAGTAATGATGAAATTTACGTAAATGGATAGGGTAATTTTCTGTGTTGGTAAATTGAAATAAGGTGGATCCGAGGGAAGTCTTTTTCTGAGATACAAGTAGTTACATCTAATGAGGCAGATGCGACCCTTGCGAAATTTTAAATGTAATTATTTTAAACGTTTATGTCTTATTTTTATTCATATTTTATTTCAGAAACCAAGATGTCGGGAGTGGATACACGTGGCGCTGACACAAGTCCCACTCGTCAGCCAAGGTGAGAATAAAAAATGACACCTTACCTTAGATATTAAAAAATCTTTAAACGAAAATAACGATAACAAAGTTCATCACAGCACTATATTATAATAAATTTGCTTCGTATTGCAAGTGTTTCGGTCCGCTATGGAAACTCATGATTCATTTAACATAAATGCAGCGGCATATTTAATTACTGTTGGGAATGCAGGGGAGAGTCCTCCCTCGAGAGCGAGTATACATAAAGTCACGTCGTTTATTAAAGTGATTAGTGAAATTGTTTCTTCTACAAACCTCGGCATTTCACGCAAAACTGTTTCAAAAATGCTTTCCTTAATTCATTGTTTCCCCGATTACTCGTTTCATTTCTTTATGAAGAGGGTTGATTATATAAAGTGAGCGATTTAATAAATCAGAAACTCACCGGTGAACATAATAAAGCTATAAAGAGATAAAAGTATAAGGTGTAAAAGGGTTAATGGACCAAATTAAAATCAGTTTTTAAAAATTATTTCGTATTTCACTATCAATTTTTGGAGTTTGATTCCTGAAATAATAATGATTTCTTTGTCGAGAATTGTATTTAAAAAAAAATTCGTTGAACCAAAGCCAGGATAGCGAACTTTTCCTCTCTTTTTTGTGCCTAACACAGGCCTACCATAAAAGCCTTTGTAGTAAATTTTTCTTCGGTCACTCATCCATGTTATTGCCATGTCCAAAGTACGTCAAATCGACATGATGGAATTTTTCTCTGGAATCGTTCAGAAGAAATTACATGGTTATCTTAGTTCTACTTTCAGTTCAGAAAAGTAAAAGAATTCCAACACAAATTTTTTAGAATTTTAGAGTTTAATCAAATTTCTAAATTTCAGCTTTCCATTCGTCCAGAAATTAAATATATTTAAGGAATTGAAGAAAAGTAAATTAACTTGATTTCCAATGCATTTTTGGTGCAGGCAAATCAGAACGCACAGCGTCGGATTGCCAACACGGACGTCCCTACTTGCAGAACCACCACCTACCGGAAATAACGGAGCACCACCAATTCCTCGTCGACATTCCGCCACCCCCACGGTACCAAATTTAACGTAACTAGCATAAATGTCTAGCTAGAACTATAACTCTAGAAAATAATCCCTACTTTCAAAAAAAAAAAACATTTAACAATTTTTATTCATTTCACTACAATCAATTTTTCTTGGGATCATATTATAAACTATTCACACATTGCTAACTTAGGGGAATTTATATTGCGTAAAATTTAAAAATGCTTAGTCGGACTTTTCATACATTTGAGCCAACATAATCCTTTGACAAAACTAATCAGAGTATTCCATCTAATATAATAATCTCTCCGTCTCTACTCTACCTCATAATATTTTCCTATAAAGGCCAGATATGAGAAACTGAATGGGTTATTCCTGTTTTATTTTATCTGCACTATAAGCTGTAAGAGGCGCCTTGTATTCTATTATATGAACATCAGAAATGTCCATTAATATATTCTTCAAAGAAAAAAAGACGATACGCGTTAGCCCTCTGCAGCTTCATTAGTCTGAACTTATAATGTAAAATTATTTTTTTCTCAACAGAAAGAAAAGTTCTTACTTGACAAAAAAAATATCCAGTAATATTCAAATACATTCATCAGATTGTAAGTCTTAATATTTGATTTCAGACTATTCGCGTGTTGCGATTAATCATAAAAAATCTGGCAGATTTCGGAACACTATATATGTATATATTGCTACAAGGGGTTTCTCACACACACATACGCAAACGTACACGTGTCAGGAATTTGTAGCTTAACGAGAACGTATTTACCAAGTGGTTTTCATTGATTGAACTCACATTCTCCTTTTAAAATATCCCCACGAATTCGTTGTAAGTACTACATGCTCTGTTTTCGCTTTCGATTGCTCTAACAGTTTATGCAAATTTTTAAACAAATCCATACGTATGTTAAAATGGACATCAATACAATTCCAGCAATTCTTAAATTCAGAAATAGTATTACATTTTAACGAAACTTTTCCATGTTTACAAAACAACATGAAGAATAATAATCCTAGGCAAAAACTGCCCTATTTAAAGTTGTACCTTTTTATTTACTAGATGCCTCGCTAGACATGGCCTTTTACATACATAATAATATTTTACAAATAAACCAGTAGAGTTTCACCTCTTGAAACTAAGAAAATCAAGCTTAGCAATTTCTTAAGAAAAATCTCTCCAAGCTAAATATTTACAAAGCAAAGGCGTAGACATTTTTTTCTGGATAAGAGGATTCTTGAGATTAAAGGGATGTACGGAAATCTTTGACCTAGGTAGCACCTCCACCGATACCCCTGAGGCCCCCAGCGATTCCCAAGAGGAGTAAAAATGAGCGACCACTTCTCCCTGTTCAGAAAACTATCTGTCGACTAGAGGTTAATAAAAGGTCGAGTCATAGCAACAACTCGACGTCTACAACACTATTGGCGCCACTGATTGGGATAGAAAGTGAAAAGCTGATTGATATCGAGACACCAAAGAATGATCGTGTCCAGCATTATTCAAAGAACACTTCGAGAAATTCTTCGAGATTGGAACAGAGGAACTTTGTTGTGGATTTCGATAAGGTTGATTTCAACGAGGTTCTCAAGGAGCGTTCGAGCTTCGAGGAACTTCAAAAAGCTTCGAGGGATCTTGAGAAGATCATGAAGAACGCAGAGTCGAACATCGGGGAACTTCGAGGAGCATCTGCGGAGAAACGTCAGCAACAAAGTTTGCCGTTGCAGAAGGGCAGGTGAGGCTTAAATTTCTTCTTCAACTGGGTCTAGTACTCATTTACTCATAAAATAAATATCTTCGCAAAACGAGGCTGAGTTACATATTTCAATCTGAAAGTTTGCTAAGTTAGTTCTTGAAGAAGCCTTTTGTATTGCTTTCAGTTGTGAGTCGGAATTTCAACATTTTGAATTAATTACAATTGGGAAGTTGTTTTTCTTTGCTAAAAGATCAAAAGTTTTACCATAATCTATACATTCATTCTTTATTTATTACAGTTTTTTTCCATTTATTTTGTGAATAAGTAAAAAAGTTTATTCCGTATTATTTCAATAAAACTGTATTGCTCTTATGACGTAAATATTTATTAAACTTAGATTCCTTGGATATTTTTTAAAAATATCTTTTGAAGTAAAACAGCTTTATTATCTCGCAAAAGAGGTTGGCATAATGGGAAATTTGATTCCTTTGTTACACAACAGCCTTACATTTTTTTCGAACTAAAGACGCTTTTAGTTATACAGTTTGGATATCGATATTTGTCCGACGAAACGAACTTGAATAAAATGAAGCTCAGTTGCAATTTTATAATAATAAGTCCTTTGCTTCAAAAAAATTGTGAGTATTGATCGATGATATAGATGAACGTATTCATGTTTTATTTATTTATCTGAAACAAAAAAAACAAGTGTCATTTAAAAATAGTATTCGAAATGGAATATGCAGTATTTACTTGAGATCCAGAAGAATACATATAACTGAATAATACTTATAATTGTATTCTGATCTCGCAGCAAATTGCATCAGTTATTGTGGTTGTGCACTCCACTATTAAATGGCCCAATAATTACTAAAGACTTAAGTGCTATAGAATTTCCATAAGGCTTAAGTCCTTCCACCATATTACGGTTCAGTTGGTGGAATGATGTTTTCATCTGATGGTTTCAGATTCATTGAAATTAGACTGGGAGATAATACGTATTTAATGAACTTCTCTCTGAGCGGTGGTTGAAATTAATTAATGGAAAATGGGTTAAATAAATGAAAATAACATTAAAGCTTGAATTGTTTTCTATTTTTATCATATTGAGAAGAATTATATAGATTTGTATTCTTTGTGTTAAAATTACGAGATTTTTTTCCTCAGTATTAAAATTCTATTAAAATCGTTAGACATTCTCTTGTATTGCGGAAGTTCCTCAATCGCCTTTGCCTTTTAAAAAACAGTAGTTCAGAAGCTTTTCAGTAGCGATAATAATGACTTATTATTCGAATCACTTTTAAACAAACTATAGAAATCCTGGCAGCTATTACGTTATCCTGCTGAGTTTGTATATAAAGCTTTGCATCGATCGGTACACAATTGACTTTACTTGCTTTAAAAGGGTGAAAACATTGCGAAAGCCTTTCAAGTTTTCGCCTTTCTTCACTTTTCAGAGTACAGAACGAGGGGTTAAAGTTCGTCGACGGCGATGAGCTCGAAGCTGCCTCTCGAAATCTGGAAAGATACCTACACGAAAGATCGGACGCTTATCACGTAGGGGACATCTCAGCAGATGATTCTCACAGAATTCGAGAAATTGAAAGACGCTTTCAAGAAAAGCCTTCCAAGTTCGAAGAACTGCAGAAGGCTTCTCACGAACTGGAAAGGAGACTTCAAGAAAGGACTATCAGCGCGATTGAGAAATCATGGAGGGTAAAGTACGAAGCTGAAGTGGAGAAGGCTCGAAATATGTTGCAGAATCATTTGAGAAAGGAGAAGAATCCTAATGAGAAACTAGAGAAATTACCTAAAGCTACTCAGACCAATTTACCCCCACCTCTTAGTTCCATTTGTCAGAGTTCGGTTCCGAAGCCCATCAGCGTCCGGCAAGATAGCAATGTATCTTCAGACAGTTTCAGTCAGACCAGTTCTCCAAGCTACACCAGCAAAACTATGGAAGCACCATTACTACCACATAAACTAACAAATGGAAAAGTTCCAGGTGAGCAAGTCGAGAAATTCCTATTTATCAAGTTTACAATTTACGAAATGTTATGAAGCGGGCGAAAAGTGGCCCTTTTCCGACCGGTGATATCACCGGGCAAAAAATTGCCAATTCCCGTCAGCAGGTTGTACAATAGTATACTGTGTAACTAGGGAGGAAAGTTGCTATTTTCATACATCAGGTGTTACAAAAAAAATTTGGTCACTATCCTAACTGGAAAGAGGTAGGGTGTGACAAAATATTTTCAATTTGGATTAGAATTTGATATATTGGATATGTGTCTGATTTAGGCAGAGCATTGGCACCTGAACCAGAAAATCCTCCAGGAAGTCCAATTACGAAATCCATGAGCACTCCAGCTAGTTTGCAAACCATCGTGAGATTCCACACCGGTAGCAATATGTCATTACATCACAGAGTGAGTAGTTCTCAATAACGTTTAAAGTTTACTTCTGAATTGATATTTGAAAGCCACAATGGTCACTGCAAATCAAACCATCCATGGCTTCATTAGTTCGGGAACTCTGTATCAACATTCTTCCTTTGAAGTTAGAATTTCTAAAAAATTAATTTATTTTCTAACCAGTGTTCAGTAAAAACGTTTTGATTTTTAAAAAATACTATTAACAATAATTTTACTTTAAATAAAAAGTAATAGGTAAAGCGAATAGTAGATTATAATTCAACACAAAGAAAGAATTTCATAAAGGAAAGTAATATAATGTTCTTTTTGAAGCTCAAAGGATTTGAATTTTTGATCTAAAAGTCTTTTATTCCTGGGTAAATATGGCAAGTGATTGCCAGATTAAAGTATTCGTACTCAATATTCAGCGCTTCACAATGAAGTTAATATTCATAAACTCGTTATATAAAAAAGGAATGTTAATAAAATAATATCCATCCACTTTTAAACCAAATGTGCGAGATCTTACACTGAAATAATGTCAACATAGCATAATAATTTACTTTTTTAACAACATACTTGCTTTAAATTTTTTTGTTGTTTCCGAGCAGATAATTAGAGATATAAGAAGACCCAGTAGTCACTACGTGGCTTCAGGAGGACTTCGCTTCCGGTTTGCTCAAGTCCTTGCCAACGCTATAGCTCTAATGATCATTGCTGGTGGCTTGGCGGCTTATTTTAAAAGTAAGTGTTATTTTCTCCTCAAACCACAGAAATAATGATGATCAATCTATTGAAAAATTAAGTAAGGGAATAAGTAAAAAGTTAACTAGTAAAAATTAAAAGTTAAACTAAATGAGATAAGGATAAGAAACTGTTTATGACAGTTTACGAACTTGGGCATATTTTGTTCATTTTAAAAGAAAAGTATAGGACTTGTGAAACGAATTTCCTGAAGATTTCGGTGCGCCCTGGGATTTATTGTTGCCAGAGAAGGATGTAATTTCAAGATTATAGCTATTTTGAATTGCACAGAATTGCAGAAATGCAGAAATACACATTCAAGAGAAAGCAAGACAAACAGATGCACTATCACACATTGGCTTTGTAGCCAGAGAGGATCAATAGTCTTCTAGGTCTCATATTACAATATACCAACTTCTGTCAACAAGTTATTCACGTCTACTACAATCTTCTGGTGAATGCGATATGCGGTGCTAACTTTTCGCAAACTTTCTGCACAATAATTTTTACTAACTAAATCCAGATTTTATTTTAAATAAATTCCTCTGAAAAATTTCTTGTGCTGCAAACTTATTATTTTTATCTGGAATAAGCAATAATATTAAAAATATGAAATGCTTGTAATTAAATAAAATTGAGTGAAAAGTGCCAGACGTAAATAAAATTAAAATCATTTAAAATGATGGGATTTAAACTATCTTTTTTGTTGTTATCTTTTAATCATTTAACTACATAGAGAGAAATCTGATTTACTGAGAAGAGTGAGAGTTGGAGGTAGGAAGTATGTGCTTTGTAGGTAATCTGTGCACCATTTTCAGAATATCCTAGCTTTACTATATACATGTATTGTATATAGATACGACAGAGATAATACTCGTGTGAGTGTTTGATTTTGGGTTCCTCTTTTTCGACGACTCTAGTGACCATCGAAACTCCCTCAGTGTATTTAATGACATTTTTCATTCCCTCTTTACTTGTTTCCCATAAATTGATCAAGTTTCCTGTTTTTACCCTTGCCGATAAAATACCTCGAGTTCGGACGTTTTGGTTGATTACAATTTAGTTTTATTGTTTTTTAAAGAGGATATCGTTAACTAAAGTGATGTTTCGTTAATTTTTAAAAGTTTTTTAATAAAAATTATAATATTTCTCTAAAAAGAGTTTGTTTTTAATTTTAAAGATAATCCTGGAAATAGAACAAGTTTCAAGACAGGAACTATAATGATACCTGAGTCAATTAATCCTTCCATAGAAGAAAGGAATCCATCTCCTGGTGTGTGCTTGCCAGTCATCGTGAAGTTTTGCCAATATCACAAGGTAAACAAATTAATTAAATCTTCTCAATAAAATCTTCTTGCTTTTAAAATTGAATTCGATAGTGATCTCATAAATTGAATTTTCCCCAAGAAATAAGTGTGAAAATTAGGTCAAAAACTTTACCTTCTAGATCATTTATGCAGGCATTTTTACTGTAATTAATATAAAAAAACTTTTGCTGAACTGGAGATAGGTTTTTTTTTAGTAAATTATTCTTTGATTTCAAAGTTCGTTCCACTTCATCTAATAAGACAGAAAATGTCATTTTGCAACTCAGTACGGCATCGATCCGCAGTTCGAGATGAATGTCGTCCTAAAATCCGTAAAATGAGGTCATTCTGAGAAGAGAATTTCGTTTGGGTAAAAAAAATTCTTATAAGATGGCATCAAAGTTATCCTGATATGAAATTAGATTCTTTTAAAATTCAATTATTAGTTTTACTGTTTCATATACATACTTATGCGTATCTAAAATTGTATTTTAAAGATTGGATAATTAAATTTTTTAATTTATTTCTGAGAGTGTATAATTAAACACGTGGGAGTCTCATATTCGGTGTCCTTGATCTCTTTTGCGATTTTCCTTTTATCTTTTTATAAAGCATTTTAGACAGAATTTAAGAAAAAAATTCATACGCTTTTCTACATATTCGCATTATGCTGACGAGGCGTGGGCTTATAAAAACATCAGTAAATCTTTATGAAAGTAAAAACATTTTCTCAGTGGAGGAAAGCTTTAATACCTTATGACGGTTCTCGTGACATGTGTTTCACACGCGCTTAAAACTTTGATCTTCTTTTTCCCTTTTTTAAGGTAAACCTTTAGGGAATTCCATTTTTCTGTTAATTTGCACTTACATAAAAAAATCGTATAAAGCCTTGTATAAAACTTACAATAGAGTTTTTTCTTAAATCTTTTTCTTTTGATATTTACAATTTTTAGATTCCTTACAATTTTACCTTGTTCCCAAATTTTATGGGTAACTTTGGTCAACGCGAGGCTCAACATGAATTGGAACTTTATGATGCGGTTGTCGATGTTAGGTGTTACGAGCTTGCAGCCTTGTTTCTCTGTACTATTTTTGTGCCGAAATGCGGCCCCGGTGGTAACTTAATACGACCTTGTCGAAGTCTCTGTTTTCGTAAGTATTAATTACATCTAAAAAAAATTTGGTAAAAATACAAAAAAAATAGTTTTTAAATTTAAATACAAATATAAAGAATTTTGTTGTAATTTTTTTATAGAGACAAAAAGACGCTGTGGCTTCTTTCTCGAAGTTTTTGGTCTCACTTTGCCAGATTACATGGAATGCGATTTGTTTCCGGAAAATCCTAACCCAGATGTGTGTGTGGGACATAACGAGGTGTTGGAGGCGGCAAAAAGAGCAGAGAAACCCGGTAAGTTAAAATATATAATATATAACTTTATATACATATAACTTTATATAAAACTTTAATAAGTACACACATTTACAGTCTAATTCATGTACAAACAAGGAGATGAGAACGAGGGGGTTGAGTCTTATTACCGCGTTCTAAATTTTAATCTGAAATTCAAGTGTCACATTAATCTTGTCGGATAACCGCTTTTCACTACTTTTTCTCCTTGGGGGTCGGGCTTGAAAATTGAAAAATGTTGAAAGCAATCTCTGCACTGCTTAGGTCTTTTGTAACCGTTTTTGTGTGACCAAAATTTCTTAAATCTAATTACGCGAGACAGAAACGAATTTCTTGACAAGACGTAACTTTTTCAGTCACTTGTAATAAATTACTAACTGCAAGACCCAATTAAAAATTTGTTAAAAAAATGTTTCAACATTTTTTTAAAATCATAAACAATGTAATTATAGGGATATGAAAACATAGAGAATTAAAAAAATAAATTCTTAAAAAATATTCTTTATTATACCTTTTTAAAATTGCAAGTGGAACTGAGAAACGTTTTCTTATGAATAGAGAATGGTGAATGTTCGAAGATGTCAAAAGTGCAAGCAAGCGGCATTTCAGTTAGTGAGATATCAGCGAGCGACAAAAGACACGGGTGTAATAAACAATTGAGAGTCGTCTGGGATCATTGTTGTCGCGAACAATGCTTTCCGGGCAATATTTATGTCAGCCGATTGGAAGATGGAGGAGGGCCAACAGAGCGCGAAACTCCTTTGTCTCTCGTGGTTCGGAGAGTTTTCCACACTTTCCCAATTTTCTCTCGTTGGGTGTAAAATGTGCAAAATGCAGAGGTTTTCCCGATGAAATTAGAAAATGAGACTAATTGTCAACTATATACGGTGTTTGTGTGATGTGCATTGTTTTCCCTCGACCAGCTCTTTATTCACTTTTCGCTCTCTTTATTTCACTTTTCCGCTGTTTTTCTTCAGATTCTGCAGTTTAAAAATAAAAGCATAAATTATCTCTGGAAGCTAAATTCACCGCTAATCAGCTTTCATTTTATCCTGGTGTCAAGTGCGCGCAAACCAATTTATTCCAGGAAATTGGTTTACTTTTAATTAATTAATTTGACATTTTAATGTTAATTAGATTTAATGAATTAATTATTATGCTTAGAGTAGAATCGGAGTCCCATCTGTTGAGCGAAAATTATTTCCATTCCCTTGCAATTACATCAGGAGTACAATGTGTCGTGAAATTCTGATGCAGGAAGAGAAGTAACATGAGGATCTAATATGTACATGCAAAAAGCATATATGTAGGGAATGAATGTAGGGATGCATACAGAATCGTGTGTGATGTATGCTATATAACACGGAAGAGGCATTTCATTTCCTGGAAAAGTAATTATATGACGGCTAGGCCGCTTCTGCACGAAGCGTTTAAACATTTGTGGTTGACATTAGCAGTCCTAAATTCCAGACACAGAAATATTATTATCTGCGAATGTCCAGTTGGTGCTAATACATATCTGCACATCCTTTTGTCTATTTTTTCATTATTATTGAGGTGAGAAACTCACCAAACACTTCACTTGTGATTTGTTAAGTATTCTCCTCTATCCAAATTTCCTTTCCAAATTTAAACTCATGGAATGTCCGCTCGTTTAGTCTTCCTGTTATTATTGATAATTTTTTTTGCTCATTTTTACCCAGTTATGGAAAACAAACTGGAATATCGATCAGTGACGTGAGCTGCACCACAAACGATAAATCAGAGGAAAGAGATGAATCGGAGGAAAGAGATGAATCAGAGGAAAGAGAGATAGGGACATAGGAACTGGGGAAGTTTAATGGTGTATTGTCGAGCGGCTGCAATTATCCAGAAGCAAACACTGAAATTGAAATGACCGAACACCAATCTTCGATTGAAGAGAGCTTGAATGCTATTAGAATTGCAGCTGATTTAACATAAATTTTATAATATTCAGGGTATGGGATGAAAACATTTATAGACGAGATCTCGCAGATAAATCAATTTAATTGGACTTTGTGGTTAATTAAGATTAAATCGTAAAGCTTAAATAACAATTTTAGTGTAAAAGCACACGATGAAAGTGATTTTCTTAATGCTTCCGGCGAATAGAAAAAATATGTAATAGCAAGTGATTTGCGAAAAATATAATGTATGGGAGAAATGACATTCTGTGAAGGATTCAAGTGCTTGGAGTGTAAGCATTTACAGAAAAGCAAGTTCCTCTATTTTCAGAGCCGAGTAAGGAAAAGCGAGAAATTTTCATGAGAATATCTCAACTTCACCACTAATTTCGATGGGTGGAAAACGCAAGTGATTGTGAGTTTTATTAAACTACTGGAAAAAAGACAGAAATATTCTTACAAGAATATTTTTTTCATAATATATATTATATATGTGAAAATGTTAAAATCATGCTTCCATTTTTATGAAAGGAGAATAACATGTTCAATTCTTGAACTGAACACTCTTTACTTAAATTTGATAGCATTTAGGGACTGCGATTAAAATTCACTCAGGATGAAACATTCAGGAGTTGACATTGCCTCGTCACGATTCAGACAGAGTGAATTAACATATGTAAATATAAAGATACATATATAAGAGAGATTGCCTTGAAATCTCACACGTGTCATAACCACTGATGGAAGCTTAATTGCAAAATCCATATTTAGAGGATTTGCAGGATGTTATGGTCGCGTAAAGAGAAGTTCACTGTCTAGTAAATATTGACATCAATCTTATCCTCTTTACATATCGCAAGGTAAATATAGCTGACAGGAGTGGATTCAGGTAAGGGTCTTTTTTTGGGGGAGGGTGCAATCATCAGTGTTGGTTGGAAACATTGCTAAAAAAGGTCATCAAAGTAATCTTTCAACAATGCAATTCTTGATTTTCGGAAGTTCCCCTCCCCTTTTTATCCGCAGATATATTATTCGCCCATGCAGAATATTGAGGTTCGTAAAACGGTTATTAATAATTTCAAGTCAGCCGCTTTTACTACATGCAAATGGTTTATCGATTAACGACAACATGCTGGTTCTCTCTATTTATCTCGTACACAAATGAAGTAGATTAGATTATTGCAGTTTGTGATAAACTAAATTTACAATCTATTTGGGAAAATCTAATTAAGATCATGCTAAGGCTGTATGAAATCTTCTCCTCGAAGGATTTTCGCGTTCCAAAAATTAGATGGAGAAGATTATTTAATGAAAAAGAGTTAGATACTTAATGTAGGAAGTATTTAATCAAGCAATATTTAATGAGACAAGATTTAATAATTATATTTTCTTAGTAATTCAATATTAAATTGTTGAAGTTAAATTTTTCCAATAAAATGTTATCAATTGAGTAAAATTGAGCAAGTAAGAATTGACAGATTTTATCGATAAAACTTTTAAGATTCATGGTGTCCATTAGTACTTTTTGGAACCTTCACTTCGGAGCTAAAAACACATTTATCGATCGATGACACCTTGGAAGTCGTCTCAAAGAACTAAAGAGGATTGAGATGGGCATCTTATCTGGCAAATAGAATGGCAGTGTGCAGCTTAATTATGATGAAACGCTCACATAATTACTTCCTTAAAGCCAATATTAATCATAATACTTTTATCCTTTATATAATCCTATAACGAAATATAAACACAAGTAAATTGGAAATCGGGATTTCTGTTAAGCGACTTAATTGAAATCTGTCCACATTTTTCTTTTCAAATGCTTTTACATTTTCCAAATTACACAAGTGGGAGATTTGAAGAACTCAAAATTTGTGGACTTTATATATGAAGCTATAGAATATGAACTAATCTATAGCTACGGAGCTTTTGGAGTTTAATACTTTTTAATTCTTTTTTTAATAAACTCGTATGCATTGGTAGCATTTAAAATTAACTGTGTTTCAGTATGCATCGATGGTTTCCAATGCGACTTAACTCGATGTATTCCTGTTGACTGGAGATGCGATGGACACGTGGATTGTGCTGATAAGTCAGACGAGATTGGTTGTGGCGAATGTGGTGAAAAGAGCAAAATCGTATCAACACACAATAAAAAAAAGAAAAAGTTCAATTTAAAAAACTCTAATCTGGAGGCACCGACTGTTCATTGTGGGGAAAAAAGATGTATGTTTGCTTCTCATGTTTGTAATGGATTCATGGATTGCCCTTGGGGACAGGACGAACGCAATTGCTGTAAGTTTAATTAACTTTATTAAAAATGGTACATTTTTTAGCGAAGGTTTAATATCAATAATCATTATATCCCAATATATTTTTCTGAAAATTGTTTTATGCAATATAAAAATGATATTTCTTTGACAAAAGTTAAATTCTCAGTGGATTTATTTGGTGATTTTGGAAGTAGTCAAATGCATGTGCGCGTAAAGTTTGCATATCTGGCAGTAGATACGGGCATTCTTGGTCAGCCAGGGAGTTGAAAACAAATTCGCTTTTGATTGCCCGCACCTTCCACATAAACTTCTAATTTGATGCATTGATGTATAGTGAGATTAAGCGAAAGAAACGGAGACGTTGGTAGAGGAAGACTTGAAGTTTATCATATAGAAGAAGGAGATTATCGACCTGCGTGTATCAAGAACTGGAAACCTAATTCGGCCGAGACTATTTGTTCTATGTTGGGATATAAGTAAGTTCGATATTGAAGTTTAAATTACCTCAAAAATAAAAATTTTTAAGTGATAACTTTTCGTTATAAAAGTTCCATAAAGATATTGTGTTTCACTGTATCTTTTTTTTCAGCATTGCGAATTCGTCATTCCTTTTTCTAAAGGGCAGCAATGATTCGCTTATCGAAACAAAGCTAGAAACTTCTCAACAATGGAGACAGGATCAGACCACCAAAGTGAATCTGCTGAAAGAATTTCAAGAATGCGAAGACCAAAAGATTTACCCGACAGTTGAGCTATCTTGCTCTCAATACGGTAAGACATTTATTACTTATCTTTCATGTTGCAAACTCCCTACTGAATTTTACATAGATTCACCTATCGAAAATATCCTACCCTTTGTCAGGCAGCTGCATCAGTAATCGAAATTGATCCCTGATAAGATTTCCTTTTGTAAGCTTTGTAAATAAATATATTATACATTCACCATAAATAAATTATATATATATAATATTTATTAACGTATTATATTTATAGAATGTGACTGATTAGATTTAAGACTTGATTTTCTTCTACTAGAGTGTGGTAAAAGAAAATCGTTTTACGGACATTCAAAACTAAAGACAAGAATTGTGGGAGGCGTTGAAGCGGCTCCTGGGGATTGGCCTTTTCTTGCTGCGCTTCTGGGAGGTCCGGAACAAGTTTTTTACTGTGCAGGTGTCCTCATATCAGACCAATGGATTCTCACTGCTTCTCATTGTGTTGGAAAGTGAGTAGAAGCAATTAAATGTCACTCAATTTTCTTCATATCGTTCGACAATACATTATCATTCACTTTTTTATTCTGGCTTTTTAAAATATACATTAATTATAGATAAAGAAGTGAGCACTACTAGTAATTTTTGAAAATAATAAAAAATCAGGCTCCTTGATTATTTTTTAAAAGAAAGGTGTTTTAGTTTTATCAGTGCATAGATTTTTATCCACAATTCAATTTTGCCATCTGAATCGATATCATTCATTCTCAATCACCTTCGACCGGCTTGTGCCAAGGACGAAATCTGGTAGTTTTAGTCACTCCGAAATGTCCGGATGGACTATTCAGTTGGGAATCACCAGGAGATATGCTCATACCTACCTAGGCCAAAAGCTCAAAGTCAAGAGAGTTGTACCTCATCCAAATTACAACTTGGGAGTGGCTCATGACAACGACGTTGCTCTCTTTCAGGTAATTTTCGTAATTCAAGAAAGTATAATAAAATATTATGTATATATTAATATTAATTATTACGCTAATTCCGTTAATTTATATTTACGTAGTTGGAAAATCGAGTGCAATTTCATGATCATCTGAAACCTGTTTGTTTGCCTTCATCCACCACCGAATTGAAACCAAGAACACTTTGCACCGTAATTGGTTGGGGGAAAAAGTCAGATGCAGAAAGTAAGTCATTTTTAGTATTTTAAAATTATACGTTTTCAAATTCTAATGCAATTATTAATGTCATTCCACCTGTTATATTAGCTTCTAAGTATGAACCTGCTGTGAATGAAGTCCAAGTTCCTATTTTGGAGAGGGAAATCTGTAATTTATGGCTTGAACATAAAGAACTCAACATAACGGATGGGATGATTTGTGCAGGATACCCAGACGGTGGAAAAGACGCGTGTCAGGTAAGAATTAATCATACCTTGACGCAAATAAAAAATTACACAAGATTCGAAATTGATTATGTAAAAACACTATTATGATAAAAATTTGATTAATTCAGTGGTAAGGCTTTTAGGAAGCTAAAAATGACTTCGGAATTTAACAAATTTTTATTTTATGGCATCTTTTATGAGTTGACTAACTTAAAACTGGCCAATCATTGTGTCTATATTACCTAAATTTTTTAAATAAAAAAATGAAGTATCAGAAAGCGACGAATATTGTGTGCATAAGGTACTTCTTAGCCAGATATTGAAGTAGAAATGGAGGGCCCTCAATCTGTTATCCTGATAGCCGTTCAAATTCCAATCTACTCTCCTTTAGGGGGATTCCGGTGGTCCATTACTCTGTCAAGATGAAGAGGACAAGGACAGATGGTTCGTTGGTGGAATCGTTAGCTGGGGCATCAAATGTGCTCATCCAAAATTGCCTGGGATTTATGCTTATGTACCAAAATACGTGTCCTGGATTCATAGGCAGATTGCTAAGTATTCGGACAACGAGGTAGGGTAACAAAAGGAGTTTGTCAGGAACTTCGCCGTGAAGCAGCGAAAGGAAAATGAATATCCGAGAAAACTCGTTAAATTAAATTTTAAGAGCTAAGAAGCTTCTACAAAAATCGAGTAGAAGAAATCTCAGAATGTCAAGAATAATGGTAGCACTGTTTTGATATAGAAAAAAACACGAAAAATTCTTCTTGGATTGGTGAAATGTTTGAAAGAATACTTCTCAAAACTTTACTATCAATTTCAAAACATATCGAAATTGGCTTAATTCTATATTGAAAAAGTTTGTTTTAATGAGAGGATGGATTTTGTCGAATTCAGAATGCAAACTTATGATATCCAAATGACAATCGTAGTCAACTTTAGATAGGAAGCAAAGAGGATAATATGTGTATTATATGGAACTGTACAAATAATATACGGTTACACGTTATGAAACGTCTGCGAATATTTTAAAACTTGCACAGTGCTGCCGAGATTATACTGTTGAAAATTTTGTATTAACTATACATGCGAAGGAATTTGTACTATGTAATTCAAGAAAAATATGATAAATCCACGGAAAAACTTTTTATATCAATATGCGCTAAAATTGATTTCAACCAACTGGTATGTAACTAATTTCGAAAGAAGAATCCTGTTACCTGTATATGTTACTATTTCCGCTTGTGTATTAGCTCGACACATTTTCCTATTTGGTTAACTATAGTTGACCCAAAATTCCTCATATTTTTTGAAATTATCATTATGAAATAAAACTAATATTTCTATATAAAGTCTCTCCGTGTGATACAAATATTGATTCAGTTATAAGCGGCAAAAATGGTAATTTTATAAAATAATTTTTTTATCATAGTGTAGGTTTGGAACAATATTTAGGATTAAATATTTAGTTAATACAAAAATTTCAAAAAACAAACTCAAAGTAATGAGAGAATGACGTTCCCGAATATTTATCCAATGCTGCAACTTTGATAAATCTTGAAGAAAACTTTTCAAAACGACGACCTTATATGTATAAGATGTGTAACAAAGAAGTCAATTTTTCTATGTCATGGACTTAAGAAATGTGCCCTTTTACAATACTCAAAATTGCTGCTGCGTAAGACGCAAAAGAAAATAATTAGAAAGTAGGTGGTGGTAATGGAAGAGAAATATATACCTATGATAGAGATATAACTATGAAGCACAAAATAGAAGGTACTAAGACAATATAAAGCAAAAATACAAACGAAGTGCAAAGAATATTATATGAATAATGACCTATGGGCTTTTATATAAAAAATAAATATATAACTTAAAAAGTGGAAAGGTTCGATAATAATTTCGTGGACAATACTATTTTTAATAACTGAATGAAAAATCATCGCTCTTGAGTTGGTAGAGTTTATATTCTAAATAAAAGCGCATGGCTAGATCAATACGAGTTTTTTTCTTATTCAGAATAGAAGAGGGGGGGGGGGGAGGTAAATAAAATTGTGAAAAGGGAATCAACTCAATCGGCGTCGCATTATTTTGTGTACTTTGCGACGACGACAAATCGCATTTAGTGCATAGTAGTTTTATGACTAAAATGAAATAACTGGAAACATATAGTAAGATAATGAACCGATACTCTCATTGAATTTGTATAGAAAAGTTCAGATAAATCCTCTAAATATTTTTTTATTTATTCTTACATTTACCCGAAAATCAATTAATTGTTCATGTAAAAATATTCCAATTAAATTTTCACGTTTCGGCGGAAAAAGGTAGGAATATGTCTGAAAATTTCAGTTCTCATCTAATTCCACACACATCTGGTGTTGTAAAAATAAAAAATCGAATTTTTAAATAAAAGTGAGAAACACAGCTAAATTGAATTTTAAAAAATTCGATTAGCGTTAAATGACAGTTAAAGTACCACACACACACACACACCACAAAGTGGTTATTCTCTAAGAATGGTGGTGGTATTTTGCATTTCTTTGAAAGGTAATTTTGCCCTAATCTACGAGTACTTGTGTGATTCATATTTTTCTTATTAACTGTTTATTTAACAGAAAATACTCAGACATCAATCCGTGTAGAAAATTTCCTACCTTTCAGGACTCTATTTTAAATAGGAAAAGAGAGGAAAATTTCTATACGGGAAATGCAGTACTTTCACATAAAACGTGGATTTGTATTGGTCAATAAATAATAATTGAGGGGAAACGAGTGTATGAGGAAGTAAATTTCCAAAATAATTATTAAGTATTGTGTGACATTAGATTTAAATTGTGTACGAAAATAGGTATTTATTGTATAGTAAGGTATATATTTAAGTATTCTACATACGTATACAGAAAAATTTATGCGGTGATCATTGATTACCGCATAATATACTGAACTATGTGTTCATGGAAGATATTTGATGTAATTTTAAATCTTAAACTCAAATGGAATCTTTAACATTCAATGTTTAAATGATGTCAGTAACTTTAAATAATGTGAAAAGAAAGACTTAAAAAAAAAAGATTTATTTATGTAATACATTTTTTCTATTGCTCCAGGGCTACAAATTCTTAAAGATTCTTTTTTCAAAATGATCTACCATGGACACATATAGAGGGACAAATAATAGGAATATACTATGTAAAAAAATATAGTTCAGCTTTTAGTGGATTTAGTATAGATTTAGATGCCAGCATTGTTCATGTAGAACAGAAAAATGTTGACTGAATTCTAGGGATAAAAGCACTGCACCAGCACTTTTTTGATCCGCACTCTAAAAACAAATAGTTTTTTAAAAGAACATACTTTAGATGAAATATTTCTTGTTTATGAAAACTACGAGCCTTACTAATTGACTTAGACTTTTTCTAAACGATAAGATGACTAGTGGTATTGTTGGTAACATCTATGACAATTGATTCTTCAAAATTTTACCTCCTCCGACCATCTTTGCATTTTCTGTTCTCTGGTTTTTTAAACACTAAAAACTGTAATATGTTTTTCGAAATTTTGATTTCTCAATGATTAAATGATTATAATATACAAATACATGCGGATAACTTCTTTTCCAAGGTTTAAAATATATGTGTATTTTTCTCTTTGTAAAACTTCTGAAATTCAAATTGTTTATTTTTTTTATTTTATCGAAACATATTCCAGTATTTTTCAAATTACTTTCAGGGCACGTGATACTTGACCATA
Organism: Synergus gifuensis; assembly: GCA_904066015.1. Taxonomy (NCBI): domain Eukaryota; kingdom Metazoa; phylum Arthropoda; class Insecta; order Hymenoptera; family Cynipidae; genus Synergus; species Synergus gifuensis. Next base: position 114,493 of record CAJFCO010000169.1, read on the forward strand.
AGAGCCATTTAGTTTTACCAACTTTATGTTTGCAATAATAAATATTTTTTTTGCTAGAATTAGAACATATACCTCCGTCTGTAAGAAACGAAGATCTTGTTTTAGCAAAAACTTTGTATTATTGTAAAGGTAAAGTTGACGAAACTAAATTTCCTTTTATGGTAATTACCACATGCCCTTAAAAAAGAGGCAAAGCATCCATTTTAATGATGGAAGAATAATTAAATGTTAAGTATTTTTCATTAGCAAAGCTTGATTTTTTGACAGACCAGATTTTCAGACAATAATACATCTCTGACAATAACAGTCTTCCTTAGTATCCAGGCAACAATTAGTTGTATAAACAAAACGATAATGTAATAATAACCGACAATACTGTGTGAACAGACAATAAATAGGTTTAGGAAATGTTCCAATACGGACAATAACTTGTTGTTAAGGTTTAGAATAACGTTTAAAGATAATCTAACTATAAGTACCTCGCGCATATTGAGTGAAATAATTTACTTGATAATAGGTGTAAGAAAAAATTATTGATTACAAAAAAAGAGGGAGAAAACTTCATTTTTGCTTCTAAAGTAACAAAATGTTGTTACATAAATGTATTGGCTGAATAATTGAAAATATCTTATAAACAAATGATTGTAATACTGTAAATAAGTACAAGGAAATATTTTATTTATATACATATAAATATCATTTTATATTTTTCCTCTACAAGTTTTGAATTTTTTTCTAAAATTTGTAGCATCTAATTTTCCATAAATTAATACTAAAAATTAAATATTAATATTGTTTTAAAATATGCGAACTAAACCAATAAGTTTGGAAAATGATATATGATATTTTTCTCACTTAAAAATATTTTTCGCAATATAGAAATATAAAAAAAAAATAACAGTACATAGTCATAATCCTAATAGATATAAATAAAATAAGAAAGGCTGTCCAATTTTAACACTCAAAGTCCGCATTGTGGCCATCACAAAATCTTGTTCAAAAAAATTAAATGTAAAGGATTATAATTTATAAATTGAAACTCAGTTTTTTAAATACTTAAAAAAATCAAAATGAAATTTCGAGTTAATAATGATAGTCAAGTGGGAGATAGGTTTCATTGGCATATAAAGTAGAGTGTATTTGTGTAAATAAATGCCGCGCACAAATACAGGTGTAACTGAATGAGGTAGTTTCCTAAAACGAGCCTCTGCTAAATTACATATAACTACTCCTGTCAAGTCAATGTTAAATAGTAAATGTAAAAAAAAATATTATATTACAAAGTGAATGAAATGCATATGTATACCTACTGCAAATTACTTAATCTATGTACCTATACTTACACAATACTATGTAAAGACGTATGCATAAGAGAAAAATAATAAGTTGATATTTGTATAAGAGTATATGTATCTCATAAATCAGCAATTAACAATATTCTGAGCTTGAAAAATATTACAAATCTTAATATAAAAGTTTTTTGATCCTTTGCAATCCATAATTGTTGAGTACGTTAATTTTATTTCTAAAGAATTAATATTGATTTAAGATTAAATTAAAATACATATGGATAAATTAACTACGGAATATAGACTTTGAAATGGATAGAAAATTCTTACCATAATTTTCAATGTTAATGAATAATTTTATTCTGCGGATTTTTGTTCCATTTGGTGTAAACATTAAATGCTTTTAGAGTGTCAAAATATGTAAAAGGCTTACTTAAATGTCAGTTTAAATGAATGTTGAAAGCTCAAAATTAATGTGTAAAGAAAATATAATATGATACTATAAGAATAAAAATTATGTACAGAAGAGTAGTTAAAATTCGACAAACTGTGATTTAAAAATAATTATAGAATTTGTCAGTCTTTATGCAGTTTCAGAAAGACAGGTTTTTTTCCTTGCAATTGAGTTTTTATTATTATTCCAATAAACTGACACACAAATTACAATTTCCATACAAGTAATTTCTCTTTAATTTGCAAATTCTTCGATACCAAATGGAAAATTTTCACAAAAAATAAAAACTAACTATGTCTAATAAATAAAGAATTTAAATTAGGGTTATACTTGTTCAATGGACAGCCCTAGTTAAAATGTCAATGAAACCCTATTTTGCATAAACGTAAAAACATGAGAAAATGTAAAATAATCGCTCGTTTCTTATATCATTAAGTGCTCAAATTTTCAGTGTTTGCTGAAATTTTAAGAAACAGATTGTAAACAGCTCAAAAGAAGATTACTAACGTCTAACTTCAACAAAAGCTGTCTTTAGTATTACAACTGCACGCACAGTCGGAATACATTAGGGTAAATTCTGTAGAAATTAAAAATTAGCTCAGGCTTCAATCTATAGTCTATAACAAACTATATTTTATGCCTGACTAATCTTGGTATAGCTTTAGTGTCTATCTACTATTAAATAGTAAGATATCGCTATAAAAGTTAACGTGGTTCGATCAATAATTTCAAGTTTACTTGTTCGCCCATAAATGTTAACAATTATTACATAATAATTATACATTAACACATTATACTATTTTTGTAAGTTTTTTTTGCTTAAACACTACATTTTTTATTATGCTAATTGAATGAAATATAATTTCCGTTGTCGACTAAAAAATCAACTCGAAAGATATATTTTTTTTTTTCAAAATTCTGTGATTTTTTTAAAGCTTCTATTGAAATGAAAATAGTACCAAAAATAACTGTAATCATTAATGCAATGAGAGAATTTAATGAACTTAAAAATTTCTTTTATTTTAAACCTGTAATGTTTATTGAAGTATGTATGTATATGCATAGATAAGTTGTATAACAGTAAACGTATAAATTATAATGTAATGCGATAAATAGTATATAACGCTAAAAACTGTATTGCTTGTAATACATATAACCCAAGAAAGTTTTGCTCTGTTGACTTTCCTAAGTTAAGATAATTGAATTAACTTTATCAAAGAAAGTACAGTTTTAATAGTCGATTGAATAATTACGTAAAAAGTAATATTTTGCAAGGCATTTAGAAATATTTATTCATCTGTTAAATATTTTATAACATTATACCAGATAAATGATGCTTTGTTTTATTTTAAAGTTATGTTAACTTTGTTTTGTTATATTAGTTTAGTTAAAATATCAGCTATAAAATTAATTGAATTATAAGAATTTACTTGACTCAATAAGTAACAGAGCAAAAACTGGGATTCTTATGAATGTGATTACTTTTTGTGCTATGTGCACAAATCATTAATCGCGTACAATCAATGGTCGATATTATTCATATTATACGTACACTAAGATCTAGCATAGAAATTAAACTTACTCGTATTGTCTAAATATGAGTAAATAAGAAAAATACGGATATGTAGTGAAATATTTGTATGTTGAGAATGTGTAACGTTGGGTGTGTTGGTAATTGATATTTTGACGTATTGCTGTGATGGTTACATTTATAATTATATGTTAATAAGCATTTGCTGTGTATTCTAGTGATTCTGGTAATTGCGATGTAATAGCCATAATTTCTCAAAAAGTTTTCGTTACCTCTCTATTGTTTATTGAGTCCTTTATAGAATTTGTAATAGAATTGTTAATCAAGTTTAGAAACATTTTTTATTATTCATGTGCCTTTTATTGCAATATAATACCGTCAGTTATTTCGCTATTGTAGAAAAAAATTGCAAATTGTTTTTATAAATAATTATTAATGAATTGCAATCTCTAAAAAATTATCAGCTTCTACTTTACGTAAAATAAATAAGCTGTGTGCTCGTAATTTAAGGAGTAGATTTTCAATTTTGAAGTCAACTTTTTGAGCACCTAACAAGAAATATAAACTTTTGATAATGGAAAGAGCTACTAATATGAAAAAAGAATTTTAAAAGATGACTAAATAAATTTCATTATCTCACAAGGACAGAAAGTTGACTTTATAATAGGTAGAATTATCCAATGTCAAAATGTCTGTAATCCTTTCGATTTAGACGAAATTTTAAAACAAACTTCTCTTGCTGGACGAGAGCTCTAAAAATTCATATGTGTAATTAAAAATTATGCACTTATATTCTCATTGCCCTGACAGACTATTAAAATCATAGATTATTAAAATAATCTAAGAGTATATACCTGAATCTGGACTCAAATCTGTGCCAAGAAAAATCGCATTCTATGTATGGGCGAGGTTGGTACGTACTGAATACCAGTAAGTACTGGATATGATTATTTTTTCATAATACAAATGAAATGAATGCACTCTAATCATTTTTTATATAAAGTAAATTTATGAAATTATTAGAGTGTATTCAATCATATTAGAAAATCCACATTATCCAGTCATACCACTCTTCAATCGAAATATTTCGATTTTAAATTTTAATTACGAGAGACATTTTCTGGTTTGACAATTCATTTTTGTATTACAAAGGAACAATAATTTAGTTGAACTATGTATTGAAAAAATTATAAAAAATAATAAAAGCACAGACTTGATAAATGATTTTATGAAAATATATTAACAAGAAACGCGAATATTTTTGCAGACTGAAAATTGATTTGCAGGTTTGAAAATTGATGAGCTGATACGGGAAATATATTTGTACGTTTAATCAAATGTTTAAAAACAAAATAATTCTTGCAAAAGGGCAATAAATAAATCTGGTAACGTTAAATCATATCGAAAAGGAAGATAACAATTTGTAGTTAAACCAAAATATTTGCTGATTCTTGGCTGATAAATGACAGTGTAATAAAAACTACAATTAGCAAAACTAAATTGGAGTGTAATAGTCAGCGAAGTTGAAGAAATAATTTGTACAAGAAAAATATATTATGAATATTGATATATGATATATTTATGGAAGATGCGTGTTGATCGAAATAAATTATGTATTGAAATTTTCATGTATTATCATTTATTATTCTTTACCTTTTTACATTACTGGGCATTATTCAGATTTTCTATATTATCACTCGTAAAAAAATTGTATATGTCTTTTACTTGCTAAATTCGAATATAAAAGGTATAAAAAAAGAAAGTAAATTGTTTAGTTTTAGCAAAAATATTTATTAAGGGCATGTGATACTTTACCATAAGAGCAAATTAGTTATACCAATTATACATTCATAATAATAAATATTTTTAGTAAATAAGAGTCAATAAACCTTCCTCTCATGTAGACGAAGGTTTATTGACTCTTATTAGCTAAAAATATTTATTATTATGAATGTATAATTGGTATAACTAATTTGCTCTTATGGTAAAGTATTACATGCCCTTAATACGAATTTAAATTGACTCTTATGGTAAGCATACCCTTAATGTCATGTGGTAGTTACCATAGGGGCAAATTTAGGTTTGTCAACTTTTTACGCCGTTACGTTCGAATAAATATATTTTTGGTAAAAGTAGGCTATTGACTTCCGTTTCGTATAGACGGGGGTAAATCGCGTAGTTTTAGTAAAAAATATCTATTATTGCAAACGCAAAGTTGGCAAAATTAAATTTGCTCTTATGGTAATTACTATATGCTCTTAAGGACATATGGTAATTACTATAAGAGTAAATTTAGTTTCCCTAACTTTACGTTCACAATAATAAATATGTTTTCTTATAACTAGGCCATTTAGCACTATTTCGTACAGACGGAGATAAATCGCATAGTTTTAGTAAAAAATATTTATTATTACAAACGTAAATAAGTTATTGAAACTAAATTTGCTCTTATGGTAATTACCACATGCTCTTAATGATATTTATTAAATATTTTTTTAATTCATTTTTTTGCAATAAGGATTTATTTATAACTTCTTATGATTTTTGAAGTTTAGGCAAAAGATATAGACCTTTTTGCATTCTGTATTGTAAACGAATGAGAAAAGTGTTGGTAATAGAGAATGTTTCCAAATCCTGTGTAAGATGTCGGGGTTGATATGTTAATTAATGTTTCAACATAATTATTTTTGATTTCAGTAGATAATTTTATTTTTACATTCTCATCAGAGAAGGTATTAGATTTTTTATTTCATTAATATTTACTTTAATACCATATAAAAATTGAAAGTTGAAAATGATTCTTATAACTTTGTATAAAACATAAGAAACATTGTTAAAAAAAACATATAATTACATAATCTCGTTTGAAAAAGCATGTGAGCTTCAGATTGAATGATAGAGAAGCAAGGTAGATTTCACGCGGATAAATTTCAAATCCTATCTCGTGCCTCACTTGTTCCAATCCTACCAATTCGAAACCGTCTTGCTGCATACCCTTTTGTGAATAGACCCCACGTCGGTATCCATATAATGTCACATCGAATGTAACGCAAAACGGTGTAAAATACGGATTACGCCCCTACAATTCATCTGAACCATGTCGCGCAACCCGCTGATTTTTTATAAGGATTATGCACCCTAGATCGGTGACATAATTTTTTTCTAGAATTTTTCTTCAGGAAAGGATTTTATGGATATTTACTTCTTGTTAAGAACTTAAATATAGAGTCTAGAAGTTTTAAAATAGTTTTTTAATATATCAAAAATATTGTTTTTGAATGAATATTTTTTAATAATTTGTAATTATTTACTTAATTTGTCGATTTTTTGATATCTTGTTATAGGATCTGTGTAAAAATTCTTCGGAAAATTTTTACTGTGGCCTGCTATTTAATAATAATATAATTTGCAGATTTCATCTGAATCTGCAGATGCAGTATGTGGCAAATGAATCGGAATTATAAGTACAGGACGTTAATTCCAGTGGTGATTACTAATAAATAATAGTTTATGAACGAACTATGTAAAGCTCCCTTGAAAGTAATGCGAAACTTGTGGAGTCGAAAGTATAGTATAGTGGGGCAATCAGGAAGGTAGGGGTGTTAACTCGAAGTCTTAAACGAGCATGGTGCATGCTGTGGTTCTAATTAAAACAAACGCGATTACAAGTTTTGACTTGCATTTATAATCACGATTCATGCACAGCGAAGAACAAGTATAACGAGGTTTTGATTCTAAACTAAAAATTATACACTAATCTATAATTTGCAAATAATAGAAAAAGAGAAATAACTAACGGTAAATTTTCAGATTTCTTGATTACCGTGTCATTTTTAAATTTAAATAATTTACAAGAAATGCAAAAGATTTTTATAATTAAATTCAGTGCTAGAAGGGTTTAAAGAGCGTCAAGTAGAAGACAATTTCGAAACCAAATAAAAAGGTTCCTTTCTTGTTTAATTACAAAACTAATTACTGTTTCGTTGTTCAACTCTCGGAGCGCATATTTTGAAATTAACAAACACGGTTGCTGGATATCGCAGTGGTGAGCTGACTTTATTAATTTATTACACAGTGTATATTACGATGCCGCGAGCAGAAATCACGAGGGAAAAAAGAGCGAAGTGGTTGCCTCTTTTAATTATTTCGTAATTAAATTCCTTTGCAACGTAAGTTTTTCTCGGATTAAATATTGTTCTCACTAAAACTAGAAACTTTACCCTGAAATGTGGAGCAGACTAATCGAGTTAGAAGCTAAAATTACTAAAGAACATTTTCTATTAAAATACATTTGTCATTTCTAAAGATTGTTCGTTATTGTTATTAATTTATCACCCATTGTGAGGATCGTCGACAAAAACATCATACTACTTCCTTTAAGAGCTGAACCCTTCAATATAGTATGATTATTTTATCTTCAACTCGATAAAGCTAAATGACGTTTGGACAATAAGCTTAATTTCCGAAGAGAAGATAAGATCGTTTTCCATGATAGAATCGGATACTCGGTATACGTATATAGTAACCACTCAATTGCTCGATCCACTTAGATCCATCCCTCAATACTCTATTCATTAATGGGGTGGCTTGTGAATAAGACATAGGGGATGATAACTGAAACATAACCCGCATCTCTCTAACGATCATTGCCAAAAAATATCTATTTTGTAAATAAAATTATTTGCTGAGATTTCTGAACACATCATGAATAATAATTTAGTACCCTTGTAATTTTTAGAAGTTACCCTTGTAAAAAATTACATCAATTAAAAAAATGCTAACACTGACAAAAACTTGTCAAATTTTTCGAACTTGTAAATCAAAGAAAAGGGTGCATTATTTAAAAGACATTTTGTCTAAATTCAAGATATGTATCTGGCTAAATCCATCAAATCAGATGGTCCTAGAAAAACAGATTAGGAATATCTTTAAAATTAAATACATTTGAGAAAAACTTGACTAAAGTAAGAATTATGAAAAATCCTACTTAGAAGTGTGACAAAGGGGCTTACGAAATTACATTGCTGATAGGTTGGGGAGCAGTTAACTAAATAGTATTAGGAAATTCACTAATTTCAAGTCTAATCCAAAGCGGATGCGCCTTAACTAGGTTTGAAAAGTACTTAGTGTCCATCAGCATCAGGGCGAGATAAAGGAGAGAAAAAGAGAACGAGGGATAGCAATAAATCAGAGCCAGATCGGTGTCTGGTTGCGAGGGTGGGACAAACTGAAAACAAACGTGTAATTTACCAGTGGCTAACCTGCGAACGCGGACCAACCTCTGAAACTACCTTTGAAGGTATAAGGCCCATGAAGATTATGATGGGTTATATTTTAGTATAGGCGGACAGGACTTCTGTTTAACCAGTAATTAAGGATCGCTCCGCCCTCAGTCACGCTTCTCTTATAAGCTCAAACCAGTTTGAACTTGTTTATTAACTACCATCGCAAACGAAAAATATCTACATTTTACTTTATACAAACAAAATAACAAACAAAAATTCCAGTAAATTAAAAAGAAGAATCGTTTGTGCACTATCCTTTAACAAAAAAGTATATTGTTCATAGTAAAAAACTTGCTGCGAAACCTTCAATTAAACCGCATTTAAACATTTTTTAAATTTTGCACGGTTAAAAAACTTCCTCTATGAGAAAGCAAAATGGTAGGGCAAATATTTGGGATAATTTATTATTCTCATAAATAGAGAACTCCATTGGACGGTAATTTTATTTATTTACCCTTATCATAAATCCAAAAAAAGTTTCAAGTGTTTCCTATACGTTCGCGAAGAGTTATCTTGGAACATGATAAATTTCTAAGGATGCTCTACTTATTTTTCGGCGATCGTGTACACACGTAAATAATTCCTGTATGTGGGAAAAGGGGTGAGGGGTTTAGATAGAAGGGAAGAGGTTAGAGAAAAAGATACGGGGACGAAGAGGGTGCAAGAGTTCGACCCCCGGCGCTCGCGGTGGGACGCCATCTTATTTATTGTTTTAATTATATCAGAATATATCGTTAGAACCCGTCAAGACGCGCCACGCCGCCAAATACGTGAGATTTATGCGAGCCAAGTAAATCCGCTCCACCCTCTCCACCACCTCCTGTTTCTTTACCCATTCCCTCCTGTTTTACCTCTTTCATCCTCCTTAGCAAGCTTTTCCTATAGGAGCGTGTGTTGACGTACGTAATTTGTTGGCATGTCCTATAAGAATGAATTATCAATTTGTTATTGGTGACGCCCGTCGAGGATAAACGAGCCACTGACCGTAAATCGAGTCAACCACCTTCGCAATTTACAATTTTAAGATAAGAATATTGATTTTTGTCACTTTTGACAAAATACTTTATTATATACACAAGAATATAAAAATATTTCATTTCAAAATGAATTCAGTTAATGAATTTCAATAAAAAATGTCGAGTAGACTATATGGCGCATGTAATCAAAAAAGTTCATTAAGAGGAATCTGAATTGGAGAAAACAAAATAAGATAAAAGGAAATACGATTTTTCCATTCAACATATAATTTTTCGTTGCAATCAGTTGATCAAATGTCGTTTAATCGAAAAGCGTTTAACTTAAAATGTATTATACTTTTCTCACTTGTGCTTCAGATGAATCGTTTGCATATAAAATGCATATATATATAAGCAAAGTTCATTCGTGCGGGACATTTGAAAATTTGCCTAACAAATTGCTAATTATAACCAGCGGGTAGTTACATTGTCTGCCCACTTTTGTTACCCCAATGCCGATTTCTATGTCGCGCGCTGTTATCGAAAATTTAATATATGTCGTAATACATCACTGTTAAAAATGTTTGCAAAATTAATATACTTTTAATATACATTTTGTAAATTCATTTGCATATACCGTAAATTAAATTTAATATATTACCATATGTTTTAGAATTAATATATAAAACCATATTAAAATTAATATGGGGTATATTAATATTTATATAAGATATATTAATATTAATATAAAGTATATTAATTTTAATACGGCTATATATTAATTCTAAAACATAATGGTATATTAAATTTAATTGACGGTATATGTAAATGACTATTCGCCAGTGGTCACCTATCCAAGTACCAACCTTGCCCAACGTTGCTTAACTCCAGTGATCTAACGAGAACTAGGACTTTCAGCGTGGTATGGCTGTTGTCCACAACGAGGTCCACAGTTTACTTGAAAATAAGAAAATTTGAGATGTTTTACTTAAATAAATTATCCTCTGATAATACCTACGTTATTCAACCAAGAAGCAAAATCGCTGACTAACGCGTTCCCATAAACTCTCCAAATACACATAGTTAATCTAAAGCTCCTTGACCCAAGTTGACTGAAAGATTAAAAAAAGGGACGCCTTCCCGTGAGCACCTTGCAAGGACAGGTGCGGCAGTAAATCTCCTTGAAAATAGAGCAAAAAAATCGCGAAGGTTGGATGGTACCTATGTAGACACAATACAGATATGTAGGTACGGAAGAAAAAATGCTACCTTCGCGACCATTGAGTTCATCCCTTGATAACGAGAAAATAAGAGACAAGAGAAAGAAAGAATTCTTTCTTTCTCGATATCGATAGAAAGAGAAAGAGAGAAGAGCAATTTTTTCCATATTATTTTCTTTGCGCACAGAATCAGGCGGCGTCTGGGCGCGCGCCCGCTGGTATGTCTGGCATTTTTGGCCGCGTTCATAGTAGAAGGAAAATTATTGGTTCAAAAGTGATTATATCCTCGTCGAAAAATTTTCAGCAGTAATTCTACTTCAGAATGAAAAAAAAAGTCCGCGATTTTGGGGATGGTAAAATGGTGAAATCAATTCAATTAAAATAAAATAAGCTTCAATCAGCCACGAGAAAGAATTAAGCGCAACCATCTAGGGTCAAAACTTGATCGGTTCTGTACACGCGACCATAGAGATTCCTATCTAAGGTTGATAAATTACTGTCCCTACTCAAAGTCCTCCATTCCACCTGACTCCAGCCTCCATCGCCTCCTCCTACTTCATCTCCTACACCCAGACTCACCTTAATATTAATTTGCCCCTCCATTGTCCACTTTTATTACTCACGTATCTTTCCAATTTCTACGTTTATTATTTTCCTTCCATTCTGATTCGAGTTGCATTAAACTGGCTCGTTTCTTCTCCATTTAAATGAGTCAGAGGTCGTTGTCTATATAAGTATAATGCGCTTGTGTTTAATAAAAAATAAAATGACAAATAATCTAACAAACATAAAAAATTACATTTGAAAGTGGTTTGTCACCTTTAAATACGAAAAAGAAATCGTAAATCGAGATTTTAATTAAAAGATTGTAGAAATATTTGGTTATTCGCGCAGAATAATCAGATAGATCATCACTCTTTTTGACTAAAACCACAAATTAGCATTCAAAATTAGCTGCGACTCAGCTATTCATTCATCATTAAATTAAAAAGTAATTAATTGGAGAACTTCAATATAACACCAAGAGTATTATCATACCTGAGTTACAATATTATAATGAGACGCGGCCAACTTCCACTTCTCATTCCAGTTCCAGTTCTCAAAATTTCATTCGACTGTTTTTAACCAGTCCGGATTTAACGATCCTACCCATTCGTCTGTATCAGGGACGTTCCATAAATCAAGACAGAAGAATCTGTTTAGGTGAAGATTCGTTGCTGGAGGAGAAATACTGAAGCAAGAAAAATATTAAAGCAAGAAAAATTTAAATAAAAATCTTCATTGGGTACCCAGAAATGTAGAAGAAATGCGTTGAAAGGAGCCTTTGAAAAAGAGAGTCCCAAGTGACGTTCATGTACTCTGAACGACTGATAATCACTCCTTTCAAGCGAGTAACGACATTCGCGATGACAAATCTTATCCATTCTTTTGCAGACGACTATTTGTAAATACCTTTCAAGATGTTAGGAGGCGGAAGGCTTCAAATGGAGTTCAAGGAAAGTGTAATTTAATGGTGCCTTGAGATGACACTGCAGGATTTATAAATTAAATGAAAGGGTTTGAAAAGATGAAAGAATATAACTAAAATGGTAATTTCACAATATTGAAACGGATGAGTTTATCCCTATTCAAAAGACCAAGTTTGAATCTTTATGAATAACTGAAAATCAATATATTTCGAATTACGAGAATTATTTCAATTTTCATTATTGAAAACTATTCACTTTTCCAAAAAAATTCTAGTAAGCATTGTCTTTACTTGTAATTAAATATTTCCATCAATTTTCCATATAAAAATGATCAAGTCTTTTCATAGTAATTATAATGTAAGTCATCTGGAAATAATACATTAAAAAATTGTATTTTTGTCACAATTGAAGCAGAGCTTTTCGAAAATTGCTCACAATTTGTATCTCCCTGTCCGAAATGCAATATTGTCCATTCACGAGTGCTGATGACGAATTGATCATCTTTCTAGGGAATAAAAATCATTTTTCCAAGTAAAGAGGAGGTTTTCCCTGGGTAAATAAAAACTTCATTTTCATGGGACGAATATAACCACGCCTATCTCTTTTCGGTCGAAATACAAGAACCTGGAATTCAGATTTGAATCAAAGTTAAGGGCAAACTCAGTTGGGAATAGACGATAAATCAAAATTTCGGCACCGTCATCAGACAGTGAGAAAACTAGGAATTTCACGATCTTTGTAGCTGCTTATAGCCTATTGTTCTTTTCATTTTAATAAGTCATCCAGCATCCACCTACCTGTTAAAATTAGTTTTAGATTCTTATTTTGTACTTTAACACCTCTAAAATCTTTTTTAAACAAGTCTTCAATCTAATAGCGATATTTCTTCGAGATATAAGTAAAAACAATATAAGTAACGACAATTTTCTTTTAGTACGTCAGAAAATCCATTGTCTTACACATTTTATTGTTCACTTGAGCCATATTAACCACAAAAATTTCGATTAAAAAACATACTCAAGTTATACCTGCATTCTTATATACATATTAAAATATTTTTAAACAGCTTTTAAAGCTCCTCAATTAGAGTTGCAAATTTTATTTTACAAGGAAATGTCATCGCAAACCGGAAATAAAGAGTTTTATTATAGGATCGCAAATCCTGCATGACATTTATGATAATTATCTCGCGAGACGCGACACACGCGGGTTTCTGGTGGTGGCAACAGCCGTTAAAATCAATCCCTTTGAAAACGCCGCGACAAAGCTAATACACAGTTATTAGGCGCGGTGCCTCGGTTTTGCACCCCAAGGTGTACAGAGCATGATGTCCCATGGTGAAGAACCGATGTCCCAGAGGGGTTTGACTCAGGCCACGCTTTGACAAGTATATCGTGGAATTTAATATACCCACCACTTTTTAAGAAAGCACCCAGAAGGCACCTTATCCAGAATCTCTATAGAATATTATAGAATCACGTATAAAAATTCAAATAAAAGGTGCAAACGGATTTTTATGTTATATAAAATGTTTGACATTTTTTCTTGCCTTTAAGGAAAAAATTTTTTCGGTTAAATATACTTACTATGTATTTCAAGTATTATAATTAAAAAACTTATATTTTTTAGTAACATATAAATTTAAAAAAATTATTCTGTTTGACACTTTGAAAAATTTTTAATTATGGTAAGCTGAATAGCACCATAACTGGGCATACAGTTAGACCTCGAATTAGACCACCTAAATTAAAGGGATCTAATGTACACCCAGAAAAAAAGTTTATTTGAATCAAATAAACGTATATTTGTTACAGAGCCAACTAAAAAATATCTTTGAATTAAATAAAATTTATTTGATTCAAAGAAATTTTCTATATGAATTAAATAATTAGAGAAAATTTCTTTGAATCAAATAAATTTTATTTAATTCAAAGATATTTTTTAGTTGGCTCTGTAACAAATATACGTTTATTTGATTTGAATCAACTTTTTTTCTCAGTGTAGCCAGATTTAGACTTTAGTCTGCAAAATGTTAGACAGAAAAGTTTTCCCAGAGATTTCTTTTTTTTGGATCAATACGTTTTGATCCAACTTTGCGATAAAAAAAATTCTTTGGGACTTTCCATGACGTAAATGTAAATCTCATATTCTCATTTGCATGAGTCGCCAAAAGGAATTTAAAAAAAGTCAAATTTCCGTTGGTATTTAGCGAGGCAAGTCACCTCATTAGGGATAAAACGAATGAAGCCCCGTGGAGGGAATCGGGAATAAAACGTTCTTTTAGGTTTGTGCCCTCCGATTTCTTAATCGCAAAATGTATTATGTGCTGATGCACGTGCGAAGTACGTTGAAGAACGAAAACAGTCGTTGAAAGTCTGGGCACCAGGCGAAATCGTTGACTTTGATCGGGTACAAAAGGGGCCCGTAGAGTCAGTCATTCGTCCGAGAGAGCTTAGTCTATTCTGCGACGTTTAAAGGTCTTTTCGATGTATTGTTCCGGTTACTGCCGAGATCGGAACAAATAGGCACCTGCGACAATAGCCGCATCAGGTTACCGCCGATGCCACGGCCACGGGACATAGTGCAGCAGCAGTACCAACGATGTTCGCTGGGGGCAGACCCTTCATCGAATACGTGCTTTTATTGTTCGTTACGACCTTATGACGGAAGTGCAAATTACAGGCTGCGTCGCGAGATTTTCTCACGATCAGGTCTTGTACCAGTGATTTCAACGACAAGAAAGACGCACTCGGGTGTTCTCCAGGTTTTATTCATTCAAATATCAATCCTGATTTCCTAAATACAAGATTTCATGGAGCATTTTCACAGAGGATAGAATTACGACTCGAATTTACAATTGCAATAGATTCCATGTCGAAATGAATCATTATTAGGACAGAAAAAAATGAACGTAATACGATTAAGGGTAGGAATAGAGTTGAGATTGCAAGTCGAAGCACGGAATTAAAGTAGTTGAAGTTATATAATCAATAAACTCAGTTGATAATGTCTGACCGCCTAAGATGGCGTTGAGACAAGATGTAACGACCGTTAAAGAGTTAAAAACGAAGGAGTCTGAACGCATGGACTTTCCATTGGTCAGCTTGTAGCTGGGCGGGACTTGTACAATCGGCTTTGATACAGTCTCCAAGAGTCCAGCTCCTTCAAAGCAGCAGACTCTGGCATCGTTAGACGAGACTTGCTTTACAGATACATTATTTTAGTTGCTTCGTCAGTCGACGACCTGAGAAAGAAGATGGCGATAATCTTGTTGACAGACTATCAGACTCTTACTGACAAGAATCGTTATTACTCCTATCATGTTGTGAAGATCCGAAAAAATTAGCCTCACGGAAACTCGCTGCTTAATGGACCGTAAAGGCATTAGAATTGGATTCTTAACGGGCCTTCAATAATAGTATATTGATTGTAATCACAGATGGATTTATGGGAAAATATTTTTTAGATAGGTTAATACTGGGTGTGTTCATCAATCCATTATACATATACCTAAGATTTCTTAAATTAACAGTACTATTTTGTTTTTTGATATTGAGTCGCAACAGCTAATTTGAAGAGTATTTAATCAACTAGCCTATACAGAAAATATCATCTAGCTATAACAATAACCATTGATTCGTCGGTTATTTCGACACCTTACACATCGATTAACACCCCCGCTCCCAGAATAGTCATTTGGTGATCGTACATACTGTCGATTTCGGCACCTTTGATGCACTCCACTCAGCGGTTCCTTGAGGAGGACCAATTTGTACGGCGTGCCGCCTTTTCGATAATATAAAAGGTACCAGCATATATGAGAATACGCGGACCTTGCGTGAGTGTCTATCAGTGTGCGTGATCCTGCGTGATCGTGCGTGATCGTATGTAGGTAGGTACGTGATCCGAAAATGACAACACGCGCCACAGGAGGCGTGACGCGGCAACAACCGATCCTGTTGGTACCAACAAACTTTCCGACAGAAGAGCTAACCAATGTTCAAATCGAACCGAGAAACATGCGTGAACAACATTCTCGCAATAGAACTATATGTCCGCGAGATTTTATACTCTATTCACTATTCGGTCTTACATAATCGATCAAAACCGTAACGGCCACCCTCGATGTTTCGACCTATAGGTATCAAGTGCTCTCTTAAAAAAGTGCTGATTCGTGGTAATCTGATCTCTAAATTCAACTCTAATGTGGCAGGATGCTCTGTTCCTTACTATTGTTAATATCGAGGTTAATATAATCAAAAGTGAAAGTAATCTAGAAGATAGTAATTTACTTCTGTCAAAATCCAAATGACAAGGTATAAAAAAAGTAAAAAAACGGTTCTCCACATGCGAGCTTATCAGGAATTTTGACATACATTCGAACATTGCCATCTTATTATATTCATAGACATACAATAATAACCAAATAACTTTCTAAGATTGTTGGTACAGTTTTCGAAAAATATGTCTTGACAAAAAATGATTGCCGAGTCCTCTCTGCAATGGAAAATTCATATGAAGCTTATTAGGATTCTATCGTTAAATAGGCCAACTGATATGGAATAAATATTCTCGACATGATGAAACGGCTACGCTTCTTAGCGAGCTTATTGAAAAAAGTTCTGAAAACTCAAAAGCGTGGAAACTTTTTCGATTCAATACCAGGCTCGCGTCAAGTGTCCTCATCTTTGAGTGTCACTCGACTTTCGAGCACAACCAGATGGTTTCTAGTGCTTTGTCACTCTTGCACGCGTTTAAAAGCACGCCACACCGACTTTCAGAGTTTCGTTAAAAGTGCGACTCTTTATACACACACGAATGGTAATTTTCTCGCCTTATTATGGTACGTGCTATTTACTAGTCCACGAATATTTCTTGCTCTATTATAAGTATACGACGAAAACATTGTTTTAAACAAAAGGTAGAACATATATATGTGTTTGGCGGCGTTTCAAAAATTACCCAAGATTTGTTGCGTCCAAATTTTTTTTAAGTAACCTATACTTAGTTTGAATAGGTGGTTAAAAAAATTAATTCCGCGAAGTTTGTCGAAGGTAATTATTAAAATAAATAGTTGTTCTGATATAAGATTAATACTTAATGCATAATTTTTATTATGTATCTGAGTTCAGAGACTTCTGCATGCTCTTAAATATTTATAAATGATATCAGATGAAAGTAAAAAAGGCGCCTATTGAGAGCAGAGAGCGAATGACGTCTGTTCTGTTCGTAATTTGAAGTCAGTATACAATATATTTATATATATATATATACATTCCGTGATCCATTTAGCCGCCGAGAGCGATAGGTCGGCAAAGGCAGATCGTGGTACAATGACTAAAGAGTGAAACTCATCTAAGGTAACAATGCGCCTCTTCTTGGGCGTTGCGCTTAGTCGTTTAAAAAAAATCTTTAATTTCATTTCTAAGAGGCCAAGACGTCATCAATCGCGCAAAGAAGAGACCAATTACCTCATTTTGATATTCATGAGTACATGCATTATTTATATGTATAAGCAATTAAATAATTACAATAAATCATTAAAAATTATTTTTCACCGCAACATTTTTATACATATACCATTCATGCATTGTGCATGCAGATTCTGGGCGAGATTTCAAAGGTCTAATTTACCGTTTTACTCGTTTGGAAGAACGTGTACTCTTTAAATAATTTCAATAATCTTATATAAGATTCATTAATCTGTTACCATCAAATTTGAATGTGCTTGTTCTTATATATTCATAATTTCTATAATATATTTGTGATTTTAAAGAACTTGGAGGGAATTAAAGTATATTTTCAGAGGTCAAACCCAAATTTTTAAGACACCCTTTATGTTGACTTTTAGGATTGTGTGAGCGATCTAGGCGCGAGCAAAGTGAACCAGTAGCGCACGGACCCCCTGCGATTTGAGGGGCATTGTCGCGTGTACTCCGGGGTTCCTGGCATCTGAATGCTCTCGCGCGCTGGGAGGCATCATCGCGCGCTCTGTAATTTCTGCGACCGATGATTTTTTTAGAACCACGTCGAGACAGCTCGTTGCTCGCAAACAACTGTCGTTGGGCCACCTGGTTTCAGGCTAATCGCGCAGAAAGTCTTAACGAATTTTCACTATATTCAGACAATTATATAAATGTTAATAACAAATTTCAAGAATACAAGGTGATTTTCTAATACACGCCCACAAATTTGAGTATAGTAGATTCCCAATCTACTTGATGTCTCAGAGCAGTTTTGAATATCAATTTTGTGTAAATTTTTATTTAAAAAATTGTAACTCAATAAACCTTCCGAAATATTTTTTCGTTGTATTATTGTATTTAAAGCCGAAGAAATAGAATCTTTCTTTGAAAACTAGATTATCTTGATGTTATGAAATAATTTCGAGTAGATTTGGGAGTCATGGGTTTCATTTAGCGATCATTACGCATTTATAGCAGTAGTGTTTCCGTCCTTCGATTGCCCCCCAGGGCGGGAGGAATAAAAGTAAGGGAGCCAAGACCCCCCATCTAGTCTTTATTTGCGACCAATGGGATACAGGCTACAGGCAATGAGCATAGGACATGACTATGTAGGGCATGGTGTTCTCCGTATGTCGTCCGGTGTACCCCCCACGTGCAGTACGGTACCCCCCGTATCGCGAGCAAACCCTGAAAACCGCGTGCTCGCGCCAATCTACCCCCAAATAAACGAATTGAGCGATTTAAAAAAATCGCACGTGGAACACTCGACAAATATGAATATCTTGTTTGAAAAGTACTCCAGCACACGCTTGATTAGAAGATCTTACTCCATTGGCAGAGTTCAAAGGATCAAACATGCAGCAATTATCTTTTTTGAGACGGGGCCACATTTACTATCATTTACACAGATAGCACAAAAAATTCCCAGAATATTTTCTGAAACTCGCAATGCAAATTTAGGAATATTGCATTGAGAGATATATATTAAGGCAAGGTTGGTGCAACGAGAAAAATGTTTGCTTTTATGCGGGCAACATTGCCAACGAATGTTGAGAGAAAGATTTTTCTTGCAAGATCTTCAACCGCAATATTCAGGAAAGATTCCAGAATCGTATTTGGCAAAGGATTATTTTTATTCATTACTTAGAAAAAGTGGTAAACAATCAACTTTTGTATTTATGTTTATTTCAAGGCATATGGCATTTGGGGGAAACGAAACAAAACTACAGCAAGCACATTTGATTACATTAAATTTTGAAAAATGTTCAAGATTCTAAGGGTCCCAGCTAAGTTTCCTCGGAAATTTCATAGAATTACAGGTTTCTTTAATTTGTCTTGTGTAATTATGTAGGGTCTTGGTATAAGGGTTGCGAAAAAGCGTGAAAATACTTTTCGAATTATAAAGACAGAAGGTAGTTGATGCTACAGTCGTATGTCTGCAAAATTCGAGTGAGAGATTAAAAAGAAGTAGTTTTGTTTGACCGCACGCGGTGCAACCACAAAGCTCTTGTAATCCCAAACAAATTTGCGGATTACACTCCCAGCATGAATTATTTAATCTCAGCACGGTTTAGATTGTGACCCGTGGGGTTTACATGAAGAGTTCGCACACGCCTGCTCAACATGATCCACTTTCTAAGTCGCTTAAGGTATACCACTTTATAATGTATGTATTGCTGATTCCCTTGTAGAAATTTTCAAATTTCTTCCCTAATTATCAGTCTGGTCCCAATTTGACACAATTTTTATGGCTAGCAATAGCAAAACATTCCTAAAGATGAAGGATACGTGGAAATATGTCTTTTCCTGACTGGGACCTGAGAAAATTTGAACATTTAAATGAATTTGATGAAATTTAAATGAAAAATGACCCTATAAATGCTTATTATAAATGAAATATTTTATACAATGAAAAAAAGCGAAAGTTTTTGGAAGATTTCACAGTTTTCTGTTTTGAGTATTAAACTATGTGACTCATCTTTATTGGAGGTGAAAAAATATCCATATTATATCTACTATAACGAGTTTGTGTGCGCTTGTCACCTTGCGCATTATATTTCCACGCCGAGACACCATTATTTCAGGACCCACATATATTCCGGCTACCCATTAAATTTTCGCCCCATATGAGAGGCGGCGATAAAATGCCATACGAATGTAAGATTATTTATGACGCAAGGACTTGCGAATCAAGATGTAAGTGTGGGCGACTCAACAGACGGTACTGGACGCGGGGCAAAGAAATGTCTCGGAAAAAAATCATCTGAGAAATTCCCTTGAATATTGACAGATTAATCAAAAATTTACTAAAAATAAAGAAATAAACATGTACAGTACACAGATTTGCTTAAATAATTCAGCAAATTAAATTCACTAAATCAAGTTTTAAAAAATATTGCTAAATTGTATTAGATGATGAGTATATGGAAATTTTGCGAGCGGCTGTACAACAGTTCATAATTTTCACGTCCCACGCACTTATCTTAAGAAGTAATCGCGCGTATCTGGGCGATGCATAAATTATTTCCGATGAAATATAGCAATGGCAAGAATGTCGGAATATCGAGTCGATGTCGTAAAGGAGATGCCAATAACTTGTGGCTACAGCTCGGATCGAATTGTGAGATGAGAGCAATAAAACCAAAAAAAAAAGAGATCGAAGGGCGAGACGAACTAAAACCGGCTGAGCCAACACGTGGAAACAACGGTATTTGGTTTAACTTCCGAAATTTCGAGCGCAACGTTAGTTAAACTTTTATGATGGGTCCAGGGGTCCCATCCCAAGTATTCCAGACTCGCATACCACGTGCCACTCCTTTTCCTTTTTTTTTTGTCAGTCTAAGGTCACCATATCCGGACTCATGATGGGAACTTTGAAACTCTCGAATTTAAAGCAAAAATAACGGTTTTTTCACCAAATGGAAGCTTTTTGGGGGTATCTGAAAAAATCAAAGGAACTTCATTTTTTTGAGCCATCATAATATAAATGCTGAGAAAGAAAATCTAAATTAATGGTTTTAAAAATACAGAAGGGTTTTTGATGCATATTTTTGATCAAGAATATGAAAAATATGTTTAAACTGTGTGGAAAATGATGTCTAGACTTTAGAGGTTCTGAATTTAAATATTTTTATGAATGAGTGGACATATCATAAATCCAGGCCTGAATAGAGAAAAGATTGTTGGTGGTGCCTCAGAAGATCCCTATACACCATACAGGAACGAGCCCTGTGACCCTATGACTAATAGGCTTATTATTTTATATCACCTCGCATTTGTTACACTGCGAAGCATTTCATTGGTGTTTCTTTGCCTAATGCGATGTTTACTTAATGGCGCAGAGAACGGGATTACATATTTGATCGTATAACTCTTTCACGAACGTCACATTTCCATGTCCAACTGTCGGGAGAAGTCGAGTGACGAATTGTTCATGAGGAATTGAACATCAAAATTAATTTTCGTTTCTCATTATGTGATGCAAAATAAAGTAAATATAATATTTTATATTCTGACGGACATCCTTTGAATGAGTTGACGAATATTGAAATACAGAAGATGGTGGACGTGAAGCTGAGCGTGAAGCAGAGGCTTATTGATATCATTCGATTGTAAGATCCTGTTGAAAAGTATTTATTTATTCTTTCTATTTATATAATTTTTCTTTCTGTATTTTTCATTATAGATAAAACATAGTATGTTCCATTTTTCTGTATTGCATGGCGATAATTTGATTTAAAAGAGATAAAACTCCACCTCACATCAAACTTCGTAATTTCCAAAGCGTGAAATAGCCTCAATTTACTCGCTCGATTAGTTTTTTGTATGGATTCTCCTTTCGAAATGAAATACCGATTTTCCCTCGAGTTTTTACGAAGCGCAGCGTGAAGGGTACCGAAAGAAATTGGCGATTCCTTTGGATTTGTTGGAACGAGCCACGTTCAGACAACAGATTGGATGTGTTCCACGGTGTCTTTGTTTCGTTAGAGTGACCAACGCTTCCTATTTCTCGTTTTGACATGTCGAACGAATACAGAGCATGTGCACACCGACCAAATGCTTTCCTGATAGAATTGGACGTTATTCATACAACACTTTCTCTTACGGTTTCCTTTTGAATCTCTGCGACTCATTTTGGAAAATTCCATATGGTGCACAGGAGGGATGTAGCTCCTCCACGGGATCCTGACCACCCTTTTGAAAAGCAGAGCAGGAGATAGAACATGGCGGATGCCAATTTCGAAAGTGAAGGGCATGAAATGATAAAAAATTGAGCGGACGGTAGAAAATGATTGGAGTGTGGAAAAATAAATACGACGCGGTTCCAATATGCAATCAAAAAATAATTTTTTAATAATTGGGTTGGCCTTATAGAACTGGTTCTTTCTTCATTTTTAATTTCATATGACATCAAGTTGTGTCTTTAATAAAAAAAATTTTTTTTATTAAAGACAC
>CAJFCO010000169.1:152117-181625 GCA_904066015.1 Synergus gifuensis
TGTACATTTTGAATTTTTGTAAAATTGATTTTTCGACTATAACTTCTTAAATAATGAAAATTCAAAGCTTATGTGAAGGAAAGAAAGATTCCTTGCATCGAGACGAATCGATTAACCTGTATAATTAATGAATTTTATTGAATTTTAAGAAAATTATGATTATTTTTAATTTTGAAAATTTTCATTTCTAAATGCTTCCTCTATGAAGAAGCAAATTTATTTGCAACATTATCATAGTGAGGAAGCAAAGTGCTCAAAAAATGAGCACAGAAAAAATATAAATATAGTTAAATGGAACACCCGAGATCGAATTCACAGCTAGTTTTAAATGGAATGAATATGAGTAACAATAAAATTTGACAAAATATATCTCGCAGAAAATTGACTTAAAAAGTAAAATAGGAAGACGCAGTATCATTAGTATCGGAATATCATTTGACATGCATTAGCAATGAACGCATTAAAATTCCAGGCACGTAAATAATGCATCACGATGCTCGGATACAATACGGGCGATATGCTTACCTGTCCGCACCGTACAAGCACGGAGATCCTGGTTGCGTGTGGGTGATGACTAATAGATTTGGAGATGCGGTTCATCCATCTCGCCTTTCGAAGCAGTTGAATCTCGATACAAATCGATCCGAGTGTGCGAGTACTCATACAATCAATACGTCGTGTCCCGATTTAGCGACGCATTTATAATATTGGCCATGCTGGCCTCTAAGGGCCGCTGTTGTTCACCAAAGACGCAATCATTTTGTCATTACCGTCTTCGAACTTTTATTCGGTTCGAACTACGTCTGGATATCGAATATCGATTATAGTCGATGATGATCCAGTCTAGACAAAGCGATTCGTATTGGGTAAGAGACATGATAATTAATTGCATTCCGTTTAATAAGCGACAGTGGTCGATTGACTTCTATACTTCAGCGAGATGAAAGAGGATTGGATTATTCCATATAGATAATAAATTAGTGAAAAAGATATATTAATTATCTCAAGATAAAAAACTAGTGGAATGTTCTTATGAAAAAGTACGTGATAAACTCGATTGGGATTTAATCTGGAATTATCCAAAATCATTGCAGATTATATTTCTTATTCGCAGAGCTATTAAAATGCCTGCATAATCGAGAGACGTGTGAGGGGCGACATATGCCATCGAATGAGAAAGGTCGCGACTAATTGGTTCACGACGTATACGACTATAATTTTAATAAGGACTATATGTATATTAATATTGAATTTTAATGTGGAACCATATAGTGCATGTGAAATTTTCCCCGTGGATCTCTCAAAAAGTGGACATTTTTTTTATTGAGACATAATCTAGGACATAATCTCTGTCCAAATATAGAAATTGAAATCGTAGATAAATGGATGATTTCTTATAATGAAAGCACTGCAATCGTGTGTTATTCAGGTATAGTTAACGAAATAGTTACGCTCTTATTTTAACAACGAGCAGCAAGGGGCTGGTATGGCAAAGTTGCTCACTTCCCGCCACTCAGAGCACTCCACTCTATTCACTCAATTCATTTTCATCTGCAATTTGTCGTCCACCCTTTCTGTTCTCTCATTAGCAGTGTTTCCGGTAGCTCAACCACTGCAGCGGTGAGATTGTTCTTAAGAAAATTAGTCTCCCTTCCGCTCCTCTATATATATATGTAGTGAAGAGATCCGGCTCTTCGGCAGCGAAAAATTCGATTTCTCTAAGCCTCTAGAGAAAAGAATTGCGACCCGCATGAATGAACCAACACGTGCCATTCTTCAACGTTTCTCAATCTTATGCATAAGATAATAATTACAGTAGCTTTTATCATTAATGGAGTTGAAATAAGTCTCAAGTCTTAAACAATTACAATAATATGATAATCATATTCACATTTTTTTAAACTCATAAATGTTTGGCTAAAAGCTATTAAGGTCTATTATTTAAGAAGTTATTCATGCAATTAAATATCAAAGCTTAAAAAAAACGCAACAATTATACGATTTTTCCCCTATAATTAAACGCCTTCTTTTCAGTGAAGCACGCGTTCTTAATAACAGCACGTGGACATTTTACCCAAATTACAAAAAAGCCAACACAGTATTTTCCACTCGCTTACAAGCTTTCAACGTGGTTTGACCATTAATAAAAAGTTTCAAGTCCGGCCTACAGCGAGGTTTAAAATCCAGATACCTGATTCTTCTCCTGGCATACTTGGAGAGGTCAGAAATCTAAAAAAAATTACCATAATTACTGTGACCCGTAGAGAAGTACCAGGTCCAGTTATAAAACAAAAGGATAGATCGTAACTCATTTGACTGCCACGCCTCCAAGTATTTTCGACATCTTGGTCACGTCTCTTGGGTAAATTCTACGCCCCTGTCATCACTGTGGAATTCCACCTAAAAATTTTGAAGAGGCATCACACACAGGAGACGATCCTGAGAGTTTTCAGTCTTCTAAATAATATTGGGGAACAAAGTGGGTGGAGATTTTTTCTTCCCGTATAATTGTGCTTCAAAATTTTCTGGCAGCTGTAATTATTTTGAAATCGCTCTAACGAGAAACGAAGTTTTGATGAGGAGCGAATTAATATTCAGTTGTGTAAATTGAAGATTGATTCTTTCAACGGTAATTGATATATTTGACTTGCTCAAAGACGTTTTTGGTATGCTAAGAATTTCGGGACCTATATTATGGATGTGTGAATAATGAAGATATTCAAATTAATTTTTTACAGTCTGATCATATAAATGAGAATATATGTAGATTACCTAAGATTTTTTATCTATGTATATCCCCCTTGAACAAGAGATCGTCTGCAGAAATTAAAAAACGAGTTTTGCACGAGCCTTTTTAGCACCAAAAGAATGCAATCGAAAAACATCAAAGAGGAACATATGACAAATTTGAATCGTAAGCCCAATTATATGGAATAAATTGATATATAGATCACAGAGGAATAAATTAATCGAATGGGACATAGGGAGAATGATGTTTAATACTCCTACAACCATAATTTTGAGGACAGGCAATTTCACATATATATATATATATATATACATATATATTCATACATGAGCAATGTTATAGAGAAGTTGCATCTGCTTCGCGGCGGGAGGTGGAAGATTATTTTTTAGGGGTAAATCTACGATTCTGGGGGTGGCTCGCCTAACGAACCGTTTTGTTCGGCGAAGGTAACATCGATAAACATAAAACAGACGCACGAGGTCGGCGAAGGATATGTAATCGTCATTCTACATTTTCATATGAGACCACGTGATATGATTAAGCAAAAAATTAACACACTGGCTTTCAAATTGATTATCACCTTTTTTCCCTGTCGAAACAATTAATAATATAATGAAATTACACTAAAGTAACTTAATAATTTAATAACTAAAGTATGTATTGAGTAACCTTTATTTCCTTTCGAGAACAAGAATAATATTCTTGCTTCAAAAATTCATTATACAGTGGTCAGAGAACTGGTTTGAAGCATTTAAAGTTTTTGTTTGTTTTAATTGACTAATACCCCCGTAAATCGAAAAGGAGTGACAACAGACGCAGCTGTAAATCCCCTCGTAAAATTATACTGGTCGTCGCATGCGAAACGATAAATATTAATGCTTCCAGAAAGGGTTTTCTTTTCGTTTTTCTCCTTCTTTTTGCTGTCGAAGTCATAAATCATTTGGATGCTAGAAGGTTGTCAGCGAAAAATATGGCGAATAAAGACGAACGAAGGTAAAGGTTTGTTTTAGAATTTTTAGATACCACAACTCTCCCCTCTTAAGATTTAAAGACTGCTCTGCATAAAAATAAAGATTCAAAACTTAAAAAAAGGTTTATCAAAATTGCAATAGTATATGTAAAATTCAAGCTCATATATATTGCTCTCGTGAAGCAAACTCTAGAACGAACTTTTCGTCATATGTCACTGTCTTGATCCTCCTATATGTCAGCTCAAATAATGAAACGGAGAATTGAAAAAATTATCATTTTCAAATTTAAAAGATTTTTCATTTTCAAAATATCGCGGTGCCTTTGCTCTTCCTTTTCTAATATTTTTGTCGGCAACCTTTTAAAGATAACATCACCCACTATCTCTATTTTGATCGATACAATCTTACCTCTAAAATCTGAATACTCCTCACTTCATCATCTATACTGCCCACTGCAACCTGAATATCAATCTGGGCACCGTTCAACAATTATAAACTGTTTGTGTTTATCAATTTGAATTCCTTCGATCCCTCCTTACACCCTGTAATATTTGAGGTGAACCAAACTTTTTTTAAAAATCTCATCCCCTTATTTTATATCATATGGTGAAAAAAAGTTTCGTTAAAGATTCTTAAATCTTAAACCTTAAAAGAAACCCGAAATCTGTTTAAAAAGTAATCTAAGTTGTATGTACAAACTACATAAAGATGAAGAATTTTTTAACAAGTTAAATTTTTGAAATTGAAAATAAAAATGTTAATTAATTAATCAATTACAACGAGAATAGTGAGAATATTCTAATTTTATAGCAAAACATAAAAGAAGCATCTCATATTTTTGATTTTGGATATAAAATAGAATGACAAATATTGGATGATGTTTACAAGAATATCATAAAGAGAAGCCGAACAAGAAATTAAGGAGATAAAATGAGAAATATCCTCTTGCGGTTGACCGACACCGATTGTCATTTTTCTAATGGATCTCCAAATGGAGTTGGATCACCTCAGGTAATCTTCCTCCGATCTAAGTGTGTAATCTACAAAGTTTTGCGTGTTGGTCGCACGCGGCGGCTCCTTTTGGGTCTTTTTCCCTGCAGGTTGTCCACTCCCGTGGTCCAACTTTCTTATGGACTCTCGCCTTGACAAATTTCCCGCATGGCGAAAGTATTTACTAAATTGTAGGAGTAATCAGTGACTTTTAAACTCCGAGAATATCCAATTTCGCCTATTTCAGGGGAAAATCGATATATCTCTTTTTCGACATGGGAGGTTAGTCTATAATCATCATTATTTTCCCCATAATGAAGTCCTTTTCTATTTAGACTATTAGTTCAAATTCAAATTATGCAGATTACCCAAATTTAATATCCATTTTCCGTTTTTAGCTCCGTGTTTCTCTTTGAATAATGACATTTCAATTTCAATTATTTATCACGGTGTATTGATATGATTTATAACAGATATTCTATATATAATCTAATTAAAATATCTAAATCATTACCTCAATTCTAGACACAAATATACGAATAAATTACATCGACTTTCAATTATACTTTTTTCTTTCCCTCTCAGCAATTATTCATTTAATCCACAATTTTACGTAAATTAATGTATCAATAAAATTTAACAACCAAGAGGTACAATCTAGAGCATATAATCGTCCCTTGATAATTATAAAAAGCAACGGTAGTTTTTAAATTAATTTCGATCTTGAATGAAATTAATCCCGGCGTGTTTGGATCTTGCCTTTTGAACAAGTTGCAAAGGCGATAATTAATTTCATTCATCAAGCGGATATGCCGTTCGGAATTTGAATTCTGACAAGAATAGTGAAATTGATTAGTCTTGAAAGCAAGCGTGAGTGAATTCAGGCAGGTGACGACAATAAATAAATACTAGACCGATACGCTGAGGAAATTAATAACGACTGCTACAAATTTCACGCTAGTGAATATCAATAGAGTGCATTGGATATACGATATATAATTTGATAAATGATCGTTGTTGCGCAATTTTGATGTAGTAATTAAGACCCTGCGGGATTTCTGACATTTGAAAAGAAAGTAGGAAATTCAGAGGGGTAAGTTGGGGTAGACAACCGTCAAATGTCCTAATAATTCTTCTATATGAATTCTTATATATGGAATAAACATTACATATTTAGATCAAGCAACAGTTGCTTAAAAGAATTTTTTCTCTATTCAAACTTAGGAAAAGTAATAATTCCTCTTTCTGACATATATTTTTTATACTTTTTTAATTTCATTTTTTTATAAATTTTTTTAAATACATCTAAATTACTTAAAATATCTTGAAACCTTCGCAAATTTTTTGAAATACTTAAAAATATTTCTTTCCAAATCTTTCAAAATCCCGGGCAACGCTATATATATAGCTAGTAATTTAATAAATAATAGTATTTTGCAGATGAAAAGGTGGTATGTTAAGGTGTTTATAAAAATATTAATCAGTGAATTGAAGGTGTGGCACCGCAGGAGAAATACAGATGAGATCTATACGTTTCTTAGGGTAATAATTCTATCAGTATAAGTAGGTGCGTTCCTGTCCTCCATTGGTAGGAAGTACAGTAGAAATCAACGGGGGTGCATTGTTCGAAAGAGGGAGCATATAGCACCCATAATACGAGCCTACATTACCTATATGATGAGCACCGCGTAGCCATCGGTCACGCAATAAACGCGTCTCCCGTGATGCGCGGTAAATGAATAAAATGTCGTCGTTTACAAATTAAAACCACTTCCGATGAGTAATCGCGATTCACGGAGAGTAACGACCCGACATTACTTTTCCCCTTCCGTATGCACCCCTTCTTCTCAACCCCGTGGAGCTCGTAAGCACAGAATTCTTCTTTGGTCATTACATTCAGATACCTTTGGTTCTTTTCTCGAGAGGACACTTATTTGTAATATATTATTGCTCTTAGACAATTGAAGTACAAATCCAAGTAGATATTTTTGAGATTTTTTAAAAATTATGTGACGACAGTATATATATTGCTATATGTTATTAATTAATATTGATATTGATTTTCTATGATTAATGCAATTGCAAAATGCTGAGTGCAGGAGATATAAAATACAAATAAGAGCAGAAAACTGAAATTCATTTATGAATAAAGGTGATAAATAATTTTGTTATTGGTTCTATTTGCTTAATGATATATATGCGAATGAAACGAGAAGTTAAACAGGTTCGCCATTCCAAACTTCTTTCAAGAGTTCGATATTCCCTTGGTTATATGCCATTGGCCAGGTTTGCGAATAAATCGAGGCATTCAGACTAATGATTAATTAAATGTAATGACGACGCCGCCAGTGAGCGATGACCAAACTAAGACAATGAGTGCCTTGTGTTCCTGATTCTAAAATAGACATCCTCATCACTCATATATACATTTAAGCTTTTCACTCATATATATATATGCCCACATGTACACGTAATGCGATTTGAATTTACTTAATCATAACAATTTAATTTTAAAAAAATATCTATATAAATTCGAATTCAAATCATCAGTTATAATTTTTACTAATTTCAAATTTAGAGAGATTGCTTTTCATTTGTCACTGTACTGACAATTGTACATAATTACTTTTTGTTTTTGTAAGACATTGAAACATTAAATCTCCGGGATATGAACATTTATACAAGTGTACAGAAACTTATGAGTAAGTCCACAGGAGTGCAAAACTGACAGACTGTAGATGGAAATAAATATCGTTCAGGTGCACGTTTCCTTGGCACATTATGTGATTACCTTTATGAGAAATATTAATTTTGAATAATCAGACACGAAGTGCATTATCAGTTTAAAGAAGACTCGTTTTTTAAAATGACAAAGAATTACACACTTACTCTCTGAATCTGAATTAGTATAAGAAGTTACTAATTAAATAATTACCCTTATAAATGAATCTCTTATTCTTTCCATAAATGACTCTTTATTTATTTAGTCCTTAACTAATTGATAGTAAAAATGCTTACTAAAGTGAAGCGAGCAGTAAACGTATTGGCACTATTTCATTAATAACTTCTCGAATAACTTTTTACTAATTCATATTGAGAAATATCGAGCTTGAAAGTACGAACTAACGGAAAGTATGTATAATTTTTTACTAAAGAAACCTAAAACGAGTGGAGAAGATAATTTTCTGTCAGACTATAAAATGTGCACAAGGAGAACATTTTTTTTGTTGTACTTTTAGTTATAAATTCTTCCTATTTTGTACAAGAATATGGTTCAACTCTGTAATATACTGTGGTTATACTTTTTACTAGGAAGCAAACAAAAAAAATCAGAAAATCACATCAAAAAATGACTAGCGCTCACTTCTTTTCAGAGATTCAAAGAATTTTTTTCAGAAAAAGACTATTTCTAAGGTAACCTGCACAATATTGGGGTAATATATATATAGATCCGTCGTCAAGTGCGATGGTTACCTTCATCACGGTTCATTGCTCACGACGAATACTACCGTGAACATATTTTAGTATAGGGTGTGATAGTTGTTACTCAGCAATGTGTTATATGCTATTATGTTGGTTCGAGTATATTCACGTAAAGGTTCTATGTTCTCTTATATGATTGTTACATAAATCTTTCTCAATTATCTTTTCTGTTTTTCTGTAGTAAGAGGTTTTTTTACACTTGTTCCTAATTTATGTTACTACAAATATAACAATTTAATTCTCGATTATATCGATAGAGCTTGTTGGAATAGCAACAAATATTTCAAGTTTGTAGTTAGAATGAAAATGAATGCATACCATTTTTATGACTCATAGGAAAAAGGGCCTACAGCCAATTTAATGCAGGTCAATTTTGTGAGTTCTGTCCTGACAAGCCGTCGAATAAGACATAAGGGTACAGACTCTCAGGTATAGATACTAAAGTAAAGTAAGATACAGATTTGTAACTCATTATGTTAAATTCAGCAATTATATTCACATTCATAATAAAGTGAACCTTTTCTTACACCTTACTATATCCCGTGTAGAAATTTCCAAACCTGGTCCAGGTCGGTGA
Organism: Synergus gifuensis; assembly: GCA_904066015.1. Classification (NCBI taxonomy): domain Eukaryota; kingdom Metazoa; phylum Arthropoda; class Insecta; order Hymenoptera; family Cynipidae; genus Synergus; species Synergus gifuensis. The sequence continues at coordinate 160,888 of CAJFCO010000169.1, forward strand.
TGAAACGCCCGGCCCAATCGGACCAGGTTTGGCCAGGTCTGGGCCTGATTGGGCCGTGTTTTTCATCCCCGGTCTGAAATCTCCCAATCTGGGCCCGATCAGGGCCACAGCAAAATTTCTACTCGGGATCCTACGCGATTCTATTCTACCACTGAATACAACAGAGCTAATTGAACAATCAAGGCCGGCGTCAAACTTTTAGTCCGAGTGGGTAGTAAGGAGTTAAGAGGGGGGGGGGAGGAAATGATTTTTACAATTTACTCACATGGAAACATGAGGAACACAGGTTTACGATAAAAAATGAATAACAATATTCTTTCAGATATTACAAAGTCCGATTTATTAGTTTTTCTCTAAAGATTAGAAATAAGATGAGAAATATAAGATTTTGTCCGCAAATTCCGAGTGAGTAAGTACCCACAGGGATTTTTTCCGAGTGGGTAGTACTACCCATACTACCCACCTGAACCGCCGGCCCAGTGAACAATTGTCATTTAAAATTATAACAAATGTTGAAATTTTCCTGTGGCCTCGGCCGGCCCCAGATCAAGGCATAACGAAACATCCCAGGTGGAAATGTCAGTAGTGTGCTGGAGTTCACCATCGGCACAGTACTGGCCCAGTACTGCCCACCAGTACAGACAGGCAGTAGTTTGCCCAGTACTGGCTAATCGTTGGCTGCACGATCTGGACAGTACTGTGCCAGGGGTACAAAAATTAAATCTTTTAAAAAAATATGTTTATAAATGATGTTGAGGTTTTTCAAAATGACGATAGAAATGTAATATTTAATTAATCTGAAGACATTTTTTTTTTTTTTGAAGAAAAATATTTTTTAAGTTCAATTCTGCCGTGTATAACTGATCCAAAAATATTACATTTTATGATTCTGTAAAAAGTTGCTAAAATTGTCTAAAATGTTGAAAAAATGATATTAGTAAAACAAATTTTTCTGAATAAAGTTTTTAAAAAATTCTAAATATTCAAATATTTTTTCAAACGTAATTTAAAAAAAGTTTTGTAATTCATATAGCTAATATTATATAATAATACAAAGATTTAAATATTTAACTATTAAATTATTTTAAAGATTAACTATTAGGAAATCAGTGAATTTCTGCATAGAAAATGTCATTAAAAACTGCAATATTTTCTGTACTTTCTTATTCATTTCTGATCCGTATGGATCGGAAGCAAGTCGATTGCATCTGATTTTCATAAAAATAGATTACAACAAGATATACGTAGTACAAAATTGACTTTAAATTATTTTCCAAGGAATCTAAGTTATATAGTGATAGAAAAAATTTAATTCGGTTCTTATTTTAGCAGAAACCCAGCTATCTTATATATTACGTGTTTTGGTTCCTCTCCTCTACTGATTATTATCATGATAATTTCCTCGTCTCAATAATTCATTGGACCTGTGAAGAAATAAGAAGAAATTTATTATAATTGTCATTGACAAACATGAAGAAAGGTCTCTTAATTATTACAAGGCGCCAGGGAAAGAAATTTGCGAGTTATATAGCAGTTTCAAAAGCGACGGATGTGGATTAGCATAAAAATCATGATCGTATATCCTCATATCCTCAATCTTAACATTTTCTGTGTTAGAAACGAACCTTATTTAACTAATTCGTATATAATATGGCTAAGTAAATTTCCCTTCGCAAATTTAAGATTCATGGTAATTTATTACACTAAATTTTGTAAACATTATCCTTTCCAAAGAATTTCCGAGAGAATTTAGTAAAAGTATTTACAATTCTCTATAGAATTATGTATCTATAAAATTCTTCTATGAATTTACGTTTCTAGAAATATATGGTAGAATGGTCAGAACTTTTGTTTAAGGCTTAGGGCGTGAAATTTCAAGAGACTATTATTAAGTTGGAGAATCCCCAACATCATAAATTTGAATGTCATAAAGGCATTCTTTCTACTTGAAATTAAAATATGACTATACTACAGTAATTAAGAGTTTATACACTGATAATATTCCAAAAGCATTGAAAAAAAGGTTTGGCTCGGACAACAAAATAATTTTGTTGGTATTTGTGCAACGAAATTTTTTTGTTGGCTCAACTAAATTATTGTTGGGTCAAGAAAACGTTTTGTTAAACCAACAAATCGTTTTGTTGAACCAACAAAAATTTATTTCAGCCAACAAAACATATTTTGTTGCACAAAATATTTTTTTGAGTGAGGAATTTACTTTTCAATGAAGATTCATATGACTTTTTGAATGCACCCCATAATAACATTGTTTGACAATATAAAAACAGCATCACTCTAAGAATTTAGGTGAACTATTTTTGCCTGTATAATTGCACAAATAAACATTCAATTGAGAATAACCTTTAAACGAGAGGCTTAAACCTCTTTGCCTATTAGTTAAATCTTACCAAAACCCGTGCAGAAATTGCCCTATTTGTGACAGATTATCGATCTGGCCCAGATCGGTTTTAAGCGGTCTGGCCCGGGTCGGGGATAATTGCGTGGCCCAGAGCCGTGCCAGACCGGGCTCGAGATACTTTTATTGCAACGCTCGAGGCGCCACCGCAGCATTATTTTGGAAAATACAATTTCTCAATTTTGTAAACGCTTTCTGAGTCAATTTTCATTATGACAATGCTGATGAAGGTTATATTATAATTGAAATTGAAAATAGTTGACAGAAGACAATGCCTAAAAATAGCACACTAAGAGTTCGGAAACACCGTGCGATTCCAGATTCCACCCAACCTACGAAATGTAAATGAAGGTAAGTTAATCATTCAGTGTTTATAATATTTATGGTGCATCGAAAATTAACCTCAAAATTATAATATGTTTTTATAATTGAAAAGAAATTAAAATATTTTTAATGTCACTGCAGGTGATGTTAATTCTGATACAGAGGTAGGGATAGAAAATCCTAATAGTATTTGCATTTTTTACTAAATATTAAAATGATATGTGACATTAATAGGGCACAGGTCTGACCTCGGGTTGGGCACTGACCAGGCACCGATCGGGCTTTTGAGTTCGGCCCCGGTCGGGCCGTGTGTTTCATCAGCGGTCTGGCACAGACCAGGTTCCCCGATCTGGGTCCGATTTGGCCAGATCTGGACCGGATCGGGCCTATGGTGAAATTTCTGCACGGGAAGGATCAGGTATATTAAATTCGAGATTATCTGGGTAAGGATTATCAGATTATTATTAAGATTATCAGGTCATATTTTACTCACAGAAGATTTATGCCATTATGGTTTTTGTTGCTTCAACCAAATTTTGGTTGTCACAAAAAAATTATTTTGTTGGGCCAACAAAATATTTTGTTGAATAAAACAAATTTTTTTATTTGGGTTTGTTGTATAGTAAAAAGCTTTGCGATTATATAAATAAATATAATTTAAGTAAAAATACACGGAAAAAACTGTTTAGTAGATTTCACTGTAGAATAGTATATATTATGGACAGACTAAGCTAGCGGTTGGATTTACTAAACCGTTTAGTAGATTTTACCCATCCAATAGTAAGAATAACTACTGCGCTGGATGGGTAAAATCTACTAAACGGTTTAGTAAATCCAACCGTTAGCTTTAGTCTGTCCATAATATACTATTCTACAGAGTGAGATCTATACTAAACAGTTTTCTCCGTGTAACATAAAAATAAGCTAAAACAGTTCATTAATTGAACAATATCTAGTTTCAACACAATAATTTTTTAGGCCAACAAAACAATTTTGTTAAGCCAAAAAAAACAGTTTTGTTGTGCCTACCAAACTGTTTGGTTGGTCCAACCAAACGCTTCAACAAAATAATTTGGTTGGGACAACCAAATTACTGCTGCATTCACGATTTTGAATACAGTTGTGATACAAATTGAAGAAAGCTTGTTCCCAAAATGGGATCGGAAGAATTCCGGAATTACATTACACTGACGCTACTGCGCTGAAGATCGCCAAACACCTTCTGAAGTAAAAAACAGAAAACTCCAGACTCTGCAAAGAGAGCTCCTTTGGTGGTAGGGCGTTCCTTAGGCGGATCCTGATCATGCGCTTTTCGTTTGGACCCGCCTGTTGTTCAACTTCTTATCGAACAACGGTTTCCAATGGCCAGTGAAGCATCCCCAACCAATGGACTCTTGGTATCCTAGAGAAATATGTTCAAATGGAAGGGGAGTCTCACCCAAAGGTAGCACTAAAACTTCTAAGTGGGGATGAGGGCGGTCCTTATGATCCTCTCCCTAAAAATTCCAGAGTTTCCCCGCAGTGACCGATCGTACTCTCAACTCAGTCCCGCTGTGAACGCAGCAAGGAACGCAACGGATTTTCTTCCTGTCGCTTCAGTGCACGTGGTGCGGCTATATCATATTCTCTTTACAACCCGGAAACTTGTCATCGTGAATTTTTTCCACCTTATCCAAGAAGTGTAACACATTAAAACAATACTGTTCAAATGTTTCAAAAATTTCGAGGGTTTTGCTGAAAAGTTTAAAAGTTTTCTCCAGTGTATCTGGGCCAACGGACAGTGATCATAAGAGATGGATTGTTTGTGAGAACAAGTGAAAAGTGAGTGACTATCAGTGAGTTTTGAAGATCAAGTGCAGGAGGACAATTTTGGGCATGAGAAAAAAACCCTCTACTTTGTGGGATGTGAGTACCCTGTACATATAGTTGATCGAGTTTTAATAATTCTGATCTAAGGCTTATAAACAAATATTCTTATTGAGACTGGAACTCATTAGTTAGCGTAGACGAAAGAGTCTCAGAATGATGAACGCATTTTTGGACGGTGTTTCTCCACATCCCCATCATTTGGCTTCTCTTGGTATCAAATTGTCCCCTGGCGGAAGCTCAGGTGGATCCATAGATGCAAATAACGGAGGAGTTCAACCGTCCCCTGGTGATGCACCATCTCAACAGCATCACCATTTCCATCCTCAAGGTTATCCCCCTCATCACCCGCACCCAGGATCCCACATGGCACCTCACATGGGCCATCATATGACCCATCCGGGATACGCAGCGCGGGATTTCCTTCTCCGACGGGAGCACGAATTCAATGCGACGGCAAACCCAACGACTCCCGAGAGTGGATTAGGACTCTTTCCACCCCTACATCACGACGGAACTGCTGGAGGCATGCAGCAGTTTCCTCATCATCCTGGTCAACATCCCCTATCTGCAGCGAGTCATTATCCAGGACATTACCCTCAAGATAGTAGATTACCACCACCTCATCATCAGTACTTAGCAGGACCTCATCTGACTCCGTCCATACACCATCAGCAACACCCTTCAGTTAACCATCCAAGTCACCATCCTCATGGGGCCTTCTTGAGGTACATGAGAAATAGTGGAAGCACAGGTGGTGGACAGAGACAGGAAATGCCATGCATGTGGGTTGATCATGACACGCCAGGATCCGGAAGGAAGATATGTGGAAAAGTTTTCAACTCACTTCATGACATCGTGACACATCTGACAGTTGAGCACGTGGGAGGGCCCGAGTGCACGACGCACGCGTGTTTCTGGCAAGGTTGTTCTAGAAATGGTAGGGCCTTCAAGGCCAAGTACAAGCTTGTTAATCATATTCGGGTACATACAGGCGAAAAACCATTTCCTTGTCCTTTCCCCGGCTGCGGAAAGGTCTTTGCTAGATCAGAGAATTTGAAGATTCACAAGAGGACACATACTGGTGAGTTCTTTGTTTGTTTGTTCTTAAGTTTAGGTTGATGATTATCATATATACACCCCCCCAATTATTGCTGTAACTCAAATTAATCTTGAATAAAAAATAATTGAATCACGCACAATATATCGTTTACACGAGATATTAAACATGCGGTACCAGATACGAAATTACACTCTGATTACTTATTCATTCATTCTGTTGAGATTTACTCTCAGATTTACTGGACAATACCTGTAAGTTCTGATGATAGAATTTCTGGTGTAATTTAATATAATTCAGATGTCTCAATTTCATTCAAATTCTCTATTAAATTATATATTTTGTGCGCCACAAGATTTAGGAATCTAAAGGATTTGAACAACAAACTAATTAACGCAAATTTGAAGCACAAATATCAGCTGTGTTGGATAGCACCGGCCATTTTTATGATTATCACGTGACATAACACTGAGAGAACATTTCTTCCATAAACTACAGTGTTATAATTATTATACTCGGATTTTACATTATTTTCGGAATAATGTTCTAAGGTGGAATAACAGAAGCAACTGAGAAAAAGATTAATCCACTGCTCTGTACTGTGCAAAATATACTTTATTTATTTATTTACGCGAAAGTTGGCGAGATATATTCGGCTAAAGTCACGTCTGTTATTTGCCCTTAATGAGAATTCATGATCGGTGGAAATACTGTCATTTCTTTATCGTTCATCTTCTCAAACAAAGAGAAAAAAAGTACCGAAAGCTACCTCATTACGATATCTTTTTCTTGGGTCTGAGCCGATAATAAACTCGGTCGGATTATAGTCCTTTTTCTTGAAACGTTCCAGGTTTCAATGTCGTAAATCATGAACGGCTCCTCTCAGCATAAAAGCGAGGCATTGGCATTCGAATTATCTGAACCACGTATCTGATTTCGTGATTCTATCGAGATCTGTATCTCCAATCTTATTTATCCCTCGTCTAACAAATGAGTACTAAAACATTTATGACTGTCTCTTACATTTCTGGTTAAATTAAACTGTCTTCGGAGAAAAAGCTTTGTTGAGAAGACAGAAAGGTGTTAATATGTAAATTGTAGGATTAATAATTTATGTTCAAATTTGTCCCCTTCACAAAATATCAATAGAAAAAGTATATTCTGGTATTTGTATGTCTGTATAAGTATGTCTGGTTATTCGAAAGTGTCTCTTGTGCAGGTCGTTTGGACTCTCGAATGCACCAATGAAAATCAAACGAGGTTGAGAGCGAGGAGTTTTCATTAGTCCGGTGTAAATAAAAAATTCTCTTCGCCTTCTATATCCTTTTTCGGCTTTTTCCCTTTCACCTTCCCATCCCCTTTTTTTCTGTTACCCACCCACGGTTGGGTTGGCACCCCGCCCCCGGCGCCAAGAGCTTGTCTCAATATAATCAACCGCCTCTTTACGATGACAAGAATTTCGGGACGCAATTAAGAAATTACCGGACCATATATCGTAGCTCTTTATGCCTCTGGCGTGGACATTGTATTTACATATTTATACCAAGCATTGGCACGCTGCATGGACATTCTATGGGACGACCGCGCGACGGCTCTAGGTAGAGTCGTTCTAACGGCTTGTTCTGGCCACTTCTTCCTCGAACTTACACCCGTTACCTGCTTAATTACGTGTTTTAACATCGCCTCTAAGTCATCCGTTAGGATAAAAAAAGCGTTCTCACAGTATCCCTCTATTTCACATTAAGATGAACCGCTTTAATTGTACAGGTTATTCAATAAGATCATTTTGAGTATATTCTTAAACGAAATCGAAATTGAAAACTGTATATGATGAGTCGGAGTGAATCCATAATGCATAAAAAATATATAAACGCTCACGATTTACGTTCTCTGTAGAATAAAAAAGAGGGTGTAGCAAAGATTTGAAGTCTGCTCCCCTCTCTGATGTGACACAGACTCGTACCCCATAATAATAAAATCCCCTTGCCAGTATATACTCGGGCATAAACTCATGCGAGGCGACGAAGCAATCCTACTCTTTCAGAAGCACCATAGAGTTAAATTGACGTTTTCTAAAACATATGCAAACACTTCTGCACAATTGTTTACTGCTTTGTTTCTGGGTCTTGTTTTGTATTCCACTTTCGATTCTGCTCTTTGATTTCTTATGGTACTCGTGTTTAATTGAAGTAGACTTGTCATGACATATTTTTGTACACATTAATTTAGGGATATATAATGTTTGTATCAACATACTAAAACATCAATCCCTTAGGCTAGATTACCGCTCATTATATTTTATGGGGGCTTGGAGAGAGGTAAACATTATTTTTTAAAAGAAAAAGAATAATTAGATTTAATTAATTAAACTGAAAAATTTTGCAGCACAAAATGGCATCCATCTCTTTATTATCCCACACTATTTTGGCATTCAAAACTGTAGAACTAAATCCTCTTATTATCAACTCAGAAATCTCTCTCTCTCTGTGCATTTGTTTTTATTTTTTCTCTCGGCCGCTCATCCCCGCGCTCACCATGCAGACGTTAAAAAATCGCTGTTTTAATCCGCAGATGCATGTGGGTAGCCATTAGGCTAAATCGATACTTGCATTGTAAAGCAGGAAAGGCTCCAGGGAAAAAAGTAACACGTTACCGATCTATCGCATGTGCACGCGAGCACAAGCCTCATTGGTCGATCTTACAATGGGATTCTCCCTTGACGTGTCTGCCATTGGTCCGGATTTTCTGAGGGTTAAGCATACAGACTAGGGGGATGATATGGGATGAGTTCACGAGGGGTGTCAGAATAAGCGTTAAGTAGGGGTGAACTCGCCGGGGTTAGGCTGCCAAACTAGTAAATGGCTACTTTTTTAAACTCAACACACAACGTTTAGACAAAATTAAAATTAAAATCTAAACCTTTGATTAATTTAAAACAATTTATCCATAGTGACAAATTAATATATTATTCTTAATTATAATTATTCTTCTTATCGTCTATTTTTCTATATAGTTTAATTTAACTTGAATCGAAATTTAATGTGCAATACAATTTAGGTTTAGAGATGAACTTTCAGGGTGGTATTGGCACATCCGGCCAAGCATGATGTGCAACACCGATTTACAATTTACGATTTACTTTATATACACAGTTTCATACCTCTAGAAAGGTAGAGGAGTGGCAATTACTTTCGAGGTTGCCCTTCGAGTCACTTTTTATATATTTTTTATCGTACAGACGTAAAACGCGAAAGCAATATGGCGTCGAGTGGTGGCTCGTGTCTACAACGCGGGGCGCCAAGTGTACGAACGTCGTCTCGAACACTCGAGGAGGAAACAAAACGGCGAGAAATATTGGAGAAGGACCACAAGAAGAATAATGACGCAAAGCGGTCCCGGAGCGAGAAACAATATTTGTTCGACCCCTGGGCCCTTCGATTTCGACACCAATTTTTCGCGCGACTTCAATATCCTCAATCCTAATTTTGTCCAATTGATTTATAAAGTAAGAAAGAAAAGCTTCCTTTTATAAATTGTACTATAATTTACAAAAATTTAGAAAGAGGAATTCAGAATCTCGAGGAGCTGATACGTAAAGCTCATATCTTATAAGGGTGTATAGAAGAAAGGACCCTAAGTGTAGTTCTTATCAGAATTTATTCTCGTTAGTTTGGTCACACGGAAGTCGGAAGAGCCCTCTGAACGAAGGACTGGAACTTAATCTTCACCACTTCTCTCTCACTCTGTTTTACATTCTCAATCTCTCTTTCTGTCAAAGCTCGGGGCTAAAACACTTATCTCACTTGAAACTGATTTAGACAGAAAGATTTGTTGCAAAAGCAGGCCGGCCGACAGTGGGCCGAATCGGTTGGGGCCTGAGGCAACCACCACCACCTTAACTCAACTAAACTCTAAAGTCTTAACCATCTTTGACCACATGGTTGGCCTCAAGGATGCAACGCTGTCAAATGTTACGCCCTCGACCTGCCAATATCTCCGTTACGGTCAATTTAGGTTAAATAAAACAGCGCTCTTAACGTGCCATTAACTTCAACCCTCTATGAAGAGAAATAGAAATGTTACAGGAAGAGATTCATACGGCTGACACTTGATTTACTACTCCGGATTTCAACTTCAATGTTTTACAGTTATTCAAATTTTATTGACTTTTCCAACTAATAATTCTATCATAAATAAACAAAATATTTTAATCCTCGTTTATTAGTTTTGAAAAAAAAAAAATCCTACGTATACCCTCATAGAAAAATAAATAATCCGCGAAAAGCATCCAGAAATTGACTGTTGACGTAGTTAATGGCACAATATCGACTTGGATATGCAAATGACAATTAAAGTGACAGTTTACCAGATTGACACCAGATTGAAAATCGAAACCGCCGTAATTGACTAAGAGCACGTTATTGGCTTCTGTAAAAACAAGAATACGACGTGTTAATTGTTTTTCAAGTCTTGCCTTGATTAGCTCTGTCTTCCCTGTTCCTCAGACCGCAGCTGAGAAAATAACATGCCGACGACCCGTTTAGCTTCTTGCCTCAGATTTGTTAGCTTAAAGCATACTATTAATTACAAAGATTTAAAAATATTTTTTTTTTACTATTACAAATTTATATCAATGTATTACTTTTCATTATTAATATTTTAAATAATTTATGTTTTTATTAGATTGTATCAAAATTTATCGATTTGATCATATTCTTATCCAAACATATCGGTAAACAAACTATTTAAAATAGAATTTGATGATTGCCTTGGCTCTAAAATAAAGTGTCTTATTCATAGGATATTTAGGAGTACATGGTCGGGGGCGTAAATGTTGCGAATTCTCAGAAAAAAAAAGACATGAGCTTCTGGTTATCGTCCCCGAGACATTACGTATGTTCAGCAAGAAAACAACGCAGAATAAACTTCCACTTTTACTTCTTGTCGAAGGAAAGGAGTCTTACGCTCAACGCCGAGCTGTAAAATAGTGCTGAGAATTAAGTGTTTCTAAACGACTGTATATTATTCTATACGCAGACAGGCATTTACCGGGCGAAGCTGTATGAAAAAAGTACAGTAGATCGCCCTTGAATCTTGAAAATGGATACGAACAAGAAGAGGAAGAGATACGAAAAATGTCTTGGGACATTTTTCCTTCTCGAAACTAGTTGGGAATTTCTTGCAGAGTGCAAAGTGCGCTTGCTGAATTTTTTCTATTTTTATTAAAGTCACACTACTCTTTCCTTTCGCTAACGATAAATTTCTGGGGCTCCATATTGGCCTCTCATTCTCACCATTCTCTACTCGTGAACTTATTCCCTTGTATAATTTACAAGAGGAACTCGTTAAGTCCGTATATGCAAATGGTCGAAAGTGTCGCCAATATTGTTCCTCCACAGCCAACTTTCTTCGCTTCTTCTTCATAAGTTGAACAATGTGCAGCGAGAAAATTTGCATTTGAAAATTCGCACAATCATCATGATTTTTTTTCAAAAAAAAATTTTAAACTGTCCAAGAGACAACTTCCTCGGGGAAGTAGCAGACTTTCTTATATTAAAATGTCCGAATAATGAACATTCATTAATTTTTTGACAATTTTTAACCAGGCATAAATTGTAAGAAGAGTAATAAAATTGAGACAAGACATTCTGCTACTTCCTCCCACAAAATTCCAACAATCCATATACCACTGATGATGTACAGTCCACGGTGAAGATAACGAGTCGAATTGTATGAGACCTCAAGTTCTATATAGGGTAACCGAAGATGGGGTAAATCATTTTGAGTTTCGACCTCGCAACCATAGAGTATATGGTAGCTCCCTGGCCTTTCCCTCTTTTTCACCCTCTTTCCACTCATACTCCTTTTCTCACTTTACTTCTCTCTCTCTCTCTCTCTCTTTTGGGTTAAAGCACAATGATGATCATCGAGAAAATATCAAGTGTCCGTAATATTATACTTTCGAGCCATTTAAATGCCAGTAGTACGTGTCATCCATATATATCTAACCATACTTGTGTATCACACTATTGAATGATCCTTTTTTCTAAATTCCCAGGCGCCCCTTGTGTTTTAGAGTTGGAAGATTTTTCAACAGTCTTTTTCAAATTATTGTATTTTTACGATTTAAATTATAATCAAGAGTACATTTTACAGACTTTTCGACTATGCTCGTAAAGCAGCAGAAAACAGTTTCCGTCTAGTGACGTAATCAAAAAATGTTATCGTGATCTCGAAAGGGCATAACTAAGTCGGATACGTGCCCCCGGGCGAACTTGACTACAGCGAATCTTTTGCCATACTAACGACCTATGTAAATGTTCTATCCGTTATCCTTGTCTCTTATCATTTTATCCTCCTTCTCCACCGTGGTTCCACAGTTCTTCCAGGGAAGAAGGGTACGGGGCCCGACATTCCAGAGCCCGGTCTCGACCCGCGACCCCCGACCCTCGCCCCCTAAATCATCCACCGCAGCTAGCCCGCAATTTCGTTTTGTTTCCTCTGCTGTTCTCCTTTTTTCTTTCCCCTTTTTTCCCTCTTTTCTTCTCTGTCTCTCGTTCGCTCTCTCTTCCTTCACATCCTTCGTAAGGAGACAAGCCTTCCCATGTGTGGGAAAAAAAATTTCGCGAGATCTAATAGAAACCAAGAGAAAGTTCTATTTTAACCATTGATTACTATTCGTGTTCTTTAACTATCTTTAGATTTCTCTTAGGAAATCCTCAATAAAAATAAATTTTGTTTAAAGGTACTTTCGACGCGAGTGTTTACATATTTTTGCTGGCCATCTGGTTGATTGCAAGATAAAAAAAACTACCTTGACACGTATTTGAAATTTAAAAAGGCAACCGATACTTGATTTTTTCAATAAACACTGTCATTTTTCTCAAGTAAGACAGGCTATTTTATATTAGTTAAATAAAACATTTGTCCATTCTTAGATGAATTGGACAATTGAACCCTTTCGGGTTTCAGTCCCATAATCCAAAGGTCTACGAACCAAAACCTCTTGTGCCACGGGACTGGCGGATTCATGTCAAAATCATTGGATATCTCGACTCGGTTTGATGTCGAGGCACGAAGAAGGGCCACGTATTGTAATTTAATTTCGTAACCCGATATCTTGGCTTTGTACGGAGAAATTATTAGGGTCCCGTAGACGTTATAATTTTCTCCTGAGAAATATTCCAACCCGGACCAACTTCGGACTCGGATTAAATTAAGACTCGTGGAAGAGTGACACTTTTTGCACTTTTTGTCCATCTTTGTAGAATGAAACTCCTACAGATTTCCTAATCATATTCTTTTGTGTTTCTTCACCTGAAACTCTTTATTGAAAAAAAAAATGTCTGGGACGTATAACAAAGTTTAAAAAAGTATAACGAAAGAAACCAGCCGAAAAAAACTATAATTAGAGACATTCCTTTCATCTATAAATGTAATATCATTCATTTAATTATGGAAACTTCCACTGCGAACTGAGTGTGTTTATATCCTGCTGGTAATATATTTGAAATTTCACGATCAAGAAGGCTTTCAAATCTAAGAATAAATATTAATTGAATCAAATCATTTCAGCAAGTGCAATAAGCAAATAAACATCATAGTGTGAATAATCCTGCCACGATTCAAGCTTGTGCATCGAAATATTTAATCTAGTTGTCAAAAACTTGTATTATTTTTTTTAACAAGTAAACATGGAAGAACTTGGCAACTTGAGTGTGAATTCATATAAAAAGATAATATTTAGTAATACTCGTTTAAGGTTATACATATCAGGCTCTGTAATTAAGTTCGTATAAGTAAGTCCTTTAAACATGAACATTCTAATCATCGCGCGTTATGCGAGTCAGATTTGTTTACGACTCTAACCATCGTAAATGATACAGTATATCCCAATTATACATTTGAATATTTACGCACCTGCATTTGCTGACATCTACGTTATCTCATTCGAGAAAACATATACCTATAATTATTATCTCGTATTTTCATTCATGGTTCGCAAATCATCATTAAATTATATTGAATTTGACAAGAAAGTTGATAATGACCGTGAAATTTTAATACAGAAATCTACCAAAAACATCTTTTTTTTATCATAATTTTTGAAAAAATCATTAAACATAGCTTGCGAAACGTGTTATATATTAAAGATTATTCCTGTCAGTAATAAAACTGCTCTGACAAATCAATTCATTGATGAGACATAAATCAAACTTATATTTGAATTCGATGGCGTTTTAAATGTACGAAAAAAAGTCCGCTGACGTCCTCAATAAAAAAGTACGAAGGAACAAAATTACAGCGTGAAACGATGTCCACGCACGCTAACAGCGTATCAGCGTCGAAAAAAGGCTGGTAAATCGGCTAGGCAATAAGAGTGAGACAGAAAAAGATAAATCTATCAAAAGGGTGGAAAGGGGGAGGTATTAAAAAAAATTTGAAAAAGGGCGTCGAGTTTGCCCGTCTGTTATAATGGTTTCGATGCGCTCGGACATAGGCGCGCCAAGACGCGTTTACGTTGTAAAAGCTTTCGAGCTTTCAAGATTTGCTCGCGCTGGAAGCCCATATGCACTCATACCAACATTGCCACGTATACGCACGAGTTCGCGTGAATTATGTTTCATGCGAGATGTCAAATTGCTCGCCATATCGTAAAATATACAACTCCGCGCGCTGTGGGAAACATTATGTTCTCTCTGGCCCTTCGTCCTCCACCTTCTCCACTTTTCGTCCCTCTCCGATCACCTCATCACAAATCCTCTTTCTCTCTCCTGCTCTTTCAGTTCTTACTCGCACTTTAACCGTTTTAGATAAACGATTGGGCCATCTTTTTTTATGTCGTCGAATGCATTGTCGCTTCCGGTCGTTCCTTTAGCTCTTTTTCATCTGTTCCTCCTTCGTGTCAATTTTTATCGTTCCTCCCTTTTTGTTGCTTGTTGTTATCCAGTGTGGTTCAAAAATTGTTATGTGGAGAGATCAAGAGGTGATTTTCATACACTGGAGAAATAAAACTCGATGTTTGTTAAAATATTTTACTGCAAATGCTGAGAATCGTATACTCTTTCTGAGTGTACAATGTGCAGCAGGATTTTAAAATGTGAAAGCATCATTATTTCTCAAATTGAATGGTTCTTGGAGTTTCGAATTTTAAGTGTAAGGAAATACAAAACAAGGTTGAGAAACCTTTCAAATTAAAGGGATTCTTGCTCTACTTCAAGCAATTTTTAAGAGGTTTATTATATTAATGGAAAGCATGACCGTTCAGTGATTTCGTGTTTCCCATTATAACGAGGCTGATAAGAACAGATGTTCGGGCAAATTAATACGTTCAAAATTGACGGTAGAGAGTATGCCTCTTTAGCAGAATCCAAAAGAGATCTGATTTAGCAATCTTCGCGCCACGCCTTGTGTCCAGTCATTAGATGACCCTTGGTTTGTTCATTAATAAGTCAAAAGGCGGCCATATACACGAGACGAGACACCAGAACGAAATGAAATTTCTCCAACTCGGCACCGCCGTCATCGACGAAAGGATACTCCGGTTGTGAAAAAATGTCGAATCATTGACCGTCAATAAATACCAATCGATCTTGAGCCGGCATCTATTAATGACTAAACGTCGGCTAACCAAATTAACTGTGACTAAAGTGCATTTAACGGCTTTGCTTGAATATTGTTTGAAGCTCGCGTATGAAAAACTTTCCACCAATCATCCCAATTATACACATATAAATATATGTATAATTATATGTTTAATATATATTTTGTATATATGTAGAATTGTATATATGCAGTACATACTATCTCCCCTTTTCTTCTCTTCGAAGTGTTCTACTTTCAAAGCTCACCTCCACCTCGTCTTTCATTTTTTCTTTTCATAGTGCATATACACATCCCGTATTCAATCCCGCTCGTGAGTAAATCACACGAACTTGCTTTTCGACACTTCCAAGGATCCTTGGCATGAAACTTACTGAGACGAGGAAGCGTAAAAGAAAAAGTATAACAGCGGAAAGAGGGAAACTTTCCTGGCAAACTTTTGGTCCCTTCTCAACTCCAAGAGTTAACGTCTTTAAAAATCACAAAGAAGAATTATTTTTATTTTATCTAGAGTAAGGTATAAAATATTATTATGAAGATTGTCCAAACACAAAATGAACAAATGAGCTTGCTCAATATCGTGAATCCAAAAGGGTTAAGAACTCAAAAAAGGAACTTAAAGTGGCAAAGAGTACTCCCTACTTGAAATACTATTCGTTGTGACCCTTGATCTCAAAATGCTAATCCCGGTTTTCCTCCTCCTTGAATTTACCCGGATAGAGTATTTCACAGAAGCGGAATTCGCACTAGAGTTTCATGGTCGAGAGAACTTTGCCTACTGTCGGTGAGAGCTGAAGACGGCTTTACTCTGGGAATCCAAAACGAGTGAAAAAGAGAAGGAGAGAAAAAAGGAAAAAGTTTATTTCAACAATGGGTCCTAACAAGCCGGATCGCGGTTCTTTGGGCTTTGGTGCCGTTTAGCGCTAGCACAAAAGGGCGTGCTGAATTCCGTTGGCACGCACCTTCCCTTCTCAAGGAAAGAATCACAGAAGTGTCTATCCGGGGGTAACTCTGTTTTGGTCCTTCGTGCAAAAATTTGAGATTTTCTACTTCAACGAGGGGTAAACGAGAAAGGGAGGAAAGCGAGGCAGGAAGGAAAGCGAGGACGTTACATACACACCTACTCTTGAATGGTGACCTTCGAGATCTTCTCGAGGACCCTCGAACTCATCTCGTCCCTTCTGTGTGCCCCGGGCACGCTCCATTATGAAGATCGCGCCATTCAAAAGCTATTTACCCCACGTCACTGGCTCGTTTACTTACCTTCCGCTTATATACCAACGCCTTCTACATGTAATCCCACAAACCAAGATAAAAGCTTCCCTCAGCCTCAAGATCCTCCGAAATCCGCCAAAAATCAATTGTGAAAATATCCAGGTTTTGCTTATATTTATATAGTCCTTGAAAAACAAACACGAAAATACTGTATATACAACTAAAGTATTAAACACCTAAATATATAAGAGTAGGTCATTCTCAAGAGTAGGTCATTTGAATTTATTCAAATACACATCAATGACATTTTTTTAAAACTTCTGTTTTTGACAAACATTGAAATCAACTGAATTAAATTTTTAAAATAATCCATCAAAAGTTCAAAAGTATTTTTATGTATTGACAATTTCGAAACAGCAAATTCCAACGTCTTAGACTTCAATTTTTCGAAACAAGCAGCTCTCCATTCTTGTGTTAAGAGATATTCAATTACGACAGATCGGTGCAAAGATAAGTGGTCCCGTGACAACTATATACAGACGGGTCAGTGTCCAAAAAAATGCCACTTTCCACGAATAAATATCGCGTGTTTTGCATGCAACGATCCTCGCTATGCAGGGCCGAAGTTTCGCGTAAAAAATTGAAATAAAAAATATTGAAATTTTCGTACTTCCCTGTTTTCATTCGTGTGCAATTATACACCAAAAAATGTACTCTCTTCCGCAAAAACTTTTTTTTTTTACAAAAATGATAATTTATCTGCACTTTTTTAAATGGACCTCAATATTTTATTTGCCTTTCTTTTTGACTGATTACGTGCACCTGGAATTTAGAGAGAATGGTAGAACGAGTCGATTAAACCGTCCCTGGTAACTCTAGATGGGCAGCAGCATACCAAGCCCGTGGCGCCCCTATCTTTTATACCAGCAGTTTCTGAAAATCTCTGAGTTTGATCTCGGATGCTGTGTGCTACACGTGCATATTACCCACGTTTACATAAACACGTATAAATGTGGTAACGAACAAGTGGAGACAAGAGAGTCTGTCAGCTTCTTCTGAGATTGTACTTGTGTGTCTGAAGGTGTGTCAAGATGGCGCGTGTGTCATGTGTTGCCACAACGGTAGCATCCGACTCAGATAACATACAAGGGTATACGACTCTAAACTGCCCCTACGTGCAAGACACTGGGCTACCGAATTTTCAAGAATCAAGATGACACGTGATTTTCGGAATCGCTCCCAAAACCGGATCAACCTTCCCTTACAAGCAACTGATTCTTTTCACTCTATTTTTGATTAAGAAACAGAGATTATTTTACTGGGTTTTATGATGAGATATGTGATCTTAAGGATCGTGAGAATTTAATTGTTATCTGTTTTAAAATAAGGTAATTGGTCACCTCGCTATCATTTTATCCTTATAGCAGTATCTCGAAATCGCTTGGAAAACTAATGAAATGCTTTGAAGTTTCATGTATGATATGCATTTTTCGAAACTCAGTAAAATTTCTACATGTTCGTAAAGTATTTGAGCGTTATTAAAATCCGAAGTGTTATAAATTTCCCTGAACTACTAAATTTGAAAATGTCCCTTTAACATCGACTTCTTTGTAATCTGTTAAAGTGGGTTGAAGTCTATCCTTTTGAGAACCATTAACCCTATTGAAATACCACTAAAGTCTCTAAAAAATCTTTTGAAATACTGTGAAGAATTTTAAAGACCGTGTTTGCTGGAGTCACAAAGTATCTTGTAAATTTAAAATCTCAACAACGCTTCAAATATTTTCTCATTGGTTACTTTATATTTGAATGAATATACCTAACCCTTGCATCTTGTATAGCCTTGTATAAAAAAATCGAATGACCTTGTGCAAAAAATTTTACATTGAAAATGTTTCGGGCGACTGCACTGGTATAAACATATATACATGCGGACAAACACTCGAATTACTTCAGGAAAGAAACATCTGTCGATGGTGCTCTCTCGTCTCTCCATTCAAAGCCAACATGGCGGAATGATCGGTGCATCAACTGGTAGTTAGGTTTAGCCACGAATTTGCGGTTCTTTTTCATGTTTTTTCTTGCATCTTGTTTCTCTCCCTCTCTCTCTCTCTCTCTCTCTCTCTCTCTCTCTCTCTATTACTCCCTTTGCTGTCAAATCCATTTGACCGAAAATGTTTGCTTGGAGCAAAGGTGGAAGGTGGAAGCTTGTTCGTTACAATATCTGTGTAAATATGAGGATCGAAACTCTAAGAGTCTCGCTAATCCTCCCCTGAATGCCAAGTGCTGGGAAGATACTTGTCTGTATTTATTTCTTTACACGAAAATAGTATACAAACTAGCAACACTGAGTGTAAAAAAGCTCTTGATTTTGTAGGAAGCAGAAAGCTATTTAAGATATTCAAATTTCAACTTTTGTATTTACTTTTATAAACCAACTGAATGTTAGAAAAAATTCAAAAGAAGGTACAAATTCTTCATCATGCACTTCATGGAACAGAGTCTCATAGATGAAGCAATAATGTTTGAATTTGGAAATCTTTTGAATAGATTCGAATATGGGATTCAACCATTCCCCTTTCAATTTAGAATGCTTGAAAATGTCAGTAAAACCTTTTATACCACAGAAATCAAGATATTATATGCCTTCTAAATCCGCATTGCTCTAGAATCGCAATAAAAGTCGAAAACGTCACTTTTTTAGATCCTATTCTTCACGATTCGAGTCAAGGAAAGAGCGACAAAGCTTTTATCGGAAGGGTAAGCTTTAAAATCTTACGGGTGTGTGGTGGGTGTCGAGGAAAAATAGGATCGTATCTTTTATAACGGCCGACGAATAGCTTACGACGTAGTTTGTCTATAGAAACTCGGAACAGATGCCAGAAGTGGTAACAGCAATATTATCTAAAATTTTACAGGAAAGCTAATTTAGTAAATTCTGGAAATGCGTTACTGATGAGAAATTCAAGAAAAGATATAATTTGATATTAACTTAAGGACACTAGAGATCAGTAAGAGCCGATATAGCATAGAAACATTTAGTAACAGTCAGCACACTTAATTTCCATACTTATTTCACCAAGCTTCATTTGCGATCAATAATTTCTTTTCTCACGCTGCTCACATCAATCAAGACCGCCTTCAGCTTTGATTGGTTACCTCGCTCTCTGATTGTGCCATTTTATTCATGACTTTTTACGTGTCTTTCCGGTAGGAAGAAAAAAGGTATAAGGAAACCAATTCGCAAGAAGGCACCAAGAAGAACGATCTGTCTCGATCGATACGTGCCGATTTAGAAATAGAGTCGAATTTATCTAAATCCAATATCTGACGGTCCTAAGCCATTGACTTTGATTATCGATCAACGCGATCTTGCCGACTCCCAGAGTTATCCCGACCCGATCTCTCTTCTCGAGGACATTTTGATCGAGACTGGATCGATAGCCACACTGAGGGGAAAAAGAATCGGTGGCTTCTCCCTTAATGCAGAACGTATAACAAGAAAATTATCCACTCGAGAACATTTCGAAAATAGGGGAGAGGCTGGATGAGTCTTCTCATCTATTGGAAAGGAGGGGTCGGAATTTCAGCAAGGTTGGTAACACTGTTTGCTAGTCCGTACTGGTGTCCTCCCAATACAATGGACGCGAAAAATCATCCATTATTCTCGGATCGAAGGCCCCGACGATGCCTTCGTCCCGGGACAATGGAGTACGCCCATATATCACTCGAAGCTTTTCCAAAAACTGCAGTTCAATGAGTTCCTTCCAAGGTGCCCACGATTGGGAAACCGAAAGATGGTTTGTCCATTTTCCTCGACCGCCTGCCCCACAGCTTCCAAAAACGGCCAGCTCGAAATCTAAACCATTTTCAAACTAGAGTCTCGTTTTAGTATAGCCTACTGTCCTGTTTTGATCTTAGAAAAGTCGTTCCCTTTAAGAGAGGTTTCTCACTCTTCTTGGAACACGAGAGGGTAGAACATAAAGAAGACGAAAACATGGCTTTAGCTCGAGAAGTTCAGAGAAAATCTTTTTTTTTTTAATTGACTATGCAGTCTCTAAAATATACATTGTGCAATTCCCGTTTCCAGAATAAAGTTTTAGACCTGAGATTTTTTCTACGAACAAAGATTCATTACTCACTCTCACAATTTCCATAACTTTCTATCTTAAATAAGTTCTACTTGTTCTATTGAATAGTAGCTAACAAATTCTATATATATATATATATATATATATATATATATATATATAT
>CAJFCO010000169.1:188615-269663 GCA_904066015.1 Synergus gifuensis
AAATATAGGGGACTCATATCGAGGTTTCAGTGTAGTATAGTCAATCAAAACAATAATAAGAATCAATAATGGAAATACATCAATAAAGTCATAAATTGACAAAAACCGTTACGCTTCAATCCTAGTCAAAATTAAATACAAGAATAAAACAAAAATCATCATATGGAATAATATTCGCTGCAAATGGACATCAAAATAATAGAGATGTTCAACAATACCAATTGAAAATCAATGAGAAAAGACAAGAAGATTCTCTCCTCAATAGCGACAAAAATATACACAAATGTGAATACAATAATAAGACATAGCATAATGACAAGTTCAGTGATATGACATAATAATAGCATTCAGTCACCCACGAACCAAATCCTTTACATGATGAGAGAGATGGCGAAATCGAAGAAACACTGTGGTCCTTAAATTGAAGAATGAAAACCAGAATCATCATGTAAAAGACCCAGACATCCTCGACACCAAACATCTCCTCGATCCAAGAGTAAGAGATCAACATGATTACATAAGAAATTCAAATACACTCATCTCGCAATCGAGAGCACCGCTCGGGGGTCGAGTGACTTCGATCGGATAGGATTAAAATAGCTCGAGCGAGCACTCTGACGTCACCACGGCATTGACTTCGCGAGCGCCGGCACTTAGTGTTGGCTGTCGAGGGACGCTCGGGGGGGACGTAGAATCAGTCAAGCGTGAAAAGTGCTCTCGATCGCGAGATGAGTGTACCAGAGAAAGATCACGAAATATAAAGTAGGATTCATCATTAGAGTATATAATTAGAAACAATCCAAAATAAACCGCCACGCTTTGAGCTCTTATTTCGCCTTGGCGTCAAGCGTGGCGAACATCGTGGAAAATATGTTTCCACGTGAGAAAACAAAACGTTTCTGCCTCTTTCGGGCAGACCGAGCTCGATTTGTTCCCTCGAATATCGATACGTAATCAATGATAGGTGGTGATAGGCCAATAAGAACTGTCGCTCTTTTCGCAAAGTTAAATTATACCGCGAATTACAAATACCTGTCACAATACATAACTCGAGATTTTGCATGTGGAAACGATTTGAGGGACTCTTTCATTGATTCAATAATATTGATTTCGGTAAAACGTTTTTATTGTCATTACCTGTTTTGCTAAATCAACAAGTTGAAAGCACAAAGATGTTACGTAGAAAATATCTGAGGCCTTTTTTGGGCCGTTAGGAGTGTAGATATTTTATTTTCGTAGCAAAATTTATGAACGAACAAGATAATAAAATGCGCCAAGGCATTCCCCTTGTCGACGTCTTAGGAGAATATCGACCAGCGAAATGTCTCGAAGCTCGATTTCGGTCTCCAGATTACGTCGCGTCGATAAATAATAAAACCCGCTTATATAGCAAACCCAAGAGACGGGTAGTGCCTTTTAATTATACAAGGCAACACAAAAGTATTGTATCAAATTGTTCAGCATCTGAAGAAACTTGATTTTATATAAAACTTCCTTTTTTATCAGATAACGGTTATGACTCAAATAATCTTTACACTTTATTAATATTTTTTAACTTTCAATTTTATGGAATATTTATAAGAGATTCAATTTTTATGTAAACATACTATAAAATAGTGTCTTTTTTATGAGAGTTGAAGTGGCATCAAATAAATTAAACGAAAATTCTATCATAAAGTATAATAAAAGAATAGATTAAATTCTTATAGAAAAATATAAATATTTTATCATTTTATAGGAATGTTTTGTTCACATAACAACCTATACTGTCAGGGTAATCAAGATAGGAGTTTAGAGATCATAGGATGAAAAAAGAAACATGTATTAAGCTGATCGACAATCAGAATCTCCACGATATTTTAGCAAGGAACGAAAAAAAAAGATAAGATGTCGAAGTTGCTGGTGGAATGCTGGAACTCTTGGCGCCACTATACAGTCTAGGCAACCAAGAAAAGGAGTGATAGATACCATCGGATTCAACGAGCCATGGGTTTTATTGCCCGATATCTAGATGATTTTTTGGCCGGGCCCGGATGATTTTATTACATCTCGCACAGGCGCGTCGGAATTTTGGTGGAGGGTGAGGGGGTCGGATCAGATCAAGATGACACGCCCCTGACGAGATCAGGAAAGATAGAGAGTTACTCGAGGTGTCTGTAGATCTCATGATTGTGTGATCGATGATTTTTTATATTGTCTGCATCAAGTGCGGTATTTGTCGATCGAAATTAATCGACCACGTCAACGATCAGATATTCCGTTTTGGGATTTAAATACGATTGAAATTGCAACCTCTTCTATCAAAGCATTCATTATTAGATATACATAAATTCTACCATAATGAATCATTAATAAAGGAAACATGTTCTCTAGAATACTTATGGTTGATCAACAACTAAAGAAATAATTCATAATCTTATTTTCTTCAAGCAATAATCCGTGAATAGTAATTAATTCGGTAACTTGATACAGAGGTGTTGTGCTTAATTCAAGCGTATATATATGTTTGCATAAAAAAGTTACCCTGATTGTATAGATAGGTGGCCTCGACTACCCTTGTACTCAGTCTGATAAACACAATCGAGTATAAAATTAACTGCATTTGGCGTCGTTTGTCATTTTTATTAGAGAGCCTATGCTTTTTTATGAATACAAGATCTATGTATATTTAAGAAACACGGTGTCATAATTGATACGGCGAAGTCACGCGACCAGAGAGTCGACTAAACGCGTTTTCATCTATATAGACACGCGAGTCACGTACCCTTATATAAAATTGTACCTATTTTTATTTGCAAACTCTACTTTGGAAAAGAGGCTCAAGAAACGCAATTTTTTATTTCATAACTTTCATTGCTATTTAAGAATTACACTTTGAAAAAAATCATGAATGAACAGGAAATTTTGGCCAAAGGTTCAAACACCTATAAATACTACGATGTGAATTCGAAATACCGTTCCTGAGTTGAGTCAACTGCTTTTACGTAAGAGGATTAAAAGGACTATATATCATGCTCGATATCCTGTAGCAGATTCCATTTTTATTCCCCTTTCATTGAAAAATGACTGTGATACTGTTGTAACAAAGAAATCTATGTTTTTAAAGTTTTATAATATCATAAACCGTTAAATTCCTTCGGACAGAATTTTTCCTGGAAAGGATAAACGAAGGATCAAATGTGTAAATTAAATGCAATATCTTTAACTATATTTACTAAAAGAAAAGTTGTAATTACAGGAATTCTTTTGATGGAATGCAGACTTGGCATTTCCGTTAAAACCTCAATTTACAAGCTACTGCAAGACTATCGAGTAATGTAATTTTGAATGTTATTTGATAGGGATGGTATAATATAGGGAAGAGATGCAGTAATTGCACTGATTAGATTTGATGGAGTATCTGAAATATACGACATATATATATAGTTATAGGTACATTTCACATATGTGTATAATATATATGTATGTACCAATATAGGGAGCAGTCTTGTAACGACTTATAACCGCGAAAACATCGAACCCAAGTCGGTTCTCACCAGGGGTCGTCTGTAGCCGAAACACTTATAAATCTACTCAGGACCATTGTAAGTAAACTATTCTTTTTGCCACTAAAGCTCCTCGTTCCTCATTGCAACCGTGTGTTGTTTGCTACCAGAGCTATTAAAAACAATAATCGTAACTATGAAGTCTTGTCAGTGAAGAAATTATTATAAGGAAGTCAGAGAAATCATTATGTCGAAATTTATTGATCATATGATATAGTGGCATGTTTTATAAGAAGTTAAATTTATATTTCTAATATCTATCGAGGGATATTCTCAGCAATAGAATAGTTTCAATTGTGTCTATTTCTTTAGAATGCAGACATCGTACACGAACTTAATTCCTTAAATCCGGGACCATGCACTGAACGAAGAAGGTATAAGGAAGGACCAAGCCTTTGTATTTATATTCGAAAGCTTTCTGGTGCCTCGGGAGGATGTTATATCGTGGCAAGGGCCAAAGAGTAGAAGGCTCGCATATTCTCCAGTGAGACGACGTTGTAATAACCCCCGTAGATCATACTCACGCACACATAAAACCCATGCAACACATGTACACATATGGACACGTGCGCACACATACACACATTTACAAACACTCCCACATTATTCAATCGCGGAAGACGTTGCCCTACTAACGAGTAGAGCTTTTCAACTCAAATGGGCTCTTGTACTCGAAATTGAATCGACTGCATGTCCATACTCGCTGTTTTAATGTCTCGTCGTTTATCATAACCGTACTTCTCAAAAGGACAAGTTTTATCCACTTTTTCATAGTTGTATGTCCTTTATTTTATATGGAGATGGATATTTTTCAGGATCTATATCTCGATCTATATATAATGATTGCCCAATGCCCACTTTTATTATTACTTATTCCCCGGTCCTTTGAATTGAATGACACTTCAAGTTTTTAATATGATTTTCTGTTAATACGATTAAACAATTATTAAAAGGAGATTAAGAAAATAATGAAGTTCACAACTTAGTCCCTAATGGGTAACGTGGGAGGACGCGAATTTAAGAATGAAAATGAGTCAAGCAGAGTCGTTAGATAAAACGAAAAGGAAGATCATTTCCGAGTCTCGTTCCGCGGCGTCATGCCGTGAATCGCGTTGTGGAAACCCGGACGATTAAAAATATGACGAGCATTCGTTTCCCTGGTCATAAAATCATTAGCATAAGAATTCCTCTACCTGCTTTCTTGGCGGGCGGAGACGCACCGTGCGTTTTGTTTCTTCGTGTTTTATTCGTTGCTGAGGCTGATTTATAAACATATAATGTGACGGGGGAGTGGCCTCGCTACTACATAATGATAGGCCAACGTTAATTACGTTTGCGTAGCTTATGATACCTCAAACGCCACTCATCAGTGAACCTCTGCAAAAATCCCTTCACGGGGTCACTTTTCACGCGGTTTCAGAATCTTCTTTAAAATAAATATGCATCACTTGCCAACTCAGCTAGATATCATATTCTAGCCTCTGACACATTTCAAGCATCTCGATTCTTAATTTCTTTCTTTTCATTCGAAAAGTTGGATGTTTAATTAACCTATAGGAAAGTTTCAACAAGGATTTCTAATCAATGTATCTTTAGTATAATACTTGTAATTTATAAAATTTCATACATAAATTTTAAACTGGTATTCATTTTATAATTAAAAGCTTTCTGTTTTTGTGTTTTTTATTGTTTAATTAATTAATTTTTTTTCCGTTACGTCACTTGCGGTCCAGAGAAAATGAACTCGCTCAAACTCCAACAGTGCTTAAAGCCTAAACGGTGAAGCGAGTTGAAATATCATGTTGGGTCTCCCCTATATGTTAATCATCGCATTAGCATAATACTGTGATTTTTCAAGGATCATTTGGAAATGCAAATAAATAATTTATAATAATACCACTGGACCCATTCTGTTGTGGCAGCCGCGTATAGGAACGTCCGCTTTCACGCGATGTCTGCTCGAATAGACATATGGTTTCCTCGAAAGAATGGTTAGGCGTTTAATTTCTGAATTGCCTTGATTTATTACGAGCAATCAATGAATAAATTAATCAAGCTAATCAAAATTTAAGCCATCACGAATTGGTATTGCCACTGTAAATATTCAGTTATAAACCATTCAAACAATTGAGAATAAACGTGGCAGTAAACTAAAATTAATAAAAAAGCAAATCCAAAGATATAAACCGACAAATACATGACTTTAATTCACTTGACGAGGCAGAATTAAAATAAAGTGCTCATTAAAATTAAAATTGTTTAAAACCGTCCTGCGTCTGTCCTAACGAGTGTCGCTGTATTTTATTAGCCGTAAAGAATCTTCACTTTTGACTTTAGCCAATGCAATGAAGCAGGAATGCAACCACGAACAAACTAGCAGACGAAGTCCACCCACTTGCTTTTCAGAGACACGGTTAATGAATCGACTTTATGATTTTTTTCCGAGCTCGACCCATACGATCATCTAAGATTTTTATGCTCCCTAACTAGTCTCGAATTTACGTGGACTTTTATACCCGCTCCGTGTCAATGGCTCGCGTTCCGTTTCGTTCGGTCATAGTTTTTTAAATATTTATTTTTTACAGGATATAAAATATGACGCCCGTCAACTTTTGTGTACCTGCGCGTTCCACCTTGTAAACAGGATTTGATGTGTTACGTGTTAATATACCGGAATATTATTTGGCTTCAGGCACTTTTTAGATCCAAAGCTTGAGAGATGTGCTCACGGAAATCTTGAAAGTCGTCCATTGATATTCCTAGAATTGGCGCCTTTTATGAAGTCATTTCGCTTTGGAATTTTTACAATACCCTTCGGTTCATGCCACAAAAAATGTTCACCATATGGATTCCTTGTAAATATCAAAGCAAAAGTTCTTCAAAATTTCTTCAAAAATGTATAACCATAACTAATCATCAAACCTGGTAAAGGAAATTAATAAGAAAAAGCATGAGTCTTTTTTAAATTTCCAATTTATGACTTAAATTCTGAACTCTAATTTTTAATTTATATTGAGAATATACGTTCCAATATGGAAGAGTGGTATTAGAAATGCAATCAGTAACATATAAGGTTTAAAGGTAATAAATCGATATATAGTTTTGTAAATTCATTTGTCAGTTATAATAATCTGTGATTCGGTGTAAAAGCACAGTGTTCATCGCCTTCGATAATTATGCAAATTATAGACGTTCGTTTTGTGAGTACTTTGCCCTGCCACAGCACGATACATGGTAGCAATAATCGTGAGGTTTTCCCATGTTTCACTGGACCACTATATCATACTCTATGCAGCGAATGTACTTTTTTCCTCGTGTATTACTCCTTGAGATTGGACCAATCGAGAAAACGAGATGGGTCGAAGTGCGAGAGAAGACGAGAATTCGTTGAAACTGTGCAAGAGAGATGCAACGAAAAGAGGTAGGTGTAGACGACACATCTGTGAAAGAAATATATACGGAGCCAGACGATTTCTCATTTTTAGTATTAAGTATCAAACATTTTATAAAACATAAACTGGTAGAATTTTTATGACCTAATAATTTATGATCACAAACAGATTAATGAAATTACTATATGTATATTTAAATTTTTATAACTCAAACTTTACCTATACTAATAATTTATTATAATAATTGAATTTTTATTTGACGAATATTTTAACTAAATTTATTGTTTCTTTAATAATTAACTAGACTGTAAAGTACTGATTGTATCATTTTTTATAGCGAATGTTTTTGTAAACAAAGAGTCATATATTCTTTCTTATTTATTTTAATTTTTTTATAATAATATATAGAGACTGCGTATCCATCAGCTACGACGCCACTTTGTATAAGGTCAAGGGAGGAAAGAGCAAGAGGTGCAGTGACAAATGAGAGCGGCTACAAATTGCGCTCTCTGGCTCTCATTCTCATTCGGCTCTCGTTTCTTCTCTCACGTGGGCAATGCAGATGGCTGCGTATGTTTCTTTTTTTTATTCACCTTTCTCTCGCATATTCTTCTCCATCCCTGTTCCGTAGCCGGAAGGAGTCAGGTGAATCTAAATCTCCACCCCCTTGTGCCCTAATGTGATTCAGCAATTGATGTTTAATCAGTGTGTTATCAACCGTATCATCAAAAAGTGATTCGAAATGCTAATTCATTGGAATACAATTGTGAAATTCAAAACCTAAAGTGACCTATTAGAGTTCAGAAAATCTTAACAGACTTTAATTACTGTAAAATAAATCAATTGAATGAAGTGTATTGCAGTAACAGAAATGACCTCAGTGACTTGAGGAAATTTTAGCATAGTAATACACCTGATTTCATGAGTTGCCAATCTTGTGGCCATACTGCTAATTAATTGCCTTCAAATTATGGAAGATATCAGGGCAAATTTGAAGTATAGTATAAGACAAGAAATTAAGTGAAAATAACCGCGTTGATTAAATAACAGGCGAGTGAGAATTGGAGAGACGCAACAATTACATTGTGGCCACGCAAATCGCGAAGTTGCCCGTATAATGTAAATGTAGGCAGAATATAAAGGGACTCGTGCAGTTATTCCAGCCGGTGTTAGTCGGCAGGTGCAGTCAATCCACCCACATATTACATATATATACCGACAAACTTCCCGACACCTTGACAGATATGAACTCTTGTCTTTTCTCTCTTCTTTAAATATATTTACTCCGTACTCATGTACTTATTCACTTGCGTTGCCTATTCATGCGAAGGGTGAATAACGCAAGGTGCAGTGCTTTTCTCTTCTCTTAATAAATACGAAAATCGAGTTACACGCCATAAGTATGTGACCGACTCCCTCCCGTCTTCACCGAGACAAAAAGATTTCAAATGAAGATAATTATATCTATACATGATGACTGTGTCAAGTAAATTTATAATTTAAGGTATAATTCAAAATTGTTAATATATGTCTCTAATGTAGACGTCTTTGGAAAGTTAAATATATCAAATTCAAAAATATTTATATACCAAATTAATTTATATTATCTTCTGATTTCAGGAAGAAGTCATTAATGGCATATATGGTAATTACAATAAGAGCAAATTTAGTATACGCTTGCAATAATAAATATTTTTGCTAAAACTAATTTACCTCGTCTATATACGAAACGGAGGTAAATAGTCTGATTTTAGTAAAAAATATTTATTACTGAGAGCATAAAGTTAACGAAACTAAATTTGCTCTTATAGTAAATAACGTATACCTTAAAAAGATATTATCCATTTCAGCTATAGTCCTTGATTTGCATATGTTGAGAGAATTGACATATCGAGGCGTACATTCAAATTACCTGACTTAAAGGATTGCCAAAGCATTTCCGTGTTCGTGAAACGGGTGTACTTAAAGATAACGCAATGAATCTCTGGCAGGTGGATATGCTGTAAGCGTTTGTATTGCACATGCTCATCGCACATTTTTACAGACTAAGTAGGTCGAAATTAGCATCATGATCAGTTAATTGCAAATCCATCTTAGCTCAGGTTACAGAGTTCTCAGTCTCGTTCTCAGTATACGAGTACAATTCCGAAATACTTAATATACATAAATCATGTTAGCACGTTGTTTTTTCTTGAGAAATCATCATTTTGTTTTAATTTCGTATAAACACTCCAAGGTGTTGTTGAAATAGTAGAATTACCCATTAAATCATTGTTGTTTCTGATACATTTTAAAAGAAGCGAATGATAGCAGTATACCTACTAATACAAACTGATACCAGTTTGACAGTGGGAGGAGGGTGCAGAAAACAATCTAATCTTGGTCGCCATTTTGTTTCTGCCTACCGGAGCAGTAGTTGATATATGATCCCATTGGCTACTAAGCTGTTTGGTTCCCATCTCAGTACTGGGCAAGAGACTCGACCTCAACCTTATAGCCATAATCCAGACTCTCGGTTGCTCTGGCAATTAAAATTCTTTCCTGCCGCCATGTTTGCTTCTGCAGCTTCTTCTTCTCTATGACCTACGTCTTCACATTTCCTTGTTCTTCTTCTTCACATCTTTTGTAGTCTGAGCGCGAACAGACATTGCAATTAAAAATATTAAATTAAATTCTGATGTTTTGCACTGATCAACTGTAAGGTAGCAACTAACACAGGAAGTGAAACAAGAGGTAACTGATAAGCTGCATAGCTACAATCTGGAAAATTCTCTATCTTGAAAGTATGTTTCAGCAAAAGCTTTATCACAATTTAACTTTTCTTCTTGATTGAGCTGATGTGTATCTAATCTTTTATATGTCATGCGCTTCTTTCACTATATATTATTTACTTGTGTATAATAGTTCAATCTTAATTATTTCGAAGTTTTTATTACAAAAATTATATTTTATTTGCAAAGATGACTGTCAGAGTAATTATATGATTAAAAATTAATGATGTGCGTGGAATGAAGTGGATAAAATACCAAGACATAGTGGTAAGTACATGTACGCATGTTTTTTCTGTCAGTTAAGGCGTCAGATACGCGTAATTCACCATAGTGAATTGCCGAGGTAAATGCGAGTACACGGGTGCAATAACTGGGCAGGTGATTCTTAACAACCTTTACTTAGATATGTTCCCTTGCAATCTTGTACAGCTTTTCGCACAGCTGTATTTCACGTTTCACGCCATTTTTGAACCCCTTTCTCGGTGTTTAACAATGCCGTGAAGCATCATAATAAAATAAGAGGTGAAAAAGCTTGAAAGTATTTTAGGATTCAAGAAAGATATTGTTGTAAGTAAAGTAACAAATCCTTTCCATTGCAAGAAGAGTGTTCTTGCGATTAATTACTTCATCCTGATATCACGACTTCAACATTGGCATTCTAAGAATGTTTTTTTTTGTGGCGATGCGCAACTGATTCCGGGTGTACAAAAAATACCTCGCGATCTTTTTTTAACATTCCCAAGTCATACTTTGTGACAGATGACTCTTCACTTAAGGTGTCAACAGTTTTTGTTTTTATTTTTGATTGAATCTTTTTTTATTCAAAGAGTTTCTGTCGAAAAATCATTATAGCAGTTTTGATTAAGATTGTAATCATTACCCACAGTTAGTACATAATATACATATATTATAAATTTTAAAACCATTTGTGTTGGGTTAAACTTAAAATCACTATATAAGTGAAAGGTTCCTTATAAGATTTTTTATGATTTGAATTGTATTATACTTCTTTCAACATTGTTGCAATATATTACTGTAGTGCAATGTTTGTAATTCTATTCAATTGTGCAATCGATTTGATACATTGTGTAGGTGTCTACAATCCTACAGACAGTGCCTATATATTTCATTTTCTAACACGACAGCTGTCATGCGAGCTTTAGAATAAGAAACGCAACTGACAAATGTCTATGCCTAGTTCAAATAAACTTTACCAAATTTGACATTATTATTAAATTAGACGCAATTGGTGAATCAAGTTAACAAATGGTTAACAATCTATTTTCAATGTCCCATACATTTTTATTCTGCTTCCCTGTAAGCTTCCAGTTTTTTTCAATACATATTTAAAGAAAAAAACAAATCAATGACCCGATGACTCAATATGATCAATGACCCAATATGATTAATTTCTGGACGCACTATAAACAGTGGAGTACCGCACTTAGCCATAGTCTTGAAACAAAGAGAGGTTACTAATTTCGAACAAGCTTATTCGGTCAGGCTCTCGCGTGTACATTCTCTCTTGTTCATTTTTTTTAATATCGCCGCGTCCAGACGATGGTTCGCCATAATATGCGAGTCCGTATGAACGCGCGGACCTTGTCGTCCATAGAGTACGTATGCATGTTCGGTGCATAAATAAGAAGCAGCTCGGGAGGCATTAAATCACGCGCGAAGATGGCGTGTGTGGACTCCACATTAGAGAGAAAGAGACAAAAGCGATAGGTAGAAAGGGACGAGAATGAAAGAGATGAGGAAAAGGACAGAAAAAGAGAGAGAAAGAGGGACTCGTTCACCAGTATGAACGTCTATAAAGGGCCCAAGGGACTTGGGATTACGTTGCGTTGGTCCCGCGCCCCGTCGAGCCAATATGCCCTTCACATCAACGGGGCCTACCTTCTTGAGTAGTCGCACGATTATGCAGGAAGCAGGAGAGTACGTACCTCTTCGGGAGTTCTGAATCGAGTAGCGAATTCTGTCGGTTACTCTACCTTACCGACGTCCTTATCGAGCCCCTCAGGCCATCAGCCAAGCCTCTCATCCGCGGACGTAAATTATATTAGCGAGTTTCGCAGTTATTGGCGTCACGTCAATTTCAAATGATTTTCAAAATCAATTATGTCAGAACTATTTACTGTGTTTTAAATTAGCTACTTATAATCAAACTTCCTACTTTTTCTTATACAAATACCTTGAATTTCCGTGAAAGATCTTGACATCTTTAACATCTTTAATGTCACTAAATTTCCTTAAAAAATTTTGAAACTTTTGCAGTCCTCCTTTGAAATCTGCTATTATACTTTCAAAAGCCGTGTGACTGCACCTAAGCCCTTTAGAATAGATGAATTTAAGGTAATATATTAATTAAAATGAAGTGACACCATTCGCCAATGCATTTAATTGATTTAACTAATCTTCTTCCTTCTTATATAAAGATAAAAGACGAGAAATTTTCTTCATGTGCTCGTTTCGAATACTTTTTGCCCATTTGTGGCATTATTTACCGGTACCAGAAGCATATAGCAACATCGTTCAGCCGCATCTTCATTACCGGATGCTGGGGTGCGCATATCGAACATATATCGAGTACTGGTGGAGCGGTTGGTAATTGGCGGTCAAGACGAATGGTGGGTACTTATTTGCACTCGGTCTTTGGAATTAAAAGTCCCAAGTACGGAGCTCATTAATCTTAGCAAGACCCAGAGGTTGAGGGGATGGTAAAGAAGAAAGAATCGAAGACAGAAAGAAGAAAGCAGAGGGGGAGGAAGAAACTTGGTGCTACTGGAGAACGCGTCTCCACAGGACGTAATCGCCGAACAAACTGAAGCTCTGCGAACAATTTCCATCAACAAGATTTACGCAACTTGGACGCAATCAGACTTCTTCTCCATCTCCTTAAGTTTTTTCCCCCATATAAGACGATCATAAAAGTGTTATTAATAATATTCGCATTTACTGTCTTTCGTTATTTCAGCATTCATAAAGGATGATGATGAATTCACGATAAATCACTTCAAGATGTTCCAATTACTTTTCGCGAGTTTCGACAGATCTGAGAGAATAAAAAAAGCAGTTTCTAATTTTTCTTTTAGTTTGAAAATGTTTTATGGGTATATTCTGTTGACGACCTGATGTTTCTTTTTGGTTCTTCCTCTTCTGCCAAGCTTCAACCTCATAGGTAGGTACTTGAGAAGCTGACTTGAACGCAGCTACCATTTCTCGGGCGGTGATTGGCTCTGCGGGGGGTGGCGCATGCGCGTTGATCCTCGCTGCAGACTGCACCACATTAACATTCCTAACGCTTTTTGCTTAACTCTTTGCCTTTGATAGATTATGAGAGCGTTTTCGGACATTGGGATCTCCCTTTTCATCCCTTTTCCTTATAATACTGTCACGAGCGAGGTCATGAGATGTCTGCTCTTTTATTTCCTTTATTCTCTATAGTTGAAAAACTAAGGTGAAGAAACCTTACCGACGTAGCGGTGAACTCATTCCTGATATGATATACACTTTTCTCAATTTATTTATTTTTGAAAATCTATCATATATATTTAATATTTGGCATATATTGTAACTGCTTTATTCTAATATATCCAGAATTAGAAGTTGATTATTAATTGTTTGGGCGAAGCTTGGCAGAAAAATAAATACCAATAAATACTAGATTGAACACTTTTGAAAAATTACAATGTCACGAGGTAGGCGAGTTTAGATTAATAAAACTGCGTTTTGCACGCTGAGAGAAATCGATCTTAGATTAATGACATAAGATAATAAGGTTTCTTTGCTGAATGTGTAGTTTTACACGCGCGTACCACCCGCGAGTGCCCAAATTAGAAGAATATCTGATTTACATTTCACGATCTCGGATGAAGCTATAAATAATTTTGGTGGCGGAATGTTAATGTGGCCGCGGGCCTGAAGAACGCGAAAACGAATGTTCCTTGGACCCCCTGCCAACCCCATATCCAGTGTCGTATATGAGAGATTGCACTGATTCTTTGACTGCATTCATGTCTATAATGTCTACATATTGAGACCAATGCATGTTACGTAGTCACAAGAGAAGTCAATAATTATCAAAATAAAACAAAATTATCTCATAACTATTGTTGCATGATTATCGACTGTCGATCAAACTCGATTATTTTCCTGTCAATCACTGATTTAATCAATACTGCAAAATTGAAAGTTACGGGACGGTACTAATTGTTACGAAAATGTTAATAATTTACAACGTACAAGGGAAGTGAAGGGGTAGAGTTTATATAGGGACGGCGAGCGAGAGGACGATGAGGAGGAGGGTGAAGCTGTCACAGCCAGAGACGGTCGGGGATGGCCCCCCCATCCACGATCTCGTCTTCGTCTGTAATAGCAGGGGCGGCGACGTCCTGTCCTCGACAGGATCAAATCGCTACTGAACTGCTTCTGTCCTGAGTCTCCTGTCCTGCTAGCCTGTCAACCCTACACACTGCCAATTGCATTCCCTCAACACAAAATCAAATCAGAAATTGTTGCATTGCTTGACTGTCTCCTATCCTCCATCATCGACATCTCTCTTATCCCACAATATAAGATTACTATCATGATAATGCAGTTATATCCTCAAAATATACAGAATGCTGAACGAGAAGTTTTTGAAACAATAAATACTGTTATTCAATAAACTCTAATTGTAAGTATAAGCTGTTTTCAAGAAGCACTTCATTTCATCGCATTCTCAGAATACTGGATCGGATTTCAGTGCTAAGACGAGTAGACGATGTGAAATTTGAGATGAGCAAGCAGGCACACGCTAAACTACCAGTCTACACTCTTCCTATATATACGTATAGCTACTGACTTCCTGTCGCGATATCTGGACAATGATCTCGTAACTGTATGGAGAGGAAAGAATTAATCGTGTTGTCCAGTCAGACGATGTGTAAGTACTTTGTATAAGAGAGTGTAGATTATATACGCACATTATCCACTGTATCCACACGTTTTCAGTAGTTATATAGCAGTATATGGAGATTGTGTTTAAGGCATGACGAATAGACCACCACTACCTAGTGGACCAGCATCCGCTAACAATTCCGTCCCTCGGATAATTAATTTGGTTTCCAACACTATCTAGTCTGGTGTAGGATAGTTAAACCAGCACCAGCCCTTATAGAACAAACCAAGTTACCTCAAACCTATAAATACTCTCTCTATACAGAATATAATTTTTGATTATTTTGATTTTTCGAGCCAAATGATTGATTTTAAGTACGCTTTAGTTTTATTATTTACTGTTTCATTAAATATTACACTGTTTTCATTCTTTGCATACTTTTCATTTTTTAAATTTCAACTCAGTCGATTATTTCAATTCAATCGATTTCAATTCAATCGATTTCAATGCAATCATTTTTAACAGGTTAGTTTTCAACACGTATAATATACCTTTCGACTAACTTGCAATAACCGGAAGTTCTGAGTGGCCGCTTCATAAAACATAATCCAGACAGTGACATCCGCCAGTGGATAATACATACAGAATAAAAGTTTACGAAGCGAGGTTAAGCAAGTAGCCCTGCTGCCCGTTGGAATGACCCGACTTTCCGTCGCTCCTCAGGAAGACTCCCTATTTATACCCTTGGCGACCTTCTACCCCTGCGTCTGGATTCTTGAAGATCAGGTTACTTTCGACAATATCTCTATTGTTTTGATCGGCGAATCGCGTATTCTATTTCACAAGTTAATTGGGATGGTAACAAGTATATAGTACGGAGAGCAGACATGTGTCCAGATACTCAAGCTTCTGGATTGTAGATTGTGGACAGCGACCGATTAATTGTCAGGTTAATAGATGTCCTCGTATACAGTGTATTCTCGTTTTTCTGACCACAATTATCGATCAAGCGCGGCGACACTGCTTTTTACTCGAACCACCAACGACGCCAGTCTGATCCGCCGATGCTGGGGTGTAGAGACAAATAATTGGCACAGTTAAATTGCTTGCTATGAAGGCAATAAGAAAAGTGGCGCCTCTGATACGATTTATGCCTCGTTTAGTATTTAGTTATTCCAATTTTTAGTGTTAGGCACATCATACTAAGTTTTTTATCAATTGATTAATGTCAAGATATATGTCAATATTTCAGAGAAACATTATTTTTAAATGAATGATTAATGAAGGAATATTTTTAGAATTATTGTATCGTGGTATTTTATAATTTATATAAAATTCTGAAAAGGAAAATATAAACTTGCACCATATGAAATGAAAAATGGCATAGAATTCGTAAAAATATGCAAGCATGAGTGTTAAAGATATATTCTCAATTTTAACGCGAAATATCTAGCAGCTATTTGGAAGTGGACTTCATAATTTCTCATGCATCATTCGCAAAACAATCGGTCGTGAAATTACTGGGCATGCACACGCGATTCCATAAAAAGACTCACTGGAAACACGAAATACCTTATTCATACACATTAGCGGGGAGATTGTGGGTTGGCAGTCATGTTTTAGCGGTAGTGTATACAGATGCCAATAAATATGTCTCCGGCAACATACAATATTTATGCCTGCCAACCAATCTACGGATACGAACTGTCCAAGAGGGCCCTTTGTCATTCCTCTGCAAAAAGTCCCTTCAGTTACGCGCCAGCCAACTTTGCGGACGTATTGAGACGAAATATCGATGGACAAATAGCTCTTGATTTTAACAAAAAGATTTTTAAAAAAGTTAGAAGCTCGATTAGAGAACATTAATACCTTTCGCTCAGTCGCAAAATCCTCAAGAAAAAATTGCGCTGACGTGAAAGTGAGAGTGTGTTAAATATATATAAATATATATAGAAGTAGGAATTCTTAAGAATTATATATAAGAATATATAATTATATAGTATATATATAATATATTGATTTAAAAGCGGAAAAAGAAGTGAATTTAAATTTAAAAAATGCAAAGCGACGAAGTGAATCTTAATCATAAATATGTTAATATTTCGATGATTTAGTTAAGAAGCCAACTAAGAAATTAATTGATCAAATTGACAAAAATTTGAGATGGTGGAGCAAAAGTGATGGTAGGTATAGACGCATCGGGTGGTCCCTGATCGCGACGGATAGACGATCGATGCTCGAGCAAAACATCGATCCATCCATCGATCCTATACTTATTAAGTGTTCAACATAGTGTATTTAAGAATTTCGACCTATCAAAATACTGTCATAAGCTCATTTATATACTAAACTTGAAATCTGATTTATTAATCGGTTTATGCTAACCAGCACAATAATAAAAAGCATCAAGAGATTGCGATGTATCTTTAATTTTCATTCCATATGGAAAAAAATGGATGTTCAAACTTAATGTCTATATATTCATCATGAAAATATAGATATTCAACCTGAATTACCTCGTTATTCAGACTTAGTATCTAGGTAGATATTTAGGTTGAATAATTTAATATGTTGGTCAACTATATTTAGTATATCTATAAGATATTTAAACTGAATATTCCGATACTTAGACTGAATATCGTGCTGAATATCTTAAATGGCTGTTGTGATTGTTCACTGTCCAAGAAATTAATGTTGAATATCCATTTTTTTTAAATTTACATTAAAATACAACATGGTAACAAATGATTGTTACTTTCGGAAATCATTAGACTCTGATCATTGGAATTCACGGCATCAACTATCCATTGAAACTATTAATATCGAACGTAAGCGGTCGATTCTAATTTTGACGTTAAGCAGGCGCATATATGTTTTTCTCATTTTTAAACAACATACGTTTAGTGAAATCTCTTACATAAGTTAGCTTCTACCTAACACGTAGTATAAAAAATTAGACCTCTTCCTAAAAATAGAAGTCTCTAAGGTTTCTTAAAACTAATATTTAGTAGAAAAGTTGGTATTCTCAACACGTAATAATAATCAATCGCTCGACCTGCTTGAAAAGAATAGGGTGCAGAATATGTTTTCCGAGTCTCGTAATAGCATCTCGTCGTTCCCGTGCGGTTCGGAAAGCGGTAAAATCATGGAAGAAAGTATTGATGTTGGTGTTATTGTGGGGATTCACGCCCCGTGATAACAACAATAATAACACCATCATCATCCCTCTGCCACCATCACAACCACTCGACTCACACCCCCTAGATTCCGGTTTACGCAGACTTCCGGGATTTACGCGTCCGCCATAGAAAAGCATTGAGCATGGAACATATAAGCGTAGAATTTCGAGTCGACGAAAAACACGCGTGAGACTGTAACGTCACAAACCTAAACTCAGAGACATTAGATATCGCATCTATGGGACGATGATTTACAGCACAACGAGATCCGGGATGGGGTCGTCTTTGTCCTTGGTGCGAATTCGCTGCATTATGCTGGAGAGGGTGGCAGCCGCGTGATTGTTTGCATTATTTATGGTAATGCCGAGGCGGTTGCTATGAATTTGATATATATTCTCTCCTGAAATTACTCGAGCAAAGCGAGAAATCGGAGCAACACTTATTACGATTTCAATGGAACGTCCGCGTGTCAAGAAATATTGGCCCAACAAGATTTATGTCAGGGAGGATTAAAAAAATTGAGGTTGAAAATTATTCAGGAGTACTCTAAGAGAAATTGAATGTTGTACGTTTTTATTTGAATTGAGTAATGTAAGAGAATCTTCATAAATGGAGATGGTGTAAATTGAATACACTGTTACTTATAAACATGAAAATATTTCATCAGGTCGCTACGTGGTTCATGAGGTAACGCATATTGATTATATTATCGAGCACGTAATTGACAAATAACAAAAAAAAATATATCAATGTACACATTTTTTTATAAGAAAATGAAAATCAAGAGATGTAAATTTCAATTTCTCAGATGAACAATACAATGTTTTAATAGAGGAGCAGAATTGAAAGAAACACGTGACCCGGGTCGTCAGGATAATAAAGAGATGGGGGATGAAAGTGTCACAAGCAGCCCCTTGGGACTAGTTATGTGTTATGAGTTTGCTGAGGGGTGACGTAGGTTGACTTGGCGAATAAGAGCCACTGCCACGTTCATTGACCGAAAGATCTTCATTGAGCCACCGCGAGTAAATTAATCGCTTCGTCGCAGTTCCGAGTGAGTTTCATGATCATCCGCGTAAACTTCTATTGCGGTGTATTTTACACTATCGACCATCTCTTACACATCTCATCAACTGCAGTTCCCTTTTCAGTCACAGATGAGATATAATAAGCCATATTTTGATTAGCTAATTCAACTAATAAGAAACTTGAGGTCACAATTAAAAATGTGCATTTATTGATGTTATCAATTACAGATGTTATCGATTACATATATAGGTAAAATTGAAGTAAAATAAGATGTTTAAGAATGTTTAAAAAAGAATGAGTCAAATCGTAAAATTATTACGAATGAATGGTCAATCAAAGGAGGAAATAAAAAAGGATAAGAAAGAAGAGCTCGAGATGCACAAGGTACACGATCTTGAGTCGGCGAAAAGTTCGCCTCCTCTAATATTTCGTGGTGGACGCGGACAAAAAGGGATCGATTCTCCTCGGGTTCAAGTCCACGGGGCAGACGGACGATGAAGCGAGATGGTGTTCGCTCTTCAGAGATGTTGAGAAGGGGCATATTGTTGCCCAAGAGCTGGTCGACCTGCTTCGGGAAACAACGAGCCACCAGTCCTGAGAAGCGTAATTAATCACTTTCTTACGCTTACCGGGAGAAGGAAAGTCCGCATTCAACGAGGGTTGGAGTCTTCCAGCTTCAACTGCTCTCGGAAGGGTAGAAAAAGAAGTGGAAAGATAAATAATACTCTTCAATTGTTTTCTTTGCAGTTTTCAAACTCAAAGCGTCACGAGACAGTTTATAAGAATGATATTAGGAATATAAAATTTCTATCCTCTTTTCTGTATTTTTTCCAACATCAGCAGGGACATGAATGTAAGATGTCAACAATCTGAAGTAAAATAAAACGAGATAATGTCGATGTTTAACTCTTCGACTTGTTCTAATTGAATGTAAATTTGTATCGAGACTACCGGACATTGTATCAATATACTGTACTCGTTAGACATCCCGACTACTAGTACAACCTACTACCTTCATAAAGAAGGTACAGGGAGGTACGTAATTTAATTATGATGCACGTCATGTGATAGTCCTTGTAACATTGGCTACCGCCCACCATGCATATAATTAATTATATTAACTGTACTAATACTATAATATGTTCTGTTCTATACATGAACAACAAATTGAAACAAGAAACATTTACAAATTCAGTATAGTAACTGAAGCTTTTATTCTTAGACTCTTGGACATCATAATAAATCAAACATGAAGTGTCTTTAAAGAAAGGCTCTTATTAGTTTTCAAGATGGTTCATTGAAGAGCAGAAAATAATTAGAAGATGAATTCACGTGAACATAAAGTAGTAGTAGTTTAGAGTTCCCACGGTAAGACAAGCGTGTCGCTTCTTTAACGGGCAAAGTTTTATATACATGATGCGGTAATTACCGAAAGAGCTGGAGGTCATCGGGGCCGTTAACGTTCGGCCACTAATGGTATGCATGCAGGCTCGAACGGCCAATGGAAAGAATATAATAAAAATAGAAGAAAAAAGGACGCTCCGACAGAAATTAAGGGGAAATAAAAATAGGCGAGAGTTAGGGCTTGGCACCGGTCCCGAAACGGCTTTACGGGAATTACACGCGAGAAATCGGGGAGATATGGAGCCGCGAAATGCCATCCGTCACTTTGCAGCCCACATGTCCGCCAATGCCACGTTACAGCTTACACGGCATTCGCACAGGTGGCTCCTCGCGCCCTTTCAAACCACTCTGTTGCGAATTCTGAATTGGTTAAATGTGGCCTCTTTCATTCAGGTCTGTCATCTGGTGCATCTCTCTTATTAATAGGTACATATTAATCCCCTTTTTTACGTTCTTGTCCTTTCCAAGGTCAGGGGATTCGGCTCTCTAATTACCTTAGAGAATTTATATTTCTCGAAAATTAATTTGCCTCCAGGTGTTCTAAGTGTTTAACGATGCAATCATCATTATTATAAAAACATCATTCTACAAAGTTCTCGAATTTAGAAGAGCGATGATATCGTATTCCTGAATCTGTATACTAATACCTGCAGGATAAACTTATTAGAATCAACTTATACAAAATGAAGCATTAATCTCGTTGTGATTTTCCCGAAAGATTTCTGAATGCTTTAACATTCCTAGAGTATTTGTGTAAATAGGGCCGAAATTCTATTGGAAGAAGAGATTGTCAGTTTCGCTTTCAAGAGTGCGCGAGCGATCATCTGCTACAGAAAAACTCATTAAAACGACCCCCACGGGGTCCAGATCATAGACAAAAATCACGATCCTGATGATCCTGATCTTGGCAGACAGACTGGAGCCTCTCACCGCAAATTCCTGGAAGACTCCGTCGATCCGCCTACCTGGACAGGTGCATGTTTCTGCCCTCCAGCTAGAAACGGGTGGGTGTCAGGAACGTATTCTTTGAGTTATGCATTCTTCAAGTTCCACAGGTCTTACTTAATGATTTTTTCTCCAGAGAAACGTTAGGGGCCGTACCTTAATTCTGATACTTATGATACTCATAATAAGAAGCATCTAAATGATCTCATTAGGGAATTAAAATTCGTAAATTTGGAGTTTTTCCGAAATACTTAGTTATGAATAGGTTGCGTCGACAATTTCTTTTGATACCTTCTAAGGATCTAATACACGCAAAATTTTGATGGTTTGAACCTGCAAAGATTTCAAACACGTCCGGAATAAAATACGATGAAAAATCGAGATGAAAAATGCTGGGCGGTCGAATGATAAACGACCCCAAACTCGTAAATGACCGAATGATACACTTGGAAGCTTCCCGTGTAGAAAATGCCCTAATTATTGTCGGAGTAAAGTTTTCACGTGGTTCCCATTGTTGAGAGGATGAGCATGCTGTTGTGCCTTGGCACCTTCACATTATGTTTCATCCTGAGATGAAACGGCCAAAAATTGTCTATGGCAAGACCATACACTGGGGATGGAAAAAGAAGTGGGGGTGGGTGGAGCACGACGTTTTGTTGCATGATCCCATAACAGAATGGGCAACCTGCTATGTGAGAACTTTATAGGCCACAATACACTACAAAACA
Organism: Synergus gifuensis; assembly: GCA_904066015.1. Taxonomy (NCBI): domain Eukaryota; kingdom Metazoa; phylum Arthropoda; class Insecta; order Hymenoptera; family Cynipidae; genus Synergus; species Synergus gifuensis. The sequence continues at coordinate 210,491 of CAJFCO010000169.1, forward strand.
TCCCTATAAAATAGTGTTATTCCAATTAACCACACCTAAACCTCCTTTCAATCTTCACTCCTTCACTATTACCTCCCTTTACTCATTAACTAAACAATATTATGCAGGTAATTCTGAATTCTTGTTTCACCAACTGTTTTTTATTGTTAATTAATACAGTTAAATGATATTAAATCGGAGAGGCTTGACGATTATCCCTCAAATGGTACTGGGATTATTCTGCAAGAAACGTTCATGCAAAGTACTTCTTGGTATAGAGTGCCAGTTCGTAATGAAATACACTGCCAGTGAACTCATGGTCGAATATTCCCCATAAAAGGTCCATAAAAAGCAACCCACGATAAACCCCTTGGGCACAATCATCTCCATTTTCTCGTGATTGACAAATGCAGTAAAAACCTTCAGTCCCACTTCATTCATGCCTTCTTATTTCATCCCAACATCTGAATTTAATGACATTCCACGAGTCTCGTTCGCCGAAGAAGTAAGACTCGTTCTTAGTCGATCGGCCTATAATAGTCAGCTTATGATCCAGGCGACGATCTTTTTGTGAGACAGTTATTGACTCTGCTTACTGTGAGAATTCATGAAAAAACACTCATTTCAAATTGAAAACACATTAATAAAACGGTTATTGTACCAAATCTGTACAGAAGACTGTAAAGAAGACTGTAAATTTGTTGCGTTATGTTAATAATACAGAAATTTTAAATTATAGGATGTTATGAAGTTTCTTCCAGGATCATATGGAGTGGACAATGGCATAGGACTAGGAAGTGGAAGGTGCGATGACACTGCTCTCCTTTCGCGGATACTGTCATTGTTTCATTGTATTTTAAACGCATTGCGTCCGCTTAGTGCGTGAGCGAGGGTGTATCGATTGCCCCGCCCCCTGCTGCGTAGCCATGACAACACACCCTATCTTCTATCTAACCCTAACCCCTAACCTAACCTCCAACTTCTATGTTCACCCGGATCACCCCCGTTTCACCCAACAACCTGAACGCTGCGCTATATAAGGACAGGAGGTGACAGTGGACAAGGAAGATCCTGTCGCTTGGCGACAGGATGACAAGGATCGCCGTCTCTCGCATATTGTAATCCTCAGCAATCTAGTTTATACTCTGATGTAGTCAAAGACTTCACCTCCACCCTCAACCCTCACTAAACTTCAAAACCAACTTTCCATTCAGTCACCTGAATCTTACAACAATAATCTGGAACAAAAATATGATCTATTTTTCAATACCTGCTAAATCTTTTTTTCTTGTATACTTAAACACTGATAAAACTGCGTTCAAGTTTTAAAAAAATAACAAATTTTTTTTTTTTAATCCCCAGTATAGGTCGATTATGTAATTTAGATTATTTTAATATATTCAATGGATTTCAATACAAAAGTAAAATTATTATTCCGAATTTTTTACGTAATTAATCTATAAAATCGGAAAATAATAAAATTGTTATCTTGAAAGTTTCAATTAATCTCTACTGTGAGAAGTGAGATAAGTTATGTAATCTATCCTCTGCAATCCGCATTCTTATCACGTATAAAAATTAGTTTTTTAAGCCCTTCATTCGTATATCTAAAGATTTTATTGCCTCTACTCGTGTGAAATGTAAATTGTATACATAAATCTAAAAGTTTTTCTTTGGAAGATGCTAATTATGAATTCATTTTCCACGAATCTCTATATTAAACGATGATTTTTCAATATTATAGTCACAAGAAAAAAGGTTTCTTTACAAATTGAAAATTCTTGGAAAAGGAGAGATTGGGTAAAGGCCCATTGGCGATCTCTCATGAATTTTTGAGTTTAGGCCCAAGAGTGATCGCCTATGTTCGCGTGCAGGGTCCGCAACACAATAATATCTCATTATGTTATCCGCGCATCTCTCCACGAGACCATTTATCATTCTTCGCTTTATGGACATAGATATGTGTATGCATACATGTATGATTTCTTATGCATTTTTTACGTCAGTGCCTCCGTCTGTGTAAAACATCAAATCAAATGTTGCTCAATGAAGTCGGAAGTTCTTTCGCGAAGAAAATATAATAATCCAATTAATCAGCATGTATATTAATTAATATCATATGTGATTTAATAATCGTATTTGAATATGATTAATCCCTCAAAATAATTAATTCCTGTTTAAATCATGAAATCTAATTTTCAAGATAATGTTATCAATTCTCGATTTATAGATATATTGGGCAGAGAAAATGCAAAGTATCAAGAATTAAGAATCAAACTACTTGCTGAAAATTCATTAGGGTATATAATACTGTATCGGGTATATAGATTACAAATTATATTTGCAGGAGACTTCGCGTATGGTTTATAAACCGAACTGGATCCACAGTTGGGCAGGGCTGCAATGTATGAGAAAGAAAAATCATCCATCACGTTCGAGGCCATCGGACACAGTGATGGACGGACGATGTTTTAGGTTTCAGTTTTCTATAGGAGCACGTCATAAAATTGATGAGCGTCTTTGACTAATTTATTACAACGAAAAAAGCGTACAAAATTCATAATGATCGCAGCCAGGCGTGCTTCATCTTTATACGAAACCTGCTAAGATGTTACGCACTTTATTGCGCCGAATTCCGATTATAAATTTCTGTCAGAGGTATATCTAATAATTAATCAATTGTTATAAAATATTCAGTAATATATGTACTTCCGTTTCATATATAGAATTGCTAATCAAATTAAAACCTCAATCCATTACATAGTCAAAATAAGAGCCAATATTACTATTAATATTACAATATTAATAATTCAATACAAGCAAAATTTTATCTCAAACAAAAAATATGGCTTTATTTGGAAGAGAGTAGGATGTTGAAAAGTATAACCTTGATGAACGTAAAATTCTATCAGAATACAAGTGACTCTTATTTATTTATTTACAAGAAACATTCAAGTGCTGTGTCAGGTATTTAATTAATAAACTCGTGATCTTATCGTTAACAAGGAACATCCTGCCTCTTACAACCTTATAGGTTTTTTTTCTCAGACAAGAGTATTTTGAACTTTTTTAATTGACCACGATTACAGTCATGAAGAATGATGCAATTTTCATGGAGACACTACCTCGAGATACATGAAATAAGTACTTCTATCTATACTCATGGATGTCAGAAAGGACTCTTACGACCAAGGGGCACTCAAGATATGAATCGCAATAGGAAATAAGTTTTGAGTTTTCTCAATCTTTTTATCTATTAAGGAATTGAGTGTAATAAGATAGATTAAATGCATATAACAGAATGGTAATAATAATCATTATTGTCAGAAAGCTTATCTTATCAACCCTTATCATTTAACCCTTTCTCTAAACTTCACAAGCCTTCTTCAAAATTTATTCTCCCTATGAAAAACTAATTAAAAATCTTTAAATTCACACCTAAACCCAAATATTATTTTAATCGTTCAATAATAAGTGATAATTAATTTATTTCTTTTTAAATTAAATTGAATTCTTCCTTACATTGATTTCGGCAATCTTTTTTTCTAGTACGAGTATGTCGGAAAGTAATAAAGAGAATATGAAAGAGGCAAAAGTCATTGGTTGAATTTAAACAATGGTTTCATAATAGGAAAGTTGATGAAAGAATTAACGAAAAAGGAAAGGTAAGATGTCGAAAGGGAAAAAGAGAGAAAGATTTTGTATTCTACGGGGTAAAGAAGTGAAGAGAGTATAAAGAAATCCTTGTAATCCGGGAAAGCTAAGCCGACAAGGAGGATGGAGATGATCCGTAGTAGAAGATCTCTTTGAGCCTGAGAACAAACAGCGAAGTCAAGCCGAACCACTCGAGCGCAAGACATGGACACAAAGGTCCAACAATACAGAACGATACACAGCTGGCTTGTAAAACACAGAGATCCTGTGAAGATACCGAGCCAGGCTACCGCGCTTATAGATGCTAGGGGTGGTCCGAAAAATGAAAATAAATTGCTCTCCATCGCCTTTCTCAGATTTCCCTTTAAAAAAAATGCATGCTAGATTCGTAATTGGTGTTTCTTTTCGAATTAAAAAACCCGCAGCCTTTCATTTTCATTCCAAGAAAATAGACTAGAAAATAATATACAAATAAGAAAGATCTGACAGAAACAAGAATAATATTTTTTATTTATATTTTGCAAACTATTTATAAAATTTTTCAATTGTTTGCTCTATAATCCAGAGTGCATGATAATTCAAGAGCATTTGCTCGGAAAAAGAAAAATTCTGTTTCTTTTTGAAGGAGCTTTTCATCTAATCCGTCTTGAGTTGATGAAAATAGAAAAATCATTTACGGACCGGCGATTTGCAATCCTGGACTGTGTTTGCGACGCGACGAGGCTATAATAATTTGCTTAGAATGGTGCCTTGTTTACGGTCCTATCATCGTCAAGAAGCGATGAACTAGCAGCTTTTCGAGAGAACCCATAGCTCACTTCTCTTTACACCTGGGGGATATCTTGTATTCATGCGATACAACGAGAAAGAAATTTAGGCTAAGAAAATTGACCAGTCATACATGTGATTCGTTTTGAAGAGATGAGTCTATGAGATAAGCACAACGACCTCAAACCATTTTTTATATTTTTACTCTACATATATAATATGTGCGTCCTTAGGAGTTTTCAACTGTGAAAAAATGTTAACAGGCAAAGATTTGTAGAAAATACAAGTTTATAGAAAATACTTCCTAAAAATTTATAGTGAGTCTTTTCAAAGGAGTAAATTTACGCGAGCAATTTCATCGTAAAACCATGAAAGAACGTTTCTTCTTTCCGAGAACAAGCTCACCTGTCATCGAAAGAACAATGGTGATGGTGAAGATATTTGAGTCTCCAAGTTCTACCAATTTCTGTCCCTATATCGATATCTATCTATGTCGCATCCTTGCGTCAGGACCATAATTTGGTCCAGGTAATATCACACGATGTAAAATTGATTTGAACACAGATAACTGAGTAGGACACGAGATTGAATTCAGATTAAGTGACACCTGTTTCTTTCGAAATGTATATATCAGTATAGACATAATAAGAAACGTCAAATTCATAAGAATCTAATAAGAATTAAGGGCATGTAATATTTTACCTTAAGAGCAATTTAGTTTACCCAATTATACATGCATAATAATAAATATTTTTAGCTAATAAGAGTCAATAAACCTTTGTCTATATGAGGCGAAGGTTTATTGACTCTTATGAGCTACAAATATTTATTATTATGAATGTATAATGGGGTAAACTAAATTGCTCTGATGGTAAAATATTACATGCCCTTAAGAAGTTAATGTGGAATTGAAATGGTGTCCCATTCTATATTTTTATATGCAATTTTCATTTTTGTCACGCAAGAATATATATGCTGAATTATTACAGAAATTTAAATATCTAAAAAAAAGAACATAATCCGTTCTTTAATCATGATCTGCAATCTGATCTAATTTACATCTGCAAACCACTAGACTTAAAACAAAAACATATGGGAGTAAAACATGTTCTTTTTTATGAGAAAGAACTGTTGTCAGGTAAACTTATAAAAAGAAGGTATCAAGCATGCGCATTACACACAAGGCGAACATAACGATCAAGTTGTCATTCGTGTGATCATTTCATTCCAGTTCATAAAGTGCCTACTGCACAATGGTGGCTAACTAGGCGTGGTGGTTGTTTTGAGGAGGGTCACCAGATATGTTATATGCGGTTTATACGTCGCATACCTACTCACCCTGACTACGAATACGAGTGTCAAAAACTTCAAGCATTTCTTGTCACGACAGACGTTTCTACTTTCAAGATCTTTCAAACGAGCGAAACTAAACACCTCGGAGACTGTTTCCCTTGGGATATGCTTTCTGTCATTTTGTGCCCCCGAATATATCATTCTCTAGCTCTCAGTAGACATATCAATGGATAATGCTACTGAAGTTAACCCAAACGATAAATACTCTAAATTATGTTACAATTTTTCAATTTTTTAGAATTAATTAATAATTCATTCCCCGAATAAAAAAATTTCCCATGACTTTAGCTTGTCTCCATAATAGGCATAAAGTTTAAGCAAGTTTGTCTAGATTTTAGATGTCAAAGGGGATTTCATGTATATAAAGCAGATTTGCACAGGGTAGACCCAAACCTTCGGAATCCTTGTGTCAACAGCATCAATGTTAAACTGTTCGCTTGCGGTAGCATTACTTCAAAAGTCACCCCTCCAGTTGTATGACCCCGCTTGCACACAAACATTTTCATGTAAGTGTATTTATAAATATCATTGTCGCACGTGACTGAGCCACAGCGCACAATATCACCCGTTAATATTAAAACTATGATCGGTGCAGAGCGTGTACCCTGATGGGGTGAATGAAATGTGGTAATGTATTACTCCCGAATATATATATATGTATCAAGGAACGAGGGTGACACTGACTTTCGAAAGCCGGATTTTAATTAGATTGTGAGCGATCGGTGATATACTCTTACTCGCCTTGTGAATTACGCTCAGTGTATAGCTAAATTAAAATAAAAGCTTTAATGTATGCAAATAATTTAAAAAGTTTGTTTAACGATATTAAAATAACACAAAAAAAAATATTTGATTAAGAAAAGCACTGTTGATTGTTTATAATAAATAAATACATTTCTTCAAATTTTTTCTACTACCCTTGACAATTTTTCACACCTCCGTGTGTGACTTTGCGTAAGTAGAGATTTGAAAGCTATTTTTATCAATTACTTGGTAAATTCTTATAAAGCACTACTATCAGTGAAACGTCAAATAGCAAATGCGTCTGTCGGATTTTCTCGGATTATTTCCGCAAGAGACAAACATGTGTATCAACATCGAATCATTGGACCATCTTTCATCAAAGGATACGCCTGTATTTCTTGTAGTTTTTCTATTCAAAAAGTCAATATTTAAATTTTCATCTGACAAATGTAAAAATGTAAAAATAGGGGATTTCGAAAATAAAAATGTAGGACTTTTAAGGGACTCTTCAAAATACATAAATAGACATATTTGCAAGAAACGGCAAACTTAATTCAACTCGTTAACAACTAAAGAATTCTGGGAAACCAAAAACTAAAAAAATCATAAAAAAGATAAAAAAAATTATAGCCGTAAATTATTAAAAAATATAATATCCTAGAGACTATATTAAGATATCACAATATCACACATATTCTTTTGCTATAGGTAACTAGATAATTGATAAAAAAAAACACATGTATTAAATGTAATCGACACCCCTGGGACAACTTTACGAAAGAATGATGAGAAAAATCGAGGATCAGAAGGATCAGATGAAAATCAAATTCATTAGTGTTAAATCGTTAGAAATGGAGGTTCGTTCACGACCCTTTCATGTAAACAGAGGCGGGGGTGTGTCAAGCCTACAGGGCCACAGGGTAAAGTTATTGCGCGGTTAAAGTATCCTCTGATATCATTTAAACAGCTGGAAATCTTCGAGTGACATTTAAAAATAATAAAAATTCCTTCTTTTAAAAATTTTACTTTCTAACGAATACTATTTGAGAATTGAGTGAATATATTATTTTGTTATATTCGTCAAGCTTACTTATAACTTTGTCATCTTTCGGTATTTTTTAAATTTCAAATAGAATCTTTTTAGACTACATATTTAGTTTAATTGCAAAAATTGTAGATCTTATACCCGCGGAGGAATTTAAGGATCTAGATAGAATGGTTTGCATGAAATTATTCATGAAACTCTTTACAATTTAAAATTTATTAAAATTTAAATTTACTCTCGTTTTGAAATGATTTGATTAAATTATACGTGATAATGTTTGTTTGTTCGAAAGTGGTGAATTAAGCTGAAAATAAAGTCAGAAAAGATATTTCGTTCCCCTAATCAACTCTCGTTTAATAAAATTTGAACCATGGCCGTGATGCTTGCACCCCAACGTAACGTCGAGGCAGCTAATCTGACTTTGATTAAACTTTTAGCGACACCTAAAAGGGGTGGTAACCAATAGATCGCGTATAACCTAGGCAACGTGTAAGTCGATTTTTATTACCCTCTCGCGCATAAATTAAGCATCAACTCGCTAAAGCAGTGATGTTGCCTTAAATGGCTTATCGACGCCTTAGGATTAACGCAATAAAATGCTAGGCGAGTCAACAATCTTGAATGATGCATGACAAAGTCATGCATAATTTATTTTTCCCCTTTGCACTATCGCATAAGAATAAGATTTGCATTTGTTAATTGAATTAAGATATACCTACTGTAACATATTTAACAAAAAAAGATTTTAATTATATATATATTGATATTTAACTAAGTATAATCGGAACCAGTATTTTTAAACCTCATATAGGTTTCTCTCTATTTCATATAGTCTCTACAAATGCGAATGTAGAATTTTTAGAGTAATTTAAAAAGGGATAATTCATCCTTTTCATCCTGTCAATTCCATTGTTTTAATTTTTGCAAACGAATTGTGAACTACACTTTTAAGGTATTTAAATATGTTAAATATATTAATATTTAAATTGTTGGTCGGTACTGCCATGCAAGTGGTAAAAGACTTATCTGTAGTTCGTAGGTCACCTTACTTTTTCGTATCTATGAAATAAACATGTGTTTTAAAAAATGAACAAATAATAAATGTTATGAACCTAACTAGAAATAAGAGCTGTTATGAATTTTATTTCAGATACGAAAAAGTGACATAGGCATAAAGTTTAAGCAAGTTTGTCTAGATTTTAGATGTCAAAGAGGATTTCATGCCTTTTCTTATTTTCGGGAATTAGAATGTTCTGGAATTATTTTTTAGGTATTTTTTCATATTCGGGATTTTAGATTTTCGGCAAAAAGATGTCCCATTAATAAATTATTCATTAATATAATTTTTTAAACTCTTAATACTCAAAGTTAAACCTACATTTTTTCTTAATGTATTTAATAAATCTTTTTTATTTTTTATGAAATTGCATTAGTTATTTGAGATAACATCTTTTTGACCGAAAACAAAAATCCAGAATGTGAAAAAATACCGAAAAAATAATCGCCGAAAATTCAAATTCCCAAAAATAAAAAGAATAATTTTTCTTTCTAAAAGTTTTGAAGACATTTTGAACAAATTTTGAAAAGAAATTTTTAAACACAAATTTTAGAGGAATTTTGAACACGTTTTAAACAAAAATATTTTTTTTTAATTTCGGGAATTTGAAAATTTAGGTATTTTATATTTTTTGGAATTATTTTTTTCGGTATTTTTTCACACACGGGATTTTGATTATTCGGCAAAAAGGTGTTGTCCCTACATATTAAATATTCTGATAATTAATAATTTGCCCTTTTGCATTTTGCAAATTTGCAATTCGGAATTTCGGATCAGTTTGTGATGGTAATTCCGCGAGTAGAAACTTTGATGGTAAATCGTTTCTGGAAATTAAAACTTTCTTCAGTTACCGACGCGCAACGGACGAAATGCGTGCATCTTTCAAGTAGTACCAAATAAACCTGGCCAGACGGCGCGTTTATCAGTCCGCTTGTGGGGAATGTATATTTAGTTATTCCAATTTGCGGCCACAAATCCGCAGAAATAAATATGGCGTAAATAGACGTCAGTGTAACTTCAAAACAAATAACTTTATTAATAATTACAAATCTTTACATTGTATGTAAGACTCGAGACATGTGCTCGATGTGAGCTGTAGGGAGGACGGAAACTCTCTATCTCGTTTTGCCTGTCCATGACAGTGCGCGTACGAACTATATAATAGAGAGGAAACTCGATGGAGATTTCATTCAAAGCAAGGTTGGAGATTAAGCTAGGTTATCCCCACACGCTTTTCTCACATTCTCTTTTCTATTAGCACTAGTGCCACTGCCGGCCGCTACGCGGCCGTCGTCGCACTACCTTTCTATGTTCTTTTTTCTACATTCAATCAATGCTTTCTTAAGGGCATGTAATATTTTACCATAAGAGCAATTTAGTTTACCCCATTATACATTCATAATAATAAATATTTGTATAGCTAATAAGAATCAATAAACCTTTTTCTCATAGAGATAAAGGTTTATTGACTCTTATTAGCTACAAATATTTATTATTATGAATGTATAATGGGGTAAACTAAATTGCTCTTATGGTAAAATATTACATGCCCTTAATTCGATACTTTTCGAGTTTCATGCGAGATTTTCGATATTCGACTTTGTTCAATTCGAGATTTCATGCCATGACGATGATGACGACTGATGACAACGCCCCCATGACCTTTCTATACATGTGATTTTGCAAATAAATGCAACTGAATGCAACCCGTCATTCATTCCGGGTCATCCGGTGAATATAGGTTAGGTTACGCTTTCGTTTCGTGGTTTTGTCTGTTTTATTTTGAAATTTTTGCATATTTAGAGTGAATAAAAAGTAAAATTAGTCAAGATGTTTCGCCCAGCAAGGGTTTTAGTTATGACATTTCATCGTTTGAAGAAATGTCGGCCGATACATACGAGTGAACGACGACAAGAACTTGCAGAATATGAATGTAAGAAACGTATATAGATTACTACGTATAAAGATGATTTATGTTAGAAAATTTATAAATCACACTAGTACAGCACGTGATTATTACTTTATGTGAAGAAATCCGGAAATTGTCCTTGATTTTATTTTTGATGTGGAAAATGCATTTCCGATTTGAAAACTCATTTTCGGATAATCAATCAAAATATTTTATTTGACACTTGCAATTTTTCTTAAATGGCTTGAAATCTTTTGAATGAAAATGATGAAACTCTTTTGAAACCTATTTCGTACCTATTTTTATTTAGAAAATTACCCTTTTAACTTTTTTTAATGACAATAGGTACTTTGATGACTGATATTAATTTATTTTTTACAAATTCTTTGCAACTCATCAACTGTGCAACTTTTTTCATACTTAAAATTGAAATTCTTAAAAATAATTAAAAAATATATTTTTTAAATAAATTATAATACTACAATGGAGAATTATTGCGATATCTAAAACAAACAGGGGATTTTACTGTATTCCTTGCATCGGTTTAAAAATTTAATATTACTTTCAGCACCAATTACTGATGAATATAAAAAAGGCCCAATGGAAGGCCGTGCACTCTATTTAGATGCTCAGGCTACAACTCCAATGGTAATTAAATTAATAGATGCTTGCAATCAGATTTTAAACTTAAGATTAAAAGATTAAATAAGATATCCAATTTTATTCTTAATTATTTTAAATATTTTTTAACAGGATCCACGTGTATTAGATCAGATGATGCCATATTTAGTATCGTATCACGGCAATCCACATTCAAGAACTCACATGTATGGCTGGGAAACAGAAGCCGCTGTTGAACATGCCCGCGAAGTTAGTATTTAATTAATTATACATTCAGAGATCATTATGAATTTTTGTTTAAATAATTAATTTCTTAATCTCTTTCTTGACAGCAAGTTGCAGATTTGATTGGTGCTGATAAAAAGGAAATTATCTTTACGTCAGGAGCTACTGAATGTAACAATATAGCAGTTAAAGGAGTTGCCAGATTTTACAAAACAAAAAAGAAGCACCTTATAACGACACAAACGGTAAGAAAGCAAATAACATATTTTATATTGATTCAAAGTTTATTATTTTACATATTTTTAATATAAATTTTTTCATTGTTCCAGGAACACAAATGTGTTTTGGATTCCTGCAGAGCTTTGCAAGGAGAAGGTTTTGAAGTTACATATCTACCTGTAATGCCCAACGGTCTTATCGATCTTGAACAACTAGAAAGTGCCATTACTCCAAACACTTCTCTAATTTCAATAATGACTGTCAATAATGAAATCGGCGTTCGGCAACCAGTAGAGGAAATCGGTGATCTTTGCAGGCAAGTAAAAATAACAAGTTTCTTTGTATTATTTGTGTTTCCTCAGCTTCTAATTTGAATATAATATTATTTGATCCTTCCAGAAAGAAGAAAATTTTCTTCCATACAGACGCTGCTCAGGCAATCGGAAAAGTTCCTGTCGATGTTAATCGAATGAACATTGATCTTATGTCTATCAGTGGTCACAAACTTTATGGTCCGAAAGGTAATTTTTCTTTTCGTTTATATTTTAAAGTGAAAACATTTTTAATTTTGAATGCTTCTAAGCATAGAATATTAATTATTTTATTTTAAAAATATTACAGGAGTAGGTGCTTTATACGTGAGGAGAAGACCCAGAGTACGTGTGGAACCTCTTCAAAGTGGAGGAGGACAGGAGAGAGGAATGAGAAGCGGTACTGTTCCAGCTCCATTAGCAGTTGGTTTAGGAGCTGCTTGCGAACTTGCACAATCTGAAATGGAGGTAAAGAATGAACAAGTTTTGTTTAGGTCCTAAAGAGAGAATTCTAATATCTAGTCGAAATAAAATGATAATGCATTATTTTTTTCAGTATGACCACAAATATATATCGAATCTTGCAAATCGATTGATTGAAACCATAACGTCGAATTTGACGCACGTGGTGCGAAATGGAGATCCTATTGCATGGTATCCAGGTTGTGTGAATCTTTCCTTTGCCTGTGTCGAAGGAGAGTCTTTATTAATGGCTTTGAAAGACATAGCCTTGAGTAGCGGATCTGCATGCACAAGTGCAAGTTTAGAGCCAAGTTATGTTCTCCGAGCTATCGGAGCTTCCGAAGACCTGGCACATTCCAGTATAAGGTTCTTGTTTCTTTAAAATTATTCAACTTAAATGTGAAAAAAGTTATGCCGTGGATAATTTTTTCAATCTTTCCCTGTTGCAGATTTGGAATTGGACGATTCACAACTAAGGAGGAAGTAGACTATACCGTTGAAAAGACGATATTCCACGTAAAACGCTTGAGAGAGATGAGGTCTGTTTATCGTACTGTAAAAACTTTTATTCAAAAGAAAATCTATTCATTCCTTTTATCGCATTCTTTGATTACAAGTTATCAATTATTTTTAGTAAATTAGTCGTGCGAAACTACAGTCTTATGAAGCATACGTTTTAGCGAAATAACAATTCCGTGTTCAAGCAATTTTAAACTCCAGTTAATATATACAATAAAAATCAGCGGAATATATCTTTTACATATCTCTTTAAATCTCTTTTAGAAGCTCATTGTTAACTTTCTATTACAGCCCCTTATGGGAGATGGTCCAGGACGGCGTCGACCTCAAGACGATTGAGTGGACCCAGCACTAGCGCACCTTAGAACTTAGGTTATAAACGTATTATAAAAACATACAGTCGTTTATATATTCAAATAAGATCAAGCACAACCGATCATAAGGAACGACTTCTTTGTTTTAATCGGTTGAACTTTCGTTAACCGGCAACTCAAGTTGTCTAATATATTCATAGATTACAAAAAAAGCTTACGAGAATTTATATACTTAATTAGTACTCAATTATTACTCTTTAAAGTCTCGATTCCAAGCTCAATTAAAGTTTATCACTGCACCTTTATTTTGTGTGTTTTCTGTTTTGAAGTAGGCATTTGAGCAAAGAAGCTAGTACCAGGAAGAGCAGCTTAACATAAGCAAGAAGGTTCAGTAGCTTCGTCAGTGTAAGAAATTTTAAAGTGGTCCTTTTCCATATCGTGAAGGTCCATTCGAGATCGATTAGCTTCAACTAAGTGCTGTGCGATATCTTCGAACATTTCATTTATACCGGCTCCACTTTTACACGACGTTTTGTATGTTCCTGAGATCAGATTGTGGCACTGTTCACTGAAAAAAATTGTTAGGAGTTAGTCACGAAGACCTAAATTTTATGAGGGTAATTTTATGGATTATTTTGTTTGAAAATACTATTATAAATAAATTTATTAATTTTTGATACAAACTATTCTCTTTAAGATTTGAATGAGTTTCTATTTCCATTATTTTTTGATGTATATAAATTTTTAAGTACATGGAATAGTGTTCAACTATTTTTAAGATTTGTAGTAGACGTATCTTTTATAAACCAGACCAGTGATTAAAATATATGAAATTGTAACCAAAAATCTTTTTCTAGCTTTTTGGAAATTGATGAGAGAACCGGAATTACCAAAATTGTTCCATTTCAACGTCTGTTACTTGTGGATTTGCACCCTCGAGATCACTTTTATTTCCACAAAGAAATATTTTTGCATTTTCAGCGTAGGTGACTATATCAAGGAGGTGCTGGGAAAGAAGATGAAAGGATGTGGAATTGTCGAGTGCAAATACCAAAATAGCAGCTTCTGCGAATTTATAATAACTCGATGTTACTGATGCTACTCTTTCCATGCCTCCAGTGTCCCAAAGTTGCAGCTGTAAAATTTAAAATAGTTTTCGCCATCATTCGATAGGTATGCTTACATTGAATCAAATTCATAATAAAATTTCCAAAAATATTGAAAAAAGCTGAGGAAATTCAAAATTTGTTGGGTACTTTTCTGAAGTTGTAAGTAATTAAAAACAATTTAAATTTCTATATAAAATAATATTAATATCATCATGTCGAATTACTTTTACGAATTTTATTAGAGTTATATTTTTTTGTACATAAAAATGGTATTTGAAATGCTTTACTTTCGACTTTCAAGAGATAACGTGTATCAAATACTCTAAATTAGAATCAATTAAATTAAATCGAAATATGCAGAAGTGTCTCAAGCTTAAGAAATTCTCTTGTGAGTCAATATAAAAATTAAAAATCAAACGTCTTCTAAAAATAAACTAGGATATTTCTTTTGCATCCCAAGGTTCATCTTTTTTTTTCAAAATTCTTTCTGATACTTACACGTATTCGTCTGTCATCTACAACATATTCCTTATCAATATTGTCTATTCCAAGGGTAGATTTTCTGTCATTATTATTGACAAAAGAATTGTTGGCAAATCGCCGGAAAATAGAAGTTTTTCCCACGCCGTATTCTCCACAGAGAATAACTTTCTGTTCAGTCACTTTGACAGTTGCCATTCTTGATTGAAATAATTAGTGCTCAAAAGCTACTACTTTTAATTTTAGTAGTAGCAGTCACCAATAACGCTAATATTCATAGTCTGATAATTATGGAAGAGCACAGTTAAAACTAATTGAAATACAGAATTCATTATTTTTAAAAGTATGTCATATCTTAAGTTAATTGTATCGATAGAACTGAACGAACTGAATCTGTTGTAAACAGTGGGCGGCAAGGTTTTACAATTAATAATTTCCTAGTTGTTTGTGGTAGTCCTGTGAATTTTTATTATGGACTCTCTGCACGGTGGATAAATTGAATCCATTCCAGTCTCCATTCACTAGGTCTATCTAGTGTTATCCTGGAGTACTAAAATCAGAGGAGTGGGTTCTTCAATTTATTTCTAATAAAAATTTATAATTTTTATAACTCTCCTGTCATTTCTCAAAATATTTGTATAATATTTGTATTTTCCATAATTTTTTTGAAATTAAATATTGTTTGTAGATCCAATTTTGAATATTTAGAATTTGATCAAAACCTCTTCTGATTAATTGAATTGAATTAATTAATTCAACTGATTAGTCCAATGGAGAAGTGCAACAAAGATATTGCTTCTAAAAATTACTTTCTCTAATAAAAATTTAATTTACTTTTTACTTCTTAATTTTCGTCCACTTTGGCATTATTTTTCACTAATAATATATTCTAAAAACTGCAATTTGAAAATCGTAAATAGATGGAAATGTATTTATAATGATGTTCACTTGGGAGGAACTTAAAACAAACTAACTTAGAAAATCGTGTAAATCATAATCTGTGGTCAAGTTAACATTATTTTTTGAAAAAATTTAGCTAAATCTTTTTTACTGAAATCGGAGTCTGCTTCTTTACAGAATCAAAGAACAAGTGGTCATCCATGACATACAGATCCAATGCTAATAAATGAGACAGGCTTTAGAAACATTATACCTAGCAGTAGGTCAAAGGTGTCTGATTATCAGTTTTCATACATTTATTATACATATAAAATACGTATCATACATATATCATATGCATATCAATTTATCATAAATACATACATTATATATATTATACATATAAAATTAAAATTATAAAGATTTTAATTACAAAGATATTACGTTGCAAGTCTGTGATGTAAATTCAGAAATTAACAATTTAAATTTTAGTATATTTATAGTTAAACCACTTCAAATTGCAATTTTTTATAAAATTAAAAAATATGTAAGTGATAAATAGAAGATGTCAATTAAAAATGCTAAAACTAAAAAATAAAAGAATAAAGGAATTCAAAATGGTTTAAAAAAAAAAAAAAAAAAAAAACATAGGAAAATATATTATTTTGCAGTTGTAGTAACAGAAAACTTCAAATTATTTTAAAGTGGTATTACGTTACTAACTGCATTGTGCTGTTTTATGCAAATAATTTATTTTGAAATAAATATTACTTATGGTTATTGATAAAAATAGCGCAGTCCCGAAAGTACTTATTGTATGATGCATTATGTAGAGATAAGTAATTGAGGGAAAATATCTTATAAAGACACCGTCCATTATAAAAATTTTTTGGGGGTGAATTTTAAGGGTTGTTTTCATCTCCTTGGCCTACTGAGTGGTAGAGGAAAACAATACGCAACACATGTTTGTTTTATATATTAATTTAAGGATTTATTGCAAATAATAATGAGCATTACATGAAATTTAAAGGTGGAACTAATGTGAGGGTAGTTTATCTTTTTGGAAGGGTAAATTCAAGTTCTTTCCAAAAACAAGCTGCCGCTTAAAACATAGGGGTAGCAACGCCCAATGGTCACAATCCCTGCACATATTCGAAATTCAAAATGAATTAAAATGCAATTGATTTGAAAGAAAATAATTGATTGGATTATACGATACAACTCATTTTTGGGACTGAACTTTAACGTTTGTTTTCACCCTTTAGAAAACACGTGTCGCTTAGTTTTTGATATCCTAGAACATATATAAGTTTAAAAAAAATCATAGGGGGAAACCTTGGAAGGTAAGGTAAGTTTATTTTTCCTTGATAATTTATTATAATGAAAATTTATCAATTATTCCAAGTTTCAAGTTTTATGATATTTTCCGAGAAAACGATTGGATCTTAAAAAAATTAGCTATCTGTTGGATTATTACAAAAACTAAGGATTTATACATTATACTGTTAGAAAAGGATGCTATTGTTGACTGAGGATATTACTTTTATGGTGCAAGTAGAATTTTACCATAGTATATATTATTTGTTTTACTATGGCGTTTATTCCTTTTGTAGGCATAAATGTTATTCGTTTGTTTATTGTTTGCAAAATGTGCAAATAATGCATTGTTGTATATGTAGGTATTACCATTGAAATGACTTATAGATCTATAATTCTCATAAAAAGGTCATAAATCAGAAAATATGTGAAGGTGATCAGTTGATGTGAAGCATTTGTTTGATGCATATTAAAATTTTACAGAGAGGGACAGGTTTCGATCCAATGTTAACAATACCTATGGATAACAACGAGCGTAGGAGGTTAAAGAGTAATCTTGCTAATGGTGCGTAATTATAATGGAATTGTAGTTAACCTTGTCCCACCCCTTTCGTCAACGGATCTTTGAGCCTTGTGCAGTGATAAGATTTTCTAAAATTAAATATAAAATAAATTATGAGACACAACACATTTTTGTCAAAACATAAAGTTATAAATAAAAAATATGAAGGTTTTGAAGTCAAGTCTAGATTTTCTGAAAATTTGAAAGGTAGGTATTCGCTATTAGTCCAAAAAAGCTGGACGATTAGGCGTGACTTTATTTTTGAAAAAATTCTAAACCTTGATAAATACAAAATTTTTAAATGGGAAACCTTTCAGTGTGAACGAGTTCAAATTACAAGCCTTCAAAAATCAATATGCAAAATTCCATTATTTTAAATGAATACATGTTTTTTGCAGATAAGAGTAATTTGATTTCGTCAACTTTACGTTTGCAATAATAAATATTTTTTTCTAAAACTAGGCCATTTACATTTACATTTACATTTACATTTAAATTTTAGCAAAAAATATTTATTATTGTGAGTAGGAAGTTGGGAAACTAAATTTGCTCTTGTGGTAATTATACCCTTAACATTGTTGCGATTTAAATAATAGTTTATGAGATATGTTACATGAAAATTATAACTCAATGTATGACATAAAATTAATATTGCTAATCAATCATGGTATAAGTATTGAATATTGTATTGTATTGAATAGATTTTAATCATTTTCCTAAGACTCATTTATTTTATTACTACTGGGAAATTTGATGATTAAATTGATAAAAATCCAACACTAGTATGGGATGAATGCTGGTATATGTAATTATTATTCTCTTTCTCTTATCATTATTCAAGAATAAAATATCAAGGAAATGTTCGAATAAAAAAAATGTTATACTTTTTCATAATTTTTAAATTTCTAAATATTTTTTCACGTGCATAGTTTTTGATTTAAAAAAATATACATGACTAAATAATCAGTTTCAAGATTGAATAACCGTAATTACAGGTTTTGATCGCCATTCTCTATTAAAAAGTCGTTAACTCTAACATTATATTCTGCAACAGATAATTTTTCTTTTGTACGGATCACTAATCATGGAATTTGGTTAACAATGTGCCTCACATAAATGAGAATAGATATACATATTGTAGTATTATTTTTCAAACTAAATCAATTGATCATCGCTTAGTAATTACGAGCTAATATCACTCTCGACCATATAATAATTTATGTGACCAGAATATATTTATGGTTGTCCTCAACCTGTTTTATTTTATAAATTCCCCGGAAAAAATATTATTCTTGCAGATCGTTTTATTATTATGTTTAGTTTTTTTATTAATTATTGTTATTTTATAAATATTTTATTTTTGTTCAGACATTTAATTAATTAACAAGAATATCTCATATAGAAAATCTATTCAAGTTTTTATTTTATGAGTAAGTTTGCTTAAAGGAATTGGTCACATGACAGTTTGGTCCATATACTCTTATGAAAATATGCTTGCCCCAATTGCGTGACGATCATATTTCATGAGCTTCTATTGTTCTTGTTATTACTTAAATATCATGTCATGGTCTCTTTCAATTTCAGGTCAAGCTATTCGTAAACCATTTAATGGTTAAAAATTGATATATTCTTGATATATATTCTAATTGTAAAGAATTATACTTTTCATTAATTACCGCTGAAGGGATTCGAAGCCAAATGGCCGTTTAAAAATGATAGTAAAACATTTTTTTTCCTGAAAGTTTGACCCGTGTTTTTCTTAAAATTTTTTCATTCTTGAACAGCATTTTTGAACAGTAAGTTTTTTTCAAATAGAATACAAACTTCCAAAAAATGTTCTCTTGATTCAACAAACATGAAAAATGAAATAGAAATTACAAGTAGGCTATATATTAAAATTTTCAAAATAAAAAATATATATATATATAAGTTTATAATTATACCATATTATATAATTAATTATGGTCGTAATTAAAATGTTAGATTTAGAATTAGTTACTTCCCATATATGATTGTCGGTTAATCAGTTATAATTACATCATTGATGGATGAATGGCAAAAGATGATTTAGTGAACACTTATAATATGATATATGCGTGATATAACGAATATCAACTATCGATCGTTTTAAATTTTCATGAATAAAGCGTTTAATTTAAAGCAGTTCTCCGTCACTTGAATCATTATCAGTCATGGCTCACTTGCAACTTTCATCAAGTAGAAAAAACTTGATCGAATTACTTAGGTACGGCATAAATAAGCAATTGGCACTTTAGATGCCAATTAACTCAGATTACTATAGAAAGTCAAATTTTTAATATTTTTGAATGAATTTCGGGAAAATCTCAGCAAGTATTATTTTCTTTGAAATTTTGGTTTCTATAAAAAATAATAAGATTTTCAAAATTGATTATCAATATTAAAGCTAATTAAAAATACGATTGTCCCATAATACAATTAATTTTAAGGCCATGTAAGACTTATCCGATCCCTACCTTACCGACATTTTTCTCTCTGCAACGCTACGTCTACATTTATTCAGATATCAAATTGAAAATTTCTAAAATTGAAGCTAAAGCATTAAGGGCATGTGATATTTTACCATAAGAGCAAATTAATTAAATTAATTATACATTCATAATAATAGATATTTTTAGCAAATAAGAGTCAATAAACCTTCGTCTCATGTAGACGAAAGTTTATTGACTCTTATTATCTAAAAATATTTATTATTATGAATGAATAATTGGTTTAACTAATTTGCTCTTATGGTAAAGTATCACATGCCCTTAAGGCATGTTTATCTGGTCCTAAATATTGACATTTATAAAAAAAAATTTTTTTCGAACATTTTTTTTTATTTTTACAAAAATTTAAGACCAGATAAACATACCTTAGCATATTTTCTTTAATTTTAGAAATTTTCAATTTGATATTTCAATAAATGCACAAGTAAGGTTGCAGATAAAAAAATGTCGGTAAGGTAGGGATCGGGTAAGTCTTACATATGGCCTTAAGAATAAATGCTTATCGGATTAATTCAATACAGTAATAATTTATAATAATTAAAAAAATAATAAATAAAAATTGTTTACAATTGTTTAAAACAAATTAAATCGGATATAAGTTTATGTCAATGATAAATCCAATTAACTCTATTTTATTTTCGTTTAATGAAAAATAATTACAAGAATTATGAAAATTAGAAGGCGACATTTCTGCTTCCTTATCGGATACAGTGCGACGTATCTCTTTGATCAATCACCGCGTGTAGAGCGCGCTTCCTAATCAGATTTAATGGAAAAATAGAGGTGGGCATCAATTCCGTAGGTGCTCATAAAAGGGTTATTATGTACCCATTGATGGCCCTCTCCCTAGGCTTTAACGTAGTTTCATACGCCCAGTGCAATATCAGCAGTGTCGTAGGAGTGACAAACGGAAGTGACGTCTCTGTAAAAGAAAACAGAAGGATAATTCTCTAACAAATGACAGGTAAACCTGTCAACATCTCCAAACTGACGTTTATAATTTATTCTTTGCCTTTCTTCCGTTCAACTTAACTTCTATAATGTATGTTTGCATTACAAGTCCCCAAAAAATTTTTTTTTTTAAGTCAATTAAGGAAGAACGTCCGCAACCTTCTCCGCCAAAAGTTTAGTCCAGGCAGCATTCATTCTACTTGTAGTCGATGCTACGTGGACAACGAAACTTTTAGATCTCGGTAAAGTACAGTTTTACGCACACTTAGGAATTGGTGT
This sequence comes from Synergus gifuensis, assembly GCA_904066015.1. Lineage (NCBI taxonomy): Eukaryota > Metazoa > Arthropoda > Insecta > Hymenoptera > Cynipidae > Synergus > Synergus gifuensis. Next base: position 231,776 of record CAJFCO010000169.1, read on the forward strand.
ATACCAATGCAAACTACTAATGCGCGGCGACAGCTGTTTTCACGGCGGCAATGTCGCCGTATTCTTTTCACTCTCTCACTTTCATAGGACTTTCAAAAGAGTGAGAGAGCGAAATGATACTTAACGGCAACTTTGCTAAGCTAGATTTCTCCCGAAACTGAAACGATGTTGCCGAATTCTCTCAACTCAAAATCTACCATCTTGAAAAACGTGTTTTTATTTTTACATATTTTACAGAATTTCCTCTATAATCGTCAATAAGTGATAGAAAATTTGTGCTCAGAAGCTTCGCGATATGTTCAACTTAACATTTCTTAACTTTAAAAAAAAAGTTTACATGTCGTTTTATGCTTTTTTCCCTATGGAAGAGCGTTTTATAGAACGCATTTTTTCCGTTTTCCCATAAGAGACCATGTTAAATGCCTTATATTTTCGATTTTTTATGGAAAGGAGAACTTTTTACATTTTCTTTTATGACGGACGTACATCCTTAAGTTCTAAAGAAAATTATCAATCATAATGTACACTTTAATTCATACCTAATGTTTTATCTAAAAGAGATAATTTATGACTGTAAATTAATTCTCTCTAACAGCTTGTATGAATTTACTGCACTTGTAGCAATTAATTGAACATAAATTAAATTTTTTATCGGTGAGCAAAAACTTTAAAGATGTCTTCAGGATATCTCGGAGACTTTTGACACATTTATTTTCGATGTTTTATGGACGTTCTTAAAATTTCTAATGTTAGTTTTTAAGAATTCTTTAGGAAGCTATATTAAAATACTTTTTTATACCATTTTTAACTTAGGTAAGTTTATAGATAAAATGAAAAGATTTTTTTGTTTGGAGTTGTGATAACAATCAAGCCATTTTTATTGGAAGTTCTGTTTTCCATAGTCTACGCAATTGCAAGACGATCTAGAAAAAACTAATCAGGTGTGGCTTTTACCACCTACATAATTATTTCTTGAAGAATTTAATAATCTCGCACTATCAAAGAGTTTTCTATTGGTTAATCATTTTTTCCGTTGCTTCTTGTTTAATATCTCTCAACCATTCAAAAACGTTTTACCAACTTGTATATCATTAGACAAGCCTCTCACTTCATATTTATTATATGTAAAGTGTGATCTCTCTGTTTTACATTTATTTAATCGCTGGAAATATGGATGGTATATAATATCGTATTTTCATTTACCATATATTTTTATCTACAAATAGAATCCGAGCTGCAGAGAAAAAAGATAATATCAATTCAGAATCAGTCGTAAATATACAAGACTTTGAAAAAGAAAGTATTAAAACATTGTTTATTCTAATATATAAATATTTAAATTTATTATACAGTAAAGGGAATATTTTATTAAAACATTAGCAATATAATAAATTAAGAGAATTAAACATTGTTGAAAATTATAATATAGGAAGAATAAAAATAAGACAATAGAAAATAATGCAAGAAAATGTTTTATATTTACTTAATTTTCTAGTCATTATAAAAAATTGATACACAGTAAATCTTATTCATTATGTATTATGTATCTAATGTTCTTGCTTTGAAAAAGGACCTTGTCATTTAATATTAGAATCCATTCTAAAAAATTATGAATCACATCAAGGTTTCGTACTTCGCTAACTTAAAGCTAAACATAGAAGCGAAAGCTAAAGATGAATTTTTTTTGGACAATTGAAATCTATATTTGATTAATGTTTACGTAGTATAAACAGGAAGTAAGAAAGTATAGGAACTATGTTTAAATATAAATGAATAAAGGATCCTGTACGTATCTCATTATAAGTGGATCCGGTTTAAGAATATAATTGTAATCAGATAGCTATATATGTAAATCAGTATTTCGTTTATCGGTCCTCACTATCTAATTATTGAAGGTTGCAGAAACCCGCGTCGTGCGCTGATTAAATGTTTGATGATAAAGCAAGTTGTATATGATTTTGTATCTCTAACATGCATCGTTATCTACATTTTTTCCCAATTGATAAATCTCAAAACTTAAGCACAAACTATCCTAAGGATAAAATTATTGTTACATTACAATTTTAAAATTCGTAATCTAACATCCAATATTGATTTGCGGAAATTTTGTATTAAAATTCTTTTATATTGCTCTTGATAAGCATAAAAGCTTGTCATTCAATGATTGATTAATGGGGAAAATCTACGAAATCATGTCACACTGCAAAACGAGAAAGAACAATTTGCATAACAACATTATATTTTTAAACGTAGAGGGTCTTTAGTATAGTTATAAAGGAAAAATATATTATGTAGCTCATATGCATATTGACAATACTGACGCTTAAAAATTCAAGGATTATGAAGAACAATGCGATCAAACAAATTATGGAATAATAAAGAGGCTTTGCTAATTTATATAATGTTATATTTTATATCACGGAGAAAAAATATAGATTTCTGAACTGAAAAAATCGAAGTCCAAGTTGACTAACGTTTTTTCAAGATTGACGAGTAAGTAAAAATTTATTGAAATTACAGTCCTTATTCGTTTTTCACTCATTTCTCAGTAGAAAAAGTTATAAAGGTGCTGAAATCGACTTGTATTTTAATTGAAGAATCAGAGAAAAATAATTAAAATTTTAGTGAATTATGAATGATTCCTAACTGGAATTTCACTGATTCAAATCTTGATTCAGTGAATCATTTGTAGCTATTACTAATTCACAGTTACATAAATTCCATTGATTCTCAGTGTCTCTTCTCGCACTATTTCAATTAGAGAAAAACTTACTAGAAATCACTGAAATTTACTGAAAAAACACTGAAATTTTCATTAACCGTAACTGGAATTTCTGAAAGTCTCAGTGAATTTTCAGTGAATTTTCAGTGAATTTGAGAGAGTAGCTAGAAGTAAGTCACTAAATAAATTTAATGAACATTTTTACTGATAAAAAAAAGTTAGAGAGAATGTTAGAAAAAATTGGATAAAAACAATTCTTTGCAGTAAAAATCTTTGCGGGTGTCATAGATGACCATTAAAAACGTAATTCTTCCGATTGAAAGTATATAAATAAATGATCACTTAGATCGCGATTAACCTTCACAAAGAATAATGGAAGACATTCCCCTGGCTGTATTTAAAACGTTCTCTATTAGTGATCAAATGCTGATTCGACATCACGCAGAACCTGAGTAAATGACCTGCTAATAATATGTGTATTATATATCTATGTATAGATCGTAGATCATAGATAGATTATATGTATACAAATCAGCTATGCTTCCTTACAACGATTAAATCAGGCCAGAATAACAGATTATACATTGTTAATTATATATGAAATAGAAAAGAGCTCAATTATTTATTTTTATACTTTAAAATTTTATTTTCAGTGATATTACAGCTAGATATTAATAATTGAAATAAGAATAAAATATCATCTTATAAAATGAATGCATTATAAAATGCATATAAAATGATCAAATAGCGAAATCTTGAAAATTTTTTATTATAGCGATGGAAAATGTATGTGAATAACCTGTTTGTTTCTAATTTAAAATACCAAATTGAAAGTGAACTTTATCTGAAGTATAAGATGTGATATGTAGATATTAAATGGTGAAGCTGTTTTAAAAATGTGTCACATTATTAACAAGTGATTTGTAGGATTTTTAATTCACTTAATTATATACAGTGTGGAGCAGAATTTCATTTATATCTACGCATGTCCTATTTATAAGCAACATTTGTATTGTTGGCGAGTGTACGTATTTATTGTGATTTGCATACTGCATGAATGATTTTTCTTATTCTCTGCAGTCACAGAAAAAAAGAAATAAAGTTGAGCAAAGTCCAGTGACAAGCTATATATTATTCTCAAGAAGCAATTTAGTATTTCAATAAGCGCATTACATGTACAGTGTCATTGAGCTCTTCAATCCAACATGAAGAAATCTTCCAGAAAAAAAGAAATTATTCAAATAGAATTATTTAACGAAATTCAAAATATCACTCTGTTTCCGATGTACGGATGTTTTTGAATTTGTAGAGACAATTTTAAAGTATCGAAAAATGCCCTTTATTTCCGTCCGGGCCCCTACTACAGAAGTCAAATTTTCTTAAAATTATAAATAAATAAATTCAAAATAAATGGTTAAAAAAAGTAGCTCAAAGTGCAAGACCCCTTGAACCAAACAAGCTGTTTGGCTGAAAAACCAAAATGTTTGATTGCTATAATATTAACATTTATTTGTTGTCTTCATTAGTTTTTTCAGTACGGAATGTGAGACTCGGGGCTGCTTCCTCTTTTGCCCCCTTCTTGATTCAGCTCTAGATTATGTCTGATCGTTTATACAAATACTTTTTATTAATTCGCATACTTATTTTAGTAATTCGCAAATTATTGATAATTCACGTTTCACTTTATTACTCGTGTATTATATCTCATTAGCAGAGTTGAAGCGTGAGAAAAGTTTCAAGAAAGATAGATATACATTTAGTTTAACCTACTTTATTCCCACAATCCCCACTCTGGAATCATTTGTCTTCTGATGTTGTTAAAATTGAATTTTTCTTAATTTTCTTGCAAAATTTCATTTTTATTAATCGGATATATCTGTAAAAAGTATTAAAAATGGATTGAAAATAGAAATTTTAATCATGGATTTATTATCTACAAATTTTACTGAAATTTATTTTAAAAAATCAGATCTTGGTTTCTTAATTGAGATTAATATTAGCATTATTTATTTTTTATGTATAGATCATATTTTTAAACACCTAAAATTTGATCTTCAAAAAACCGTTTACAATTAATTTGAATTGAATTAATAATTCTTCCATGAATACCACATTATAGCGAAATTGTTGATAAAAGAAACATAAACATTATTGTTCAAAGGAAAATTTATTGTGGTACTTCTTTCAAACTCGAAACCACAATTTATGAATGCTACAAAATTATAATTCAGGATTATAATCTTTTTAATGAGGAATTTTTCCATTCCAAAATCCATTTTTTACAAAAGACCTTCCTCGAGGAGTGCAGGGTGTTCAATTAGTCAAAAGTGACGAGCAAATTAAATCATCCTGTACACTCGAGAACTTGGCCTGAATTCTTAATCAGACAAATTAGTATAAATTCTCTCCTTCATGCAAATTCATGAAAATTTTGTTTAGAAAGTGAAGAAGATTTTATTACATTATTCAAATTCTTTTTATAAAGTTTATCGATAGACTCCTTAATTAGAACCGAAAATTATTTGATAAATTCGAATAGAAAAGTAATTTGCATAATTTAAATTAAAAAATACAAAAGTAAATTATAAATTTGATAATTAACTACTTCGACCAACGCAACTCTAAAACTTGTTTGTCACCCAATTTCGTAAACTATTATAGTTAGAAAAAAAATTAACTTTCTAAACGCAAAGTTTAATTTTTTATAGTGTAGACTGAATATATTATTTTTAATTTAAAAAATATTTGTCAAATGAATCAATATAAAGAATCGGACCTGTCAAAGAGAAATCCAAAAATAATCGAGATAATTCATTTACTGAAAAAAAGACAATCAAGATTGACTATATGTGAGTAACAATAGTCAAAGTTGATTAAATTAACCAAAATGTAGTCAAATGAACTAAAAATTCAATCAATTTGAATAATTTTTGTTAGTCAATTTCACTAAATTTGACTATTCCAGTCTGCATAACAGGCGAACTTATTAGTTTTTCTTTTTTTCATTGTTGAACCTGCAAGAATGTATTTTGCTCGAAGGAACCTTTATAAGCACGATGAAGACCTATCAGAACGCGCAGTGTAAGATTACCACGCCGACAACGACGATATAGAAAAGTCGTTCAGTGAAAAAAATTGACAAGCATACTTGTTGCATTGTGTGGTGCGCGATGCAAGTGCATTCACTCCATATTTTTACTCAATTCGTTAAATAAATAGGGGAAGGTGCGGATTAGTTGGCATCAGTGTGAACTAGCTTTTCATATCAAGATATGAACAATTAGTTTCTTATTGTATAAATTATACTGTCGGTAAAATAGTGCTTTCTCCAATTGAACTCTTTTAAATAAAAAATCATGGCAGCGGAAATTGTATCCAAATTAAAAAATGCCAACTTGGCAGATAATGAAAAATCGAAAACTAGTTTCTTAAAGGATGGACCGAAAGTCACAAGATATACGGTAAGCACTTCAAATCTGCAGACATATTTTTTAAAAAGTAAATTACAAAAAATAGAAGAGGGTAGGAAGAAGATACGACATATTAAAAAATTTAAATATATCCATCATTTTCAAAGCAAATAAAAACAAATACTGAGTTTTTATTATTATTTTGTATCGACTTTTTATTAATATAATTAGATTAGGTTGAACTGTATAATGATAAAAAAAAAACCTATAAACAGACCCCAGACCATCAACGATAGACAATTTCAATAAAAATTGGAATTCAAAGTAATAAATTCAGAATAATTATTATACTCTGAAGAATAATTATGACAAATAATAACCGTTATTGATGTCTTGTTTCGTTGTCACTTTGTTTCTTTGTATTTTACGTGTCTGAAAGTTGTAAACACGTATACGTATAACTCAATTTCAGCATTTATCATAATAATCAAGGCCATTTTTTTGCATTATTATTTTTACTTACACTTCTTACTTTATTCAGTTGTTACAGATTGCAGATATGTCTGATAAAAAACTATTTTAGAACAATATTAATTTTTTTTCTAAATTATGTTTTTTAATGAAAAATGTTTCTGAACCTTCAGAAATACTGTAGGTGTCAAGAATTACGTAAAATGTTGCATAAATGAATAATTATTTAAAAATTTAATTAAGGAAACAACTGAGAGTTATTTCCAATAGCTGATTTTGTTCTGTTAGTACTATTAATTTAATTTTATACAAAAATCGAATTTTTTAATGTAAAATATTAAAATTATATGTATGCAATAGAGTTCATTCTTACTTGTATAAAGTATTTGATAAAATGCTAAGTGGCGAAATCTAGCACACTATAAATAATTGTGTTCTGCGACGAATGACTTTACTACGTCTTGATTAGAAACTATGTCAATAAATCTAACATGATAATTGATTCCCTAAGAAGAACATTTATTATCATGAAAGTCATAAATTTATATTTTACAATATGTATAGTGCGTCCAAAACAAAAAAATTTATCCAACGACAACTTATTAGAATAAAATAAAAGCCAAACATATCATCTAAGCCTTCTGGCTTACAAATTGTACAAATTTCCGAGTCAATTATTAATATTTAATTATAGATGGTTTACACTTAACTGTTTGATTCTAGAGTTATGTGTTTGCATAATTCTTTATGTAAATTAAAATTTACTGACTTCTCAACTAATCTTCGAGTTCTTACACGTGTCTAGTTTTACAAAAAAGACGTTTTCCTCAAAAAGTCGGAAAATAATATGGTTTTCAGTTGATATTTAAAATTTCATTCTGCTGATAATATTTTGATTATTATTTGATATTTATTCTTAGGAAAAACTTATTTATTTATCCAAAATTTAATATAGAATTTAATTCAGGTAGTGTTTAATTCATACGGAAAAAATACTTCTATTTATACTGAAATTTCAGTATAAATAATAGCCTACTCCTTTCCATCTAGATAATTATATCTAAAAAATCCTGTATTGGTACGGAAATTTCGGTATGTGACCATGGATTTTTGAATATCTATACAATTATATTAATCATTTTATTAAATTTACATAATTGCTATATTAAATTAAACCGAATTTTCTAAATCACAAAACAATATAAAAATGCCAAATGAATATTTTTACAAAATTTATTTATAATTAATAATAAGAAGCTCAAACAGTTTATTAATACACGTTTGCAAAATTGAAAAAAAAGCAAAATGTAAGTTTCTATATGTGATGTCATATATCTAATCAAGTAATCTATGTATAAATTATCTTGTGATATCGAATAAGGACGAACCTTATGCAACCATTCTCACGGATACTTATTGTAAGATGTTATCAAAGTCTATTTTTGTAAATAATAATTAATAATTTGCTTGAAAAAGACGGGAAATCTTTTTGCCGAAAAAACAAAATCCCGAATGTGAAAAAATACTGATAAAATAATTTCCGAAATTTCAAGTTTCCAAGAATATAAAATACCCGAATTTTCAAATTCTCGAAAAATTCAGATATCTGAAAATTTTGGTTTTTCGTCAAAAAAATATTTTCCCCAAAAAAATGCGAGATTTTAGACTACAAAAAACATTAAAAACAATATCATTATAAAATGAAAATCATTTCCTAAACAAACTGAAATTTTTAAAATTAAAATCGTTCAGTTAAATTTAGAATTTTAAATTTGGAGCTAAAGTTTCATAACATACAAGATTCATGAATTATCATGTGATAAGCATCATAAGAACTAGTAAATCTTATCGAACTTGTACGAGAGTTTAGCTAGTCAGAAAACGCTAATTATAGGCTGAGTTTACACATGTTCTAAAATAGAGTGCGTATTTTCACTCATTTTCATGTATCAGTGTGTTGTGCATTTCATGAAGTGTTAATGAAATTGTTTACAATTCTAATTAAAGAGACTTGATTAAATTACGATATAGATTGACACAACCTGAGAAAAAGAAACGTGAGCTTTAATGAAGTTTAATAAAAATTCTCATTATTTAAAAATCGGCAATTTAATATTTTTAATTAAATATTATTCAGATTTTAAGTTCAAACACGAAAGTGAGGATTTAAGTTTATTTATTGTTGACTATTTATTGTTATTTATTGTTCTTCTAAAATTTTGACAGTGTCCAATTTTGATTAAATCTTGACAAAATTAAAATCTAAAGTGTTCCTAATAGCCATGAAAAATTAGAATTTAAGCTTCTTTCACCTTCGATCTAATATGAATATTTTTTTATTAATTTGTTGACTTAAGTTTACTATTTAATTTTTTTTCAGTTGGCGGACGTCGTCAACGAGCAAGACTTTAGAATGGATTATGACATTCAGACGATCACAAAGGCAGATCGAGAAAAAGTGCTCGATTTTTTGAGGAAGTTTTTTTTCAGAGATGAACCTCTCAATCAAAATATTGGTCTCATCCCGGAAGGTGAAAATAACACTTGTGTCGAGCTCGAGGAATACAGTATGTCCGCTTTAAAAGAAGATTTGAGCTTCATGATCGTTACTGCCAATGGATCCATCATAGGTGTCACACTGAATGGTAATAACAAAATTTAGATAAATAGTTAATATATTTAAAATAAAACAATCAAAGCTGACTTCAAATTTCCATTCTATTATTTTTAACTTTCAGCTTTTACATATCGAAAACTAGATTCGGGATTCATTTAAATATACAATATATTAATAATTGTACTTCAAAGAAATTCTTAATCACTTCTTATCAGCATTGTTTTATAATCAGCTAATAAATTAATTTAAATTTTTCATTTACCGCAAAGAAGTGATAACTGTTAATTAAGTGAGTTCATTTCGTGCTCAGTGATTCGTAAATTATTCTATGTCAATAAGTTAGACTGATATATGTCAGTTACAAATTCTTAAAACAAATTATTAACACCTGTAAACTGATTATACGATAAGTATGTCATGAATCATTATACATAGTTGATTTAAATGGAATCAAACCGTTTATAGAGTACAATATTTATAAACATCAAGTTCATGGCTCTCAAAGATATATCATAGTATATATGATTCATTCATAAGAAAATCTTTCGCTTTAAAATGTTTTCATTTTCGTTTATATTTCTATTTAAAAATATTAATTGCAGGCACTATGGGACCTCCATGCGAAGGAGTGCCTGACTACATAACAAATTGTGCAAATCCAAAGTTCCGAAAAATTTTAAAACTACTTCATTTCGTGGATAAAAATTCAAAGATACCGGAAAAGTTCCCAGATCAGAAGGTTTTGGAACTTAGGATCATTTCCGTTGATAGTAACTGGAGAGGAAAGGGAATTGCGAAAACCCTTTTCGAAAAGACGATGTAAGGCAAATTATACTTTTTTAAGTTATATTTTTTATTTGCAAATGTCTTGCATGGTAAATTAATATTGCAGGGAAGTCAGCAAACTCCGCGGTTTTGATATAATACGAGTCGATTGCTCTTCTGCGATAACTGGTAAATTATGTCAGCGATTTGGTTTCGAACCGGTTTATGAGCTCAAATATGCCAACTACGTGGATGATGTTGGAATCCCTATCTTTACACCAGCACTACCTCATGAATCGTTGGTAACTTATGTAAAAAAAGTCCCCAAATCCGCAAAAGTCTGAAATTAGAGAGGTTTTCAACTCTAAGTACAATAAGAAACAAAAGGCAAAACATGAGTCATCGAATGCTGTCTCACTTTGTATAAAAAAAAGTCAAAAAGTGTCTTTTCATAGAATCAGTGTCTAAAAATGCATAAAAATACTTTTCACTGTAAATATTAATTTAAAGCACTTGAAAATTGTTATCAAAGATTGACAAAAATATAATTGAACAGTCTTGGAAAAATCTAAAACCCTGAAGTTAATATCTACTAAAATTATTAACTATTTTTTATTTTGATTCATTTTTACTCACTAATGAAAGGTACTGATTTTTCAAAACTAGTAGAAATGGTTATAAATTATGAAGTAAAATACTTAATTATTTATATAAAATATTGTACAAATTAGATCCTCATTTCTTTTATCTGAATTGGCCAGGACTCTCAATTTCAATTCAAAATATTGAAGGGCGATATTGAATTTGCTCAATACTATGAATGTGATTCGATAGTTAGGAATAGCTTTTCTGTCAAAAAATTTTAAAAGTAAGATTATTCCTTGTAAAATTGATTTAATATCACGCTCCTTAAACGTAAAAATATTTTTGTAATCATATCGATGAGAAGTATAATTTAAATTTATATAAACTGTGTGAGTTAGAACATTTTACGGACCAATACTTGATTATAAGTTAAATATTTATTTCTCAACATTCATAAGCAGATATAAACGCGCTAGTTCAACGTAAATGTACCTATAATTTTCTACTTTTTTTATCGTACACGATTCCTTCAAAATAGTATTTACACAATTGTATTTTGTATTTCACAGCCTAAATTAGGAATATTCTTTATTTTGTGATATTATAATACACTCGAAGCTTTTATTAGCGACGCTCTTGTTAGCGGTTCCGTAGAATTGGTGGTAATATATATAGTCGGTATGGGGTTCCGTGGGACGGGAAGGGTGACGTCTCGATTTCAGCAGTGCCGCAACAACAAGGTGGGCAGTACCCTAAGCGCATGCACATCCTTGTGGAACCCGCGTTGGGAACACAGGTACATACGTCACAATCATGTACTCATGATTTAGATCATGCATGTACTTATCCCGTGTCCCGTATCCTAAAGATATTCTGTCCTTTTCTATCGTGGCTAGACAGAAAAGGACAGAATCATCTTTAGGACTAGGACATAGGACAAGTACATGATTGTGCTCAGGCCTTTAGCGGCCGACCAACCGAGCTGGCCGCTAATAAGAGCTTCGTGTGTACTAGTAAAAATAAAAAATGTTTTAAAAATCATAAAAATTGTCCTCTGTATCATTGTGCTTCGACCTTCTATATAGAACAAAATTAAGATACATTCAATAAAAAAATACTATTTGGTACTAACGTTCCTAAACTCATAACAATGACGTTGCCTTTGTAGTTACGATTTTTTTTTTTGATAAATCTTTTTCAAAGAGGTTGGGAGAAATCTTTGATTATTCTGAAAGATAAAAACAATCTTTAGGAATTTAAAATCTCCATAAGAGATTTTCAGCTTTCAGTATGAATTTAAGTTAAACGATACTTGACATTACCTTAATTTATATAATCCAATGGACTGTTCTTTTCCTTTAATAGTACTTTAGATTCAAAGTCTCTAATTTGCTCTTCTTTGGATTTTCCTGCAGCTTCAAGTTGCGCTTTTCTATATTCACGTTGATACTGGGAAGTTCTTGCTCTTATAATGTCTCTATTATATATTGTCACTCTATTCATATTTGCTATTTGAAGTACAAAAGCTATTGTCACGAAGCTGATACATATAAAGGCAATCCATGCAGTTTTCAAACGCTTGATTCCACTGATTCCATAATAATTACTATCAGCTTGAGAATTTACATAATCATTCCACTGATCTTGTGTGCTGTTGATAATTATTAATTAGACATATAGTTGTATCTAAATATGAATTAATCTATTTCACTTACTAATTTGATGATTGGTTATAATAATAGTATCTACTACGTTGTTTTCTGATTGGATTTTCTGGTTCTGATGAATATGAAGAATATGGATCTGAATCATTTCCATATTTTATATTCGAATCATATATACGTTTTGAGTTACATTTACTTAAAATGTTATAAGCTTCGTTAACTTTAACATATTCGGAGTGACTTTCTTTTCCTTTTATGTCTGGATGCAGCTAAAGTACAAAATTATAATTATAATATTTTTTCTATCTATAATTTTTATCTTAAGGGCGTTGGATCCAAGTTTTAATCTCAAAAATCAATTTTCTAATTTTACTCAACAAAGCTTATAATTAAATCTTTAATCGCTCTATGGAAATGCTTAATTTTTAAGTAGAATTACACGTACAGAGTGAAAAAGTCTATAATTTCAGTATTTTTTGCGAAAAATATAAATCTAACATTTTGAGGATAGTTTTCAAATTCCTTGTTTTGTGCAAAAAGTATTAAAATAAAATTTTTTTTCACTCTATAGACAAACTTCGAGTTCAAAAAAGAAAAGCGCCATAGAGCGAAAAAATATCTAATTATAAAATTTGTTGAATAAAACGAGGAAATAGAATTTTAAAATTTGAACTTGATCCAACGCAAATTAAATTTCATTTAAACTTAAACTGAATTGAATTCAGATCAAGCTTTATTCACTTTAAACTACAAATTATATAATTTGGACTAATTTATTTTACACTACTGTCCTAAAATTTAAGTATTATAATATTATGGAAGAAGCCTGGAATTATGAAACAAGACGACTAAATAAAATAACTGGAGATTTCTTAAAATTGCGTAACTTTGAACTTACTTCTTTTGAAAGTTTTATGAATGCCTCTCGTATTTCTTTTTGTGAAGAATTTTCTGGGATTCGTAATGTCTCATAATGCGTGCGTTGTTTGCTTGAAATAAAATTATTTTCATTATTAGTACATACGTGCGAATAGTAAAATTCTTGTTTCCGAAATACCGTATATGGTGTTTATAAACAACGAATAAAAATGTTGAGGTTATGTAAAAAAATGTTCAATCCATTTGTCAGATGTTCGTGTATCTTTTTTCAAGAGTAATACGTTTGTTAAAAAGTAAATTGTAAAGTAAAAAGTAAAAGTAAAGTTTTTCTACGTCTCTTCATGTAATTACATGACAGATTAATGCGCAATTGACTGACAAATAGTTTGCGATATTTTGAAGTAACAACACATACCTTTGATTTCCATAACACCGGGAAAGTGCACAAATGTCAAATTTACATGAACGGAGGATTTGATTCATTTTTTTTTACTGGTAAAAATAAACCTATTGTAAAATAACCTATATCATTTTGAATTTCTTCTATGATCTGTCACGTTAGATCACGACCGTGCGTCAGATCTGTCATAAGAACCATAAGAACGAAGTTGCCATTTTTAAATATATACCGTTAGAGGTTAGAGGCGTATAGACTTGCTCCAATTGGCTCATGATATTTGTGCACGAAATTTAAATTCTTTATCTAAATATGTATTAGAGATTAAAGAGAGATTAATAATTATGTAAATTGTGGGAAATGTATAGTAATTCGAAGTAATTGCGAATTTTATAATTAAATATTTATTATGTAAAACCAAATTCAGTCGTATAACAATTCTCATTTATAGTTGTTTCGCAGTATAAAATATATTACAATATGTATAATGTATATAGGGAACACAGCCCTACATTTAAAGACAGGCTTCAAGCCCAGCTCGATGTCCATGCTTCAATCGTGTACATCACTCAAAATTATATTACATTAATGATTTGCCTTTGTACGCTAAACTTTGATCTAAAAAGGACAATTTCATAAATACAAAACTGAAAAAAGTCCTGAATATGTCACATTAAAAATAATAAAACATGATTCAATGAGAGAGCAAACTTGTATTGTACAAGTAATTCTTTGTACATACATTCATTATTGGCAAAGACAGAAATTCTGCAATGAAAATGTGAAATGGGTTATTATTTTACATACAACGACTACAACGGTATTTTAATATTCCTATTTTCGAAAGACAGAGAAAATTTAATATGTATTTTAATATTTACTTTTGGTGCATACATAAATACTTTGAAAAAGTGAATATTGGCTTTCTTGTAAGTTCAGTATGGTTTTAAAGCCTTCAGTTCGTTTAGCTTTTAATTATATACTTTTATATATATTTTTGACAATTAGTAAAATTTTCGTCAAGCTATTAGGAAACAAAAATATTTCAACCCGTCATTAGAAAATTAAAACCCTGATAAAATCAATATCGAAATTTCGAATTTCGATGAAAAATTTAAGGAAAGTCTTATGAATACATAATCATTCTTACATCACTTTTTGCACTAGTCCAAGTCACACGAGCTTATAGAAAAATTGCACCTTCTTCAAGGAAAAAGCTAACTTTATACAACACTTGAAATTATACAAGGTATGGATGGATATTTTTCCATAAGCTTTAGAAAAGTATCAGTATCAGAGTTGAGATAAAATACGTAATATTGCAATATGACAATCACACATTGTAAAAATTAACTTTCAAGATTTTCAAAATAGAAAATAGTCTCTCCTTACAAAATCTGGACCGTTTAAAAACCCTAAACTACTTGATGCATCTTCCTCGTGAAAGAAGATTATAGCAAGCAAGTAGCGAATTAAATAATAACTAACCTTATCGCTCGATTTTATTTTCTCGTAAGGGCACATTTGAATACTTGGGAAAGTCCACATCCTTAATTGGATTTTTCACCTTGAAGCTTGGGAACAATCCCGTCATACTAGTTCTCGTGTTGCGACCTTTCGAGAAACCGTCCCAATGATTTCCGTATACTTCGACTAAATCACCGACTTTCAATTCCAGTTCTCCGCTTTTCCTCGGTTTGTGGTCCAAAATTGCAACTTGAGGATGCGGGTTCTGACCTCCGTAATAATAAATGTCATCAAGCGACGCGAATCGGTTATAAGCGTCAGCATAATAAGTCTGCATCAATTCATAGGCTACGCGACAAACTTGTGAGCTGAATGTGCACACCAGAAAGTCGCTTAAAGAAAGGAAATGAATATCTATAATGATTCCGTGCAGGGAAACATCTGAGTATCGTCGAGAAACCGAGGCAGTTTCCGCAATCTGCGGATCTCCAACGATTTCGTAAGTGGGATAACGATTTCTTGCTGCCGTGATGACTTTAGGATCATCAGTGGCTATAAAGACTCTCTTCACTTCAGGCTTTTCCTCAAGCTCATCAAAATACTGTTGAACTTTGATCATGTACTCATCGATTTCATGGAATGCAGCTTCAGTTCCCACTTTGTCCGTCCTGCGAACGTGAATTCCGACGATTGGCTTTTTGAACCCGAGTCTCTCTTTAGCGTCTTCTAGTACTTTTCTAATATTATCTTGCGGTCGCATTAGGTATTTCAGAACTTGACCCACCCACCAAACAAGTGGATGTCCGTGGAGTTTCTGTAATCGCGGTGCCAAGTCCGCAGGAACGGCCGGCGGCTGAAACTGTGGTTTAGGATAGACGTTGTCCACGATTGGCAGGGAAAGTACTTGTGTTCTGGAATCGCCGGGCCAATTCGCATGTGAATCACCACTTGTTGACAAACATGTGTCGCTCACGGGTTTAAAGATCGAATCCCAACCTTCTTTGTGGTATCGCCAACCCTTAGATTTTAGGATCATTGTTCGTTCCGTACCATAAGCTACCAGGAAACAGTAAACCACGTGGTGTATCTGTAAAAAAAATTCCAATTTTTGTGAAATTGGTCGGAATACTTTTGAGAAGCTCTTGAAGTTGAAGATTTAAAGATTTTTACCTGGCAGCCAAACCCGCAGCCCTTGTTCAAATTGCATACCAGCTTTTTTGCTTTGTTACAATCTTTTGGATTTTGAAGGTGCCTTTAGAAAAGAATTGTAATTAAAATCAAAAAAATTTTTTTTTAATGTTTCTAATATACAAATTATAATATAAAATTGTTAATGGATTGAGTATTACCTAAAACGTCTTTGAACGAGGTCTGATAAATCTCTAGCTTCTCTTTCACGCCATTCATCATGTCCATCAGATTTAGTCAATCTGTCTACGTCCATTATCAAAGATTTTTTGTGATCCAAGATATTCTTTATCGCTTCTTGTACCTCACTCTCTCGCTGTTCAAAGGTAAACTCATCCGCGTGTTTTTTAAACTTGTTTAATTCCGCGTTAGTGTAATACCTGAAAAACCGTAATTTCAATGATATTGCAATTTATCATAAATCATACATTCCATTATTAAAACCTACCACATCTCCTGAATATTATTTCGTATTCGACGTCTTAGTTCTTCATACTCTAATGAGGGTTGACCTTCCTTATCTACAAGGTCGTAGTATATAGACGACTTTTCCAGTCGCTCTTGAATCGAACCTAAATGGTCCCCTTTTACCTGTTTTGTTCCATCACTGAAACATATTCAAATATTTAATTAATATGTATAATATGAATAAAAATGAAATATAAAATATTCATTTCTGAGTCATGCAAATATTTTTTTTTTTCAAGAACAAAGGAAGTAACGACTTGTTTTCTTATCTACAACTCTTTCACATAATAGGAAAATAATTGTTTAAACTATTTATCGTAGTCAGCAAATTTGAACTAGAAAAAATGAAAGATAATGTATCGAGGGTTTTCCTGTACGTACCTTATAATGATATTTCTGAGAGCTTCGTTTTGCTTTTTGAGTATTTCAAAATCACTGGCCATTCGTGATAAACGTTGAGCATTTTCTTCGTAATTAGAATTGCTAGAATAAGATGATGATGGACTAGTTCTGTAGACATGGGAAACTGATACAATTAGTACCACAAGCCAAGCAGCCAGTAATACTAAACCAAGTTTTCCTAACCAACCGGGTCGACCAGACCACAATGTTGCCATCCTAAGCTAAGTATTAGAGATTTCGACGAGAATGTATTACATTACGAGATCTGAAAAAATATATGTTATTTATCAATCTTCTGGAGGTGTGGGTTTCAATATTAGATTTATTTTTAAAAATTATTAAGTCGCTTTTTACGAATAGGAGAAAAGAAATCATGAATTTGAAGTTTAAAATATTGAACAATTTAAGCTTAATTTAAAATTATTAAATTCCAAACTAAATTTATCGTGAAATGTATCAGAAGTTTTAAACATATAAATAAACGAAATATTTTTTCCCAATTCTATTTTATTCATAATTATTTTCAATGCAAATAAATCAATATTTTAAAACTTTTTTTAGTTTAAAATACAATCAATATAAAAATTCGTTCACATTTGAACGTTCAGAACTTTTCAGTTATACGTATCATGAAAGCTTTTAAAAGTTCCAATTCACAATAGTTGTTTTTTTCCTAATCGTTCGCTTTTGTAAAAAAAATTGGAATACCTAAGTAAAAAAGAGGAGCATTAGAAAAAAAATAACAAAACAGCCTTAAAAAAACGAGAAACAATTGTTAAATATTAAAAAATTGACTAGCTGGCAAGTATTTATGAATTTACTTGGGTATTTATTCAATTTATGACCAAGAACAGAACCTGTAAAAATTAGATAATACTATTTTTAAATTCTCACGCCTACTATAATTTATCATTGCCTGAAAGTGTTTATATTTGCATTTCTAATAAAGTATAATACTTATCACGGAAATGTTGTAAAGAACAAGTTCATTACATAAGCATATAGTGTAAATAAGAATAATTTCTATCGAGTAGAATACATATTCACCGCATGGTCACCAATTCAAATCATGAAAACATCATGAGCTTAAAAATAATTGAATAATGACAAAAGGATGAACACGTCTGTACATTTCTGTCGTGCATACCTATATAAAGGAAAATAAAAGGAAATGAAATAATTATAATTGCTTCCGTTCTATATATTTCTATATTTTATACCATCATGTTCAAGCAATATATTAAGCACTTTCTTTACCTCTTTTAATAGGAAATGATAAGTGAAACCTTATCAAATATTTACCGCTTTTTATAATACTAGATATAATATTTTACTTGTTTTTATATGAGGTTTATAAGACTAATCTTAGCAGGGGCCATATAACTTTATCTAGACTGAAACAATAAAAACGAGATAAAACGTGTTCCTCTTACCAAATATTGCCGCGTTTTAGTTGATTCGTTGACACTCGTATGGTAATTTTATGTTCTTGACGTAATAATTACACGCGTCTTTTCTTCAACGTCTACACATTCACAAGTGTCAAATCCAAGTACTTTTGACAACCCGACGTATATACGATCATTTAGTCGTGTTTAGTCGTTGATTCGCTTTGATCCTGTTTACATCGTTAAAAAAGCACCATTTCAACTTGTCTAGTTCTAGGAGTGTTCTAGACAGGTTATTTGTATATTTTTAATCGCACGTCTGGTGAGGGCAAACGGGGCAAACCGGGCAAACCCTCAATGGTGGACACTGCGTGCTCCGATTTGCTTTTTATGCTCCGAAATCCGGCGTTAACTCGTGCTCGTGACTTGTGACGGCTTTTGTCGCTTACTCGCAACAGATAACTACGTCGTCTAAAAGGAATTTGCTTCGAGTTCCTAAGTCCGTGGCATTTGCATGAGTTCAAATCCAGAACAAAAAAATGGCAGCAAAAATGCAACACTTTGATCCGCCGAGTTCTGCGAGCTCCGAAAGGTAAGTTGCTTATTTGCACTTGATGCACCTGTTTCCTGAATCCTAACCTTAAAATTGTAAAAGTCTGCGGCGCAGCACTGACCGCTCACAAATTGACAAAATCGTATACTGTAAATAGTGACTGGTTATAGTGACGGTGGAGAACCTTGCTTGGAAGATCGAGAAGTGTTTTTCATAGACGAGGCATGTGAGGGTAATGATTGTCAACGAAGAGTGGACATGGGGACACCCACACCACAATCACCGAGGCCTCCTTCTGCTGGTAATTTTATAGTCATTGTTTTTATTATTATTTATTATTCTACTTACTTGAAACTACGAGAGTGAGCGAAAGAGAAATTTCTGTTTCATGGTGATGTGTTCTTTCGAGGATAATTGCTTCCTCGAGGCGAAGTGAAAATTGTAGGAATAAATTATAGTCAAATTTTAACGTGGCCTTTATTCTTTATTTTTTATTTATATTCAAGAGTGATTGCATTGCGTAAATATAAAATTGACCCTTTAAATAGATTTGATAAGAGTAGAAGACAATGGGTACTTCTGTAGCTTGTTTCGTTTTTAAACAAATTTGTACAGCTGTTTCAATTGCATGAGTTTCTCAAGTCATTTCCTTGTATCATCTGTAAGTTTTTAAACTTTCTTATAAAGTTAGTGGGTGTCTTTTTTGTGTCTAAGAAGTTTTGCTCTAACAATTGCAAGTTCAAAATATATTGACATTACTACTTTTTTTTTTTGATAATGGAATTAGTCTGGATGCCAGTCTTTTATTTATTTTTTCTTCACTTTCAAGTAAGACCATCAATCGGAAACTTAATTTAATTTTCAGAGCTTTGTCTTTATATTTGTATTGATTTTCTCTGACGTCTATTATTTTTACACGTATATTGATTCAATCTCAGAGATTTATGCTCGTGGAATACAATGTTATTGAGTCTATTATAAGTACATTTATCACCAGAAGTTTTGAATTTTCAAATGAACGAAATATTGTTTCAACTAAAAATAACAGTAGAAATTACAACAAAAATTCGTTCATTTGAACGTTCAGAACTTTTTAGTCGTATATCAGAATTGTAAAATTACATTACATTAAATATCAATGTTTTTTTAAACATATCAATAGTTGTAAAATTATTTTTCTGCATTGTCTTAATAAAAATTAAATGAATGGAAATTTTAATGTATTTTTGCAGAAACTTCATGATTAATTATTTGCCTTTAAACTGAGTAATTAAAAAAATATTCATTATTTCGAAAGTGACTGATATTTTTATAAATCATTGAGATTGGACGTTTTTTTGCAAGATGTCCTTAAAAAATTCACAGTGACTTCTTCCTGGGCTTAGTATTGATAACTGCTTTCGAAATACTTACAATTCCACGAAACTTCATTAATTGAATGATCATTTGATAAAAGATTGTATTTTAATTACCAGAATTATCTATCTATTACGTTTTCAAATTACATTCATTTTTATTAAGCTTAAGCTATACTGTATTAATTAAAAAGGAGTTGATAGATTGGCCTCGTATTTCTCGGTTCGTTGGTTCATTAATTTCCCTCGTGATTGCAAGTTTTACGAAGAATTATTAATTTTACGAGAAGTAAATATTTGATTTTATTTTATGTTGGATATATAACGGTTATTTCTGGATTTTATGCATTTATCTTAAGATAGGTGATTTAAGTAAATATTTATATTGATATTAACTAAGTTTCTTATTCTTGAATTGAGGTTTATTTCCTTCATTTACAGGATCTCAGAAGTCGCCAAGATCTCGGAGACAACGAACCACAAGTATGTCACAGTCTAACAAGAAAACTGCTTCTGAATCGATATTAAGAAGTAAAACAAGAACAATATATACTGCTGGTCGACCACCTTGGTATAATTCTGCTGGACAGCAAGTGGAACCATTCGTTATAGGTTAGTTCAACATTTAATATTTAGAATTGAATGAAAATTCTCTCAATAGATTTAGGTACATACTAGGCAAAATATTACAAAATTAAAGTTTTTAAGTTTTTATTTCTATTATTCTTCCAGATAGGTGTTCCTTAGAAAACGTTTCGTATTACATCTTAATCTTTTTGCGTAATAAAACTTAACAATTACTTGTACTTTTAGTCTACTCTAGCAATTTAGAATTAGTACATTTTACTTAAAATTGAAAAATATTTCAGGTATTTGCGGCGGTAGTGCTTCTGGAAAAACTACAGTAGCAACCAAAATTATTGAATCTCTGGATGTACCATGGGTGACTCTTCTTAGTATGGATTCGTTTTACAAAGTAAGCTTTTTAGCATATAATTTATTCACTTTTAATTTAGCTTGATTATTATATTTTTTAATAGATTTAAGGAGATGTAACTTCAAAAAAGAAAAAAAACTTTCTAATTTTATCAATAGGTTTTAAATGAAAAGCAACACGAAATGGCTGCAAAAAACGAATACAACTTTGATCATCCGGATGCATTCGACTTCGAATTACTAAAATCTACTCTTCAGCGTCTCAAAGAGGGTCGAAAAGTCGAAGTACCAATTTACAACTTTGTAACGCACTCCAGAGAAAATCGGACGGTAAGTTTTAAAACTAGATGGTGGCCTGTACTAAGTATTTTGACCGATGACGATTAATTTTTAATATTCATTTCATGTGTAGAAAATGATGTACGGTGCGAACGTTATTATATTTGAGGGGATTCTGACCTTTTACAACGCCGATGTATTGAAGGTACTTATGAAATATTGATTGAATGCTTCCTGCATGATTAGTGTTTTTTAACTCGCATGTTGACAAATCCTAAGTTTAAATATCTTTTTTTCTAATTTCATTCTTATGTAAATTAACACGAGCGGTGGTTGTAATACTGATCATTTTTACATTTAATTCATTCTATGATTAAAATAAAAAAAGTATGTAATTGAAAGAAATTTTCAGAACAGAGACAGATCAGGCTTCAACTGCTGGTTTCTTAGCGTCCCTTTTGTTTCCCTTACCATTTTTGTTTTGCTTCACGTACATCCACATCCATTTCCGTTTCCAGTGTGATGAATTAAGGAAAGTAGGTAGCTTAATTTCTCTGAGGAAGTAACAACCTCTTACAACTGTGTTTCTTCACAATGTGAAGATGTGTGACATGAAGGTCTTCGTTGACACGGATGCGGACGTTAGACTTGCTCGGCGACTTCGGAGGGACATAACGCAGAGAGGGAGGGATCTGGAGGGAGTTTTGAAGCAGTACAGTACTATGGTCAAGCCTTCCTTTTACTATTATATCGCTCCTCTTATGGTCCATGCTGATATAATTGTACCACGTGGAGGAGAGAATGAGGTTGCAATCGAACTCATCGTGCAACATGTGCATACTCAACTTCAACTGGTAATATTAATAGTCTAGATTTGGTGCTTTTTTAAATATTGCATTATAGTAATTTTAAATTGATTTTTTAGAGAGGATTCAAACTTAGAGAGAAGCTAGCACACTCCTGCCTTGGACAACCAATGCCATCGTCCCTTTTCATGCTGCCCGATACGCCACAAAGTAAAGGTCTTCATACTTTTATAAGAAATAAGTCCACGCATCGAGATGAGTTCATTTTTTACTCCAAGAGACTTATACGACTAGTTATTGAATATGCGCTGTCTCTTCTACCTTTTCAGGTGATTTATCATAAGTTATTTAAATGCCGTCAAACGTTAATTTTTTTACTGTCTTCTAGTAAACTTTGGAAAAAAATAGCGGCAAATGAAAAGTAATGTTTGTTTTACTTTACAGGAAATTATAGTAGAAACACCACAAGGTGTACCTTATCAAGGTAAGCGAGCAGCGACTGATAAAATATGTGGTGTTTCTATTTTGCGGGCTGGAGAGACGATGGAGCAAGCAGTGAGGGATGTGTGCAAGGATATACGTATTGGAAAAATTCTTATACAAACGAATCTACAGACGGGAGAACCAGAGGTAAGAAAATTTTCAAAGGAAATTGAGCTTTTTCAGATGTGTATCGACCTTAAAATAGGTTTTAGAGTAATTGATAACAAGATAAGTCTCAATACTTTTATATACTCTAGTAGAAACTTTATTACTTTTCAGAAATCAACAATCTCATATTAAATTGATTTTCCTAAACCGAATTCTTTTTCTTCAGTTATACTACCTGCGATTACCGAAAGACATAAAGGATTATAAGGTGATTCTTATGGATGCGACGGTGGCAACTGGTGCCGCGGCGATGATGGCTATTAGAGTCCTTCTCGACCACGATGTCGGAGAAGACAACATCCTACTCGTATCGCTCCTCATGGCCGAATCTGGCGTACATTCAATTGCGTACGCTTTCCCACAAGTAAAGATCGTCACCTCAGCTGTTGATCCCGAGATCAACGAAAGGTTCTACGTTCTCCCTGGAATTGGTAATTTCGGTGATCGATACTTTGGAACCGAACCTTCGCTCATTGACGATTAACGCAACTTGATAAAACTCTGGTGTGCAATTTTGACTGAACTTATATTTAGATTGCCTACAGGTAGATCATATTCGCAAACGTGGGTTGTGCTCCCGAAAACAAAGAATTCTTCGTTTTCTTGTACTTATTTGCATCCAAGGTGTTACTTAAACTTAATAATTTTAATAAAGGTTATCACTTTACAAAGGTGTTGTTCCGATTCCAAAATCTGCCACTCCTGTATTAGAAGATTCGCCTAGACCATTGTTTGGTCTTAAAGGTCGATAACCTCTCGCACTAGCACGAAACGATCGACGCCAGCTGTCTAGATTTGAGTTTACGGGGTTATTACTTGTTGATGGTTGACCTAGTAAGTATGTTATCAGTCTGTCTAGGGCAGCTAAGTCTTCTGTTGTGCTAGCTTGCATCGCGCTTTGAGAACCTTCAGTTGGATGAGGAATACCTACTTCCTCATTAAGTATTTTTCCTTTTGGATCTACTTCTCCTAAGGCACTCCGCAGACCTCTTCTCGGAGATATCTATAAAAAAATTCGAAGCGTTTATATCATGTTAATTAAAACAATAGGCTTATTAAAACTTACATCTTCTGGTCCATGTTGACCATAACTCGCTCGTTGAACTTTGCGGAAAGTGTCGTCATCAATTGCTTCGAGAACTGCTTCATTCAGTGTTCGTTCCAAAGCTCGCTTTTTTGTCTTACTTAGTCCATCGTAAAAACTGCAGTAGATAATGGATTATATCATATTCAGTTACAATTGAATTATTGATGGATTTATTGCATTACTGGAGTGGGTAATTGGAATATGAAGTTACCTGGAATCAAGTGAACTATTGTCTCTTGATATATTCTTGTCACGCACTACACGGATATCATGTTCCCAAAATCGTCGAAGTTCTGGCGTCGAAGTATAGGGAGCTGCCACTTCTTTGATCTAAATAAAGAATGATAAAAAATAAAGTGTGATTGACTGATCTTTATTAAGGTTAGATTTGCTGACCTTCAAAACAATAATGGCTGTGATAAAGATGCAGATAACATTCACGAAAGTGAGACATGCACTGATGATTCCATTACAAAAGAATTCAACAGGTAAATAATCCGTATAGACGTATTGGTAAGAACTATTGAAATCTGTGTAGGATTCACCCTTTATATGCGGCATTTTGATCGGACGATATATGAGCCAGATGCATCCGAGGGCCCAGAATAAACCCTGGATAATTCATTTAAAAAGTGAAGAAAATGTCTTGTTTAATATATTTAAAAATACATTTAATGCTTACGCAATTTACAACAGGAGGTAATAAAGAAGCAGAAATAGCAACACCGATTAGAGGACCATTACTTCCTTGTAAAAGAGCTACAGCCACTCCAGTGCCAGATGGTAAAGCCCATAGGACACCCATCCACAAAGATCTATAATTTCCTCTGCAAAAGGTGTTTGTTTAAAAAATGTTTCATTTGATATTTTTCCAAAGAATTTTACCTGCCCTTCATTTCGTCAGTTGGCCAATCATTATAACCCCATGGCATTTCGGTCGTACCAAGAATGAGACCAAAAATGAATCCAAAGAGAATCGACATGAATATTCCAAGCATCAAACTCTTCAGTCCAATGCATTGCAGATTTCTATCAGCTATTATCGTTCCAAAGGTGAGGGACATCACTGGACCCTAGGAATAAAGAAACTAGCATGCGATTGAAAGAGAGATGATGAGGTGGATGTAAGCTCATAGATCAAAAAAAATATTTGATTAATGAAGATTTACCATCAAAGGAGAAACCAGCATCGCTGCTACGACGTTTGTTGCACTGTTTTCTACCAATCCGAGGGCAGCAAGACAGCTAATTAAATTGAGATATTTATCAATTTATTCAAATCGTATTTAGATGAAACCAGATAATTTTAACGTGAAACTCACTCAGCTGTTAAAACTAATAATATGTAATCAAAAGTGAGGTCTCCACCACTTCGGACTCCATCAACGACTTGCTTCACTGTTAACTTTGAACGTATTGAGCCCACGAAATTGACCCAGTCATTACGTCTTTGTTCCCTGTTTCTGTTGAAAAATAAACATAACATTCGATTTTATGAATTTTTTTAGAGCCTCTGGAAAATGTTTGTACGATTTAAAAATCACCTTCGGCGTTCTTCTTCCAATTTGAGAGCAGCAGCTTCTACATGTCCCACTCCACTGTAGGTGCACTGAGTTGGTAACACACTGAAAAGTAGGATGATAAAATCACCTTTCTGGTACTTTTTTAAATCTAAGGTTAGTGAAAGTTATTTTTATATTACCTCACAATTGAATTCATTTTAACCCCGATTCCCATTTCGGTTAAACAATGTAGGCAATTTTCACAAGGATCCCCTGCAGGAACTGGGAAAATGACCTAAAATAGCAAACTTTATGAAATGTTGCATTTCAAAATTAATTAATAGATAGAATATACGATACCGGTTAGAATTGTGGATTCACCTGTTTTAGCAGGATTTTGATAGCTTTTAACTTACTTAAAAGACAAAAACCTAATCTTTGATGTAATTGAATTTAAAGGAACTTAAACGATCATCGTAAAACAGGAAAACTCACAATTGACCGGTAGTGTGTTGTAAAAAATAGAAAAGTAAAGTAAAATTTACCTCGTAATACATATTGGATCTATCTTTGCACCATACAACATGCTCTACCCTCAATTTTTTCAAGAGTTCATCTAAAACCTATTAAATAAATGAATTTAGTCTCATAGCAAATAAATACAATTTTTTCTATTAAATATCACAAGATTTCTATCAAGTTCAATTAAAATTAATTTCTGATTTACTATGAGCACAAATTCAAATACAATCAATCCAGATATTGTTTTAGCTATATACCGTTTCCATCGAAACAAAAACAGGCTCTTTTGATCGCATCCCAGTTGGTGAAAAGTTCCTCTGCCTTGTGTGCACTCTTCTCTCTGGAGAAGTAACCACGGTATTTCCAATTTCATCATCCAAATCGTTCTCGTCCAGATCACTATTTTCATCATCCCCAAGTGGTATTAAATGAGTCTTTGATTTTATATTTTTCAATCGCAAATCCACTTTACTAGGCTTCACTTGCTTTTTGTTTTTCTGTATAGGAATCCCGAATACAAGTTCATGTTCATAACTTAAAGTGGGAATGCAAACCAAAAAAACAACGCCGCCTGGCATTGTCTCGAGATTCGCTTTTAAACTTCACTTTAAAGATTGAAAGAAACTAAGCTTTACGTTCCTTTAGAGTTTGAGATGATTTGTCAAGTAGTTAACCATTTCATTATCGTTTATTAACGACTTTAATTTCTTGTTGCTAATTGATACGCGTTATCGAATTTAACACTCAGCATTTGTAAGTGTGATTATCAAATTGTGTCAGAATTAATTTTGAAATTCTTTCCAAGTTTCAGTTTTTAAGATTTTTTTAAAAATGATCTCACTGGAAGAACATTGATCTAATTATCTACAATAATGTCTTCCAACCTTCCAACCATATTATTTAATTCTTCTTAGGATTAAATGTGTGTAATATTTAAATATTAAATATGTGCCTATCGTCTCTTTCATTTTAATTCATCAAATGATCTTATTAGTTACTTTCTTCAAAGTTTTCAAGAAAGTCTAAAAAATCAAACGATTGCTTTATATTTTATAATCATAACATGCATATTAAAAAAACGTTATAAAGTAAAATAATAACTTTTATAACTGAATATTTTCTATAAATTTTAAGACTCCAACTGCACATCTCACGAATGCGATATAATAAGTGCTAGGTCTTCATATGGATGGTTATACTAATAGGTTTAAAGTTTGAATGGAGTGGTAAATTAATAATAAATTTGGGTCTGGCACTTTGTGCTAAGTTATATTTTTTTTTTGAGGATTTTTTTTTATCTATAGCATTGACACGACATCAATATAGTTGATATAGAAATGATATAGAAAGCTATTGCTTTATTTTATATTAGTTTTTAGCCGGGTTCCAACCAAATCAGCGTAACTATCATGTCCAGCACCTGGACAGTTTGCCCGATCAGGCCCCGGATATTGTTAGAGAAAATTACCTAGGATTGTATTATTAATTAATTGTATTATTAATTCTAAAGCAGCATAAACTTTTGGTCACATTCCTTAATTGCTTATAACAAAACTAGAGTTTAAAATAAACCATCAATAAAACGATTGATGATTACTTTATGCGATAAAGGAACATTTAGATTTAAGAATCTTATATTTACATAAAGTAAACAATAATCTAATAACTTACTTGCTGCTATTATTGTTACAATTTAAAAACATAGTGCACTGTAGAGAAATAAAATCTTTCATATATATCTGAGTCTTTTCTACTTTCAAGACTACATAAAACTGCACATCTAGTCAATGTGAAATAAGTGATTGAACTTTCCGGAAGGTACTAATAAATTTTTCAGTAACATTAGATGGTAAGGGATTTATTGTAATTATAGGTTTGCTATTTCCGCATCAAAGTCTTGCGGTTCGCGTTTAATTTATTCATTAACGATCCAGGAAGTATCAGGTCTATGTTTTTGAAATATTATTATCTTTTATACATTAACTAAAAAAAATACCAGATGTGTTGTCTTTTTTTTGCACTATTTTATACTATTTTTGTTGTCGCTTTTGCACCAAATATTTTCAAATTAAATATTCTTTTCTCAATGACTAGAGGCGGAAGAAAGCATGCATTTCGAGAACACGGAAGGAAATATTGCAACAAAGTACAGCTGTTTTGCATTTAACTTATTTATGCAGTAGAAGAATTTAGTAACGCCTTCTCAGGCGTTACTAAGTGTAGTTGCATGTGCAAGCTGTAATTACAGGTTGAAAATATGAAACCTCAGAATTGGATCCTGAATTTATTATTAATCGCGTGACGTGCATTATACTCTATGTCCTTCGTCATCTTCAGAAGTGAGAGAGTCTTAGAATTTAACTCACCTCTATGATGTAAATCAACATATTTCTAAAACTTGAATTGTTTTCTGAATATATAGTTATTATAAAAAAAATTGAGTGACATTTTTGAACAATGGAATTAAAAATCACACCGGAAAATCTCTTAATAATTACCAAAATCTTTACAAATATAAATTCCTGTTGGCCACCGGAATCTGATCTCACACCTTTCAAATTAATCGTTTTAGACAGTCTATCTTTTATTTGTTTGTTGTCAACCCTTTTATTGCTTTTTCCCTTGTGGTACTCTGTATACAAAGATTGGGAAGATCCACTAGTTATGTCAAAGTCACTTAGTGTTTCGTGTGGAGTAGCCCTCGCTGCAGCAAAAATCATAATTTGTAGGATTCATCGTCACCGACTACAGGTTTTCATTTAAATTCAATGTATATCAATTGTACGATTAGATACATGATTGCAAATATTATAATTGTACTTTTAAACTGTTCTTCAAAATTACACAATTTTTAAACGGAAGCCCATTAAACTAAATTTATAAGAAAATTAAAAGGACCAGGAAATTTCTATTTACTACACGGAAAAAATTACTTTTAATTATTCTTCTATAATGATTTCCCCACAATTGCAAGAAAAGTGTATTCTATAAATTTTAAGCAGTGAGATTTCACTGTTTATTAGTTAAAATCCTTACTGATTTGATTCAGTAGCTTATTTCTAGCTATTTCAATCAGTGAGGATTTTATTCTAAAATGATTTTTCCATCATTTTGTTTCTTCAATCATTTTTCTTGATATGCCTACAATGATTTTTCTAGAATTATTTTCGATTAAAGAAATAAATCCTCTATGTAAATAATATTAAAATACTGATGATTTTTTATTAATGAATTTCCTGTAATCGCGAAAAAATGATTGGAAATTGTAAAAGTCTTTCGAACTTGAACATCAGTTTAAATTTCCAGCATTCTAAACTGAATTATTTGAAAGATGAGTTATTTTCTTGTATTGCTCTTATTATGTATTATATATTATCTTTTTAGATCTTACTTCGCGAAATGAATGACTTTTTACGAAAATCAAGTAAAAAAGAGAGAAGATTGATGCAGCATTATGTCGACAAACATGCAATGTTGCATTTAGTGATGTCATTTTGTTGTCACATGGCTGCAATTTTGGTCATTATTGGTCCATTCATATTATCCATACCTCTTCCAACAGATGCTAAATATCCCTTTTCATTGAATTCAAGTGTAGCCAGGTTGATAGTTTTTGTTCATCAAGGTGTGGTGGGTTTTCAAGTTGCATCAGGAATGGCTCTTGATTGTTTGCCTGCCAGTCTTCTTTGGTTCATCGTCGTTAGATTTAAACTTTTGGCCAATGATTTTAAGAATATTCATAACAAAATTGATTTCGAAATTTGTGTTCAAAATCATCAGGATTTATTGAGGTATGTACAACTTATCTTAGCCACGTTATGTGCGTTAATTAAGATTTATGATGAGAAATTATTATTATTATTATTATTATTATTATTCTAATCCTTTTCAATTTCACTATACACTTTCTCTAAATTTCCGTTTCAGATACGGATATGAACTAAGTTTAGCAATTCGTTTCTTGATTTTCACAACTGTCGCAACACTGACTGTAGCTGTTGTGTTCGCTGGAATTCATGTGTTTTCTGTGAATAATTTTTTTGATTTTTAAAATTCTTTTCTGAAAAGTATTTGAAATATTAAAAAACGTTAATGAAAATTAATGAATTAATTAATTAATGAAAACTCTTGTATTCAAAAGTCAATGACAGTCCAGAAAAATTTCGATAAATAATTGTTTCCATGTGTTTCGTCGATCCTTGACTCATACTGTGGTCATATGATCAACGCGCACTTCATTTAAATCCTTAAAATATTTGGATTTAATTCTATGAAAAAGTAAAACTAATATATAAAACGTGTAGGAGTTAATTCAACTTCAAGGAATTTGAATTAACTCTATATTCTGACTCTGTTTTGACTATATAAATTATCCTATTTTATATATAAACAAAAGTCGGAGTCACTGGTTAGCAAAGCACAGTACATCGCTATTGCGTGGTCAGGTGGTGCATTACTATTTTTAACAGCTTGGCCAGCTGAAGTTCTTATTGGATCGGTAATACATTATTACGTTCAATTCTACTTTATAGAAATATTATATTAACGCAGTTATACAAGAAAAATAGATTTCCAGTGTACTGAGATTGGAAATTCTCTATTTTACTCGCCATGGACAGACTTATCACCGAAATTATTGAAATTTTGGATCAATGTTATTCACATGTCTCAAAAACCAATTTTCATTCACATCCCAGGAATTCTTCCCATCTTATCTTTAAGATACTACTCTGAAGTAAATAACATATATTACTTAATTATCTTTCACAGTAAAAACCAATAATTAAGATCGTTATATCTTAACATAGTTGGCTTTAAATTTAATAAAAGTGTGAATTTAAGGCAAACCAATTCTCAGGTGTAACCACTTTAAGAATTTGTTATTACTGTAAAATTTTATATGGATTCATTCAAGGTAATTAAATATCATGAAATAATAATATTAACATTGATTCTAGTTCTTGTCCAAAGTTTTCTCATATTTCGCAACTGTGAGAATGTTGGTTTGATTAAACTGAAAGATAAAGGAAATCCTTTTAAATACAATTTAAGGAAGATGACGTAACCAATTGTAAGGAGTTAGAAATGAAGATTATATAAATATAGAAATGCATTGTATATACGTATGTGTAAAAAATGATTCAAAAATTGCATCTAAAAAAATAAAGTCAATACAACAAAATAGTTTTGTTGGCATTGTTTGGCTAAATTCGATGTTTTGTAATAAGTTTTATAAAAATGAAGTCTTAAGATAAATTTAAAGTCTTACTGATTTAAATTCAGAATGAAACACAGAGTTCCTGTACGAAATAAACATTTATTTAACAAATCAACAGCACAGAGACTAGTCTAATCTGGTCTAGATTATTTTATGAGGGCCGTGGCAGGGATGGAAGAGCAGAATGGCCCATTTCACCAGAAATTCATTCAGCATTCAAGAACAAGTCGAAATCAATTTTTTTTCTATACATTCTTTCGATGCAAAAATAATATATCACGCATATTATTCAATTCTTCATTCGGTCAGTACGTCACAAAAATCTTAGATCAGTTAACTGAAATGCAAGTATATTGTAAGTCCAGTGATCCAAAAATTTTAAAAAGTTTTTAAATAGTCAACTTTTCTTCTCAGTCGAACAAATCGTTACGATTTTCATCCAGTCATTGTGATATCTGTTGAGTTTATTTTATTTAATTAAAATAAATACTATTTTGTACCTTCAATGTTTTAAAATTAATCTAGCTACGACCCTGCCCGAACAAGAATTGGCGTCAAAAAGACAGTCCTTTTTTCTATATTTTCCCACTTTTCCACAGGAAATTAACGGCCTTAGGTAAAACTTCCTTTCTTAAATATCTCTATGACTAAGAATTCCATAGTCTATCATTAAAATTCTCGAATAACTCGCACTCAAATGTGGTGATTAGGGTGATCCAAAAATGCAATTTTGGTATTTTGGGATAGAATTTCATTTGTAGAACAAAAACAATAATGTCCTTGGACAATTACTAAAATGTATTATGGTGTTGCGTGGCACTCACATTTTTGGAAGCCTTTTATATCATGTTCTACCTCAAAAAAAAACGTATCCTTTTTCCACATAATTGACAAAAAATTAATTATTGGTTTAAAATATTTAATTACTTATATTCATATGAACCCACAGTTAATTCTGAAAGAGTAAATTGTTCAATTTTCTGGAAAATAGAAAAGAAGCCATAGCGAAAAGGATTAAGTTCACCTCGTTGAGTAACGATCCACATCATAGGTAAATTTACTGCACAAGCTTATTTAGTTTTAAAATCATGTAGCAATATTTGTATGGTGATTATACCTAAACATGCTGATATTCTTTTATAAAAGGTAAAAGTGTTAAGAAATTCTTAAATGTAAGTTATTCCTATCTTTATACGGTAAATGAAAATGAATATGGTAATACATATATAAAAAGTATATTCGAGACAAAAAATGAAATTCAAATTCCCTTCCTGAGAACAGGTATACGAAAGGGATTATCGTAGAAAAAATAGTTTTATTTAGTTGAAATTTACATTGCTCAATTCTGAAAAATTCAATTCTATAAGTATTAATATTCGTTTACGATTGAAACTAAGACATTATTTGTGGAAAAAGGACAGGTGAATTTCTTTCAATTTCGCATCAAATCC
The DNA here is from genome assembly GCA_904066015.1 of Synergus gifuensis. Lineage (NCBI taxonomy): Eukaryota > Metazoa > Arthropoda > Insecta > Hymenoptera > Cynipidae > Synergus > Synergus gifuensis. The sequence continues at coordinate 264,559 of CAJFCO010000169.1, forward strand.
GTGTAAAAATGACTTAATGTCCTACTTATATATGTAACTAAATGTAAGTACGTGCGTCGCTTTATGTAAGACTAAATACTTGCATTTTTTAAGTAGATGCGAGCTGCCTATATTCGCAATAATTAAACAATTTTAATACATTCTTCCCTTCAAGATCAGTCGTGAGCAATATTTATATATGTACGAGGTCGAAATTTCGATGAATTGAGTGCAAAATTAGGACAAAATTCGAAAAAGGGATACTTGTGGAAATATAAATTATTTCATGATTACTATTGGAACACCTGGAAAAAAATTTGAATTTAAAAACCAGAGATAATCAATGGATTTTTAAATCGAAATTTTGAAGATGTTTACATTTTCAATTATTCTACGAAAATTTGGAAAATTCCAACCTAATCGAGGTTCAGAAAAAGCAGAATGGTTTGAGTTCTTTTAAAATTTATTTACATTTGACTTAAAATCTTATTCAACCATATTTAAAGTTACATCAAGAAATATATTTCATGTTTCGTTTTTTCTACTTGAAAACAAAAATACTTCAAAAATATTTGGTATTAGAAAAAATCACCCTGTTTATAAGATCCCTTTTTCGGTAGCCTTTAATTGTTATTATTACACCTAAATGTAGTACATAGTTTTTAATTCATAGAATTTCATTTCTTTAGTTCCTCAAGATTTAAAAATATATAGGTATTTATAATTTATATAAATATATCATTTTTAATTGTAATGCAAGTACGTGAGGATATAGTTCTATTGTCCTAAAGGTAAAGATATATTTTTGAAAAAGGATTGTTATTTGGTGAGGAATGAATGAATGATTTCACATTGAAATCTCGACTCTTCAAGAAGGGAAGCAATTTTGTTTCTAAGGTTTCAGCGTTATTTTTTATTAAACTTTCTATTTCTAAATTATCTATATATATATATATATTACACTTTGTAACATTTTTATAATACACGATATTTACAAGCATGTCTGCGAGCTCGAAGCCGGGCAAGTGTCTAAAATACTAAAAAAAATAGTGCTTTTCCCTAAAACTTGTGTTGTGTCTTTTTATGCGAATGCGCAGCAATTTTTTAAACTGATCAATTATTAATCTTTGAAATTTCATTTATTTCCGAGATCGCATTTTGAAAAAAAAAAAAAAAACGGGAGTTTTGATTTCTTCATCTTTCTAAAATGATTATTTTTCATGTCGCAAAATACGGAAGGAAAGCTACGTCTCTAAAAATTTGACTGTAATTCAATTGACAAATATTAAGACCTATGAATGTTTTAATTAGTAAAAAAATAGGGAAATATGTTTTGGGAGTCTGTATTTTTATTCAAGACTTGACCTTTTTATTAAAAAAGTAAGTTTTCTTTTTCTCCTAACCCTGAGTTTGAGACTTCGTAACATTGTAGGGAAAACAAATTCTTTCTACCTAGTAAATTTTTTACGTCTACCTGACGGATATCCAGCATTTAATGCTTTTCAAAAATGTACTTCTGAGCTCAACGACATATAACTGATTTCTTGGTTGCGTTTGAAAATCAGAATTTTCCCTGACAATTTGAGCTTAAGTAAAGACAGGTCTAAAATTATTAATACAGTTATACACATTATCTTGCTCGTATCAATATTAATTTTAAGAATTTTTTCCTGTCTTCCTTTAATCAATTTCACTAATCATTTCTGGAATAAGAAATATTTTTTTAAAGATAAAAAACACAGTTTTAAAAATATTTTTGTTCTCTCAAAGAACTAAAATGATTTTACATATTCTATTGATTAATCACAATTATTGTTGAATAAAGCTTGACGATATTTTAGTATACTATTAACACTCAAAAAGATGTCTGGTTAAATTAACTAGAATTATGGTTAAGCTCATGAGAAGCAGAATTTTAGACAGATTTTATATGGCAAATTAATTACAATTAATATGAAAAAAGTTATGCAAAATGAAAGCTGCAGAAAAAAAAACTATCAAAATTTCTTCACCTTCCATTACAATTTATAATTTCATGACGCTTATTTTTTTCAAACTTCAATTTGGTACTTTTAAAATTCTAAATTTTTACTCGAAATTTATGATTCACGAATTAAAAAAAAGTTTTCTTAAAATAATACTTCTTGTTTGGGAAATCGTGTCGACGCTCTTGTGATACTGATTATAAAATCGAGCGAAATTTGTACAACTTCTCGAAGGTAGTTATGTCTCGACAATATGGACAGACCCCTTCATGTCGAACGACAGTTTTTATTATTCGTTCACTGTAGTGTTCCGTGCTTTTAGTGGTAATTGGGTTGAAGTTTCAGACGTCTAGCTTTTAAGCACCGTATTAGTTTTCGGTCTTATGCATTAATTTACATTAATATCCTATAAATGAGTGATGTGAGTTGGTGAAAAAATAGCATATTTTAGACAGGAGAGCTAGGACCTCCGAGTAATTTGGACCACAATGATCGGGGACGTTGTCGTCGTCGATTTCGATTTGGTCGAAGTTGCTCGAGGGAGAGCGACTCCTTTGATCTTGGTCAATCCTCTTCTTCGAGATCCACCGAAGAGTTGGATGAAGAAGTGATCAAAGCGGTAGAAAGACTTGCTGGTTCCTTTGCAGAATAACTGAAGGAAGTAAATCGCAATCTGTGAGGATTCCAATATTCGGGCAGAGAATGGGATCCTTTATTGTTTTTTTCTTTCGCTGATGATTCTAAGGCTCCCAACTCCATCATCGAGCCACGTCGCCTCGCTTCATACCTTTTATTATCTGTTGAATAGATATTTTCCAAATTTAATTTTTAACTATCAGTAAGCAGTCTTTTTTAAAAAAAATGGCGGTGAAATTTTCAGGAATTTGAAGGGATTTTAAAGTTTTTGGTGAAATTTAAAGGATTTCATAGAATATTATACATATAGATTTAAAGTTCAGATTGTTTTTCTGAGCTATTTTTATAGTCTTACCTAGATTTGTAGAAGGACTACCCTTTTCAAATCTCATAGCCGTGTATTCGTCACTTTCATCAATTTCGTGAGAACCTAAAGTATCAGAAGTACCAACACTTTCTCTTCGGAAGAGACCGATCACAGATTGAATCTTTGGTTGTTCAATTCCTCCTGAAACAACGCAAGGGTAATATTGTTAAAAAGGAAGAATTTTAAACAGAATATCAATAAAAATCAAGTGAGTATCACAAAATCACAATCTTCAGGCCTCAGGGTCAGCTCTTTTTTTCTGATTTTTACCCTATCCAATTTTTTTACAATAGGGACCCTGAGACCTGTATATTATTTGGGAATTTCAAAACTTGCAAAAGGGATCAAACTGGCAGTTGCACACGAAACAATTACTTAGGATTCGTTGAAAGAGATGTTACATATAGAAATATGATTAAATAATAAGACTGTCATTGGCAAGAATCATTACGAATGCATATTTTTCGATTCATTGAATGACCAAATGGTTTGCACATTATTCTAGTCATATACATTTATGTATGCATTTTACATTAAGACATCTATCCATTGCAGGTAACGTTTTATATAAGCCTCACTATAACTACATCAATTAAATGTTAACGTTTTATTTATTCTACTTAATCTATGGACCTTGACCTTAATCGCTTTATCAATTACTGAGTAAACTGTCTTTGTTGCTATTATCGCTTTTACTAAACAATGAGTCATAAGTCCAATTATTATTCATTTTGCGAGTTAGGCTCATTTCTATTCGGATCTTGGATGTTATTAAGACAATCATTCAGCGGCCAATCAAATTTTTATATATATAAGGTACATACATACCCATTCGTAATGGAAGCAAAGAATCGAAACTCAGAGCCAGGTTCTACTTTATTCATGTAAATTTTTAAAGTTAGATTTTAAAAGCTTGTTTTATTTACATTACTTTAGCAAATTATATACTTTATTATAATCAATATTTTGATCTTTCACAACTTTTATCAATATGAAATGAGATTTTGAAATCTAAAATTATAATTAAGACTATTTCATAAAAAACACCTATTTGTTTATCTTATGTGTATAGAAAATCAATTAAAAAAATAATACAAAATTGCGTGCATATGCATTTACGTAACATAAAATTGCATAATGAATAATGTCGAGAGTGCTTAATTATTAATTAATTTTTAAAATTGCATTGTTGATTGAATAATTTCACATTTACATTCTCAAAGGTTTTGTACTTGCTTAAAATTGTACGCACTATTTAATTGCATGCATTAAATTTGATTTTAGGAAGGAGGCAATTTGCGACTGTCCTTGTCCCCTGGAAAAATTGGATTACTTGATTCTTAACCAGAAAAAATCATTATTTCTGTTTTTGCACATAATCTCAAGCAGTATTTCTATTTTTTTTTTATTACCTAAGAAAGTCGCTGAAGGTGAACTGTACGCTATATATTCTTTATTCGAGCACCACCCGGGAAATTCATTTTGTTGAATTGGATGAGCAGACTCATAGTCGTCCTCTCGCTTCCACGGCAGCATCGTTTCCGTTGCTGTAGGCGTAGTTACTCGATAAGTATCACCTGTAATTATGAAGAAATTAAAAAAACGAAATGAATTACGATTTCAATTACAAAAGAGATTTCTTTGGGACATATTTTTGAATTTTAGAGAATTTGAAAATTCGGGTATTTAATATTTTCGGGAATATGCATTTTTCAAGAAGTAGAATTTTTCGAAATCAGGGCCGTGCGCAGGAATTCATAGTGGGGGGGGGGTTCAAAAATTTTTATGATTAATTCATATATTACAATTAAAAAATGTCCTTCAAACGATCGTCTTTGATGTAAAATAAAATCTTATTTTTTATTTTAATTTGTCTATGGGGAGGTTTACCCCCCCCCCTTGCGCACGGCCGTGCCAACACCCCCTTCACGTGACCATGATATACGGCTAACAAATTCCAACCCCCCTTTACGTGACAATAATATACGGCTAACAAATTTAAAACACCCCATTTACGTGACAATAATATACGGCTAACAAAATTCAACAACCCCTTTACGGGAAAATAATATAATATAATATAATAAATAATTACGGCTAACAAATTCCTACACCCCCTTTACGTGACAATAATATAC